>JARHVA010009915.1:0-210000 GCA_037957365.1 Torreya grandis
TAAGATATGGAGATTTTTGTGCTTATAATGATAACAAGTGGAGGATGGCATGGTTTAAAAAAATTAGTTGGAACATTATATATACACATAATATTTTCAAAATTTTATTGATTACTAACACTTTATATCTTTCGAGAACCCATCAAGCCTTAATCTATATAAGCGCATGCCTTAAGGGGTGCACCGAGAAAAGGGTGAGTAGACCATCAGTGATTCATAATATTATTATTTCTTTTGATACTTGTCATATACACACTTGTCTCCTAAAACCATTTACCCTAAGCTTATTATCCTCAGTCTTACCCATTGCTCTCAACTATTATGCTTTATCCATCCTTTTCTCACCTTAACTCCCTTTTGGTTAGTCGATTGTAATAGGTTGACTAGGTTGACCCAGTATAGTTTAAGGGTATATTTCTCTTTCTTATCTTGTTATCCTTTTGGTCAACCTAGCTCAAACCTAGTGAATTATCCCAAAATAGACATTGTGTTGACTAGGTCGACCCTATACAACTAACATTTATAGGAGGATTTAGGGCAAGATCTACCTATATATACAAGTTCATTTCCCACCATTTCATAAGACAAGAATTAATAGCGAATAAGTGTGAATAAACATTACTTATTGACCATTCTACTTGAGTAATAAAGCTTAAGGTTTCATGCTTTCTTTAGAGATACGTATCTTGTCTTGTGGAGAATTCTTTTGATGCTTAGATAGGTTATGTAGCCTAGAGATGATTTATCTTCATTATCCTTATATATGACAACAATCTCTTGTGAAACACCTTAGCCAAGGGATAGATTAAAGCTCGATTTGTTCAACTTCAAAGGTAGTATTCCTAACTTTATTTCTCTTTTGTAAGTGTAGACACCAGAATTACATCACACACACATGTGTAACTCCTATGTTGAAACCCCCCTTGAGCCATATTTCAATAATAACAATTAGCATCCTTAACCCATTATTTTACCCCTCACACATTTAATTAATTTAAAATAATACTTAATTAAGTTAATTAAAAACCCCTTTGCCACCTTACCTAGCCACCTCATCCTAAGACCAATTCTCACCTAATGAGTCACCTCAAGACCTGGTCCCCTCATCCTAACTACCCAAGAATTATTATCACCTCAAAATAAATTCCTAACTAAATATGTCCTTATAACAGCTTATTTTTACTATTTTTTAATAGGTGCCACACTTGGCATGAAGAAAAACTAAAAAACTGGTCAAAAAATAGTAGTTTTACCTATTCTATAGATGTCAACATCGGTCAACCCACGACTGATGTTGATATGATCACTAACATCAGTGATATAATCCAAAATCCAACCTTATGTTCAAGTCAACAAAAATCAAGAAACTCATTCTTATTTGCATCCAAGATCTCAGTATTCAACTTTCAACATCCTAGCTTACTATTATCTTATGTGATTCAATGTAGATTAGGAACCAATCTCTTGAGAACCATTAGCACCCACTTGTTTTCTCTATTTATGGCATTAATTCAGACTACCTGATAGGAGCCATCCATCCAGTACTTATTGTTCAATCACCACTGTAGCTAAGTACATCACATATTTTATAGGTCTTTTAAGCATTTACTTTGCTATCACTCTTATATATCTATTATTCATTACTTTACACATTCTTGATTGAATCCTCATGAGGGAGTTATAAAGCTTCCTTACTTGTTTCCCCTTAACCCAACACATCATAACTCTGACCAGATCCATTTAAACTATACTCTCTCTCTCTCTCTCTCTCTCTCTCTCTCTCTCTCTCTCTCTCTCTCTCTCTCTCTCTCTCTCTCTCTCTCTCTCTCTCCTCTCCTCTCTCTCTTCTCTCTCTCTCTCTCTCTCTCCAACTTCCTAGACCTAACCAAAACCATTTCCTAGACCCAAAAAAAACTTTTGCAACCTCCTAGGCAATTATTGCCCCCTACTGACCTCAGTAGCCTAATATACATCGATCACCTTCACCCATCGACCTTGGTAGCATAAAATGATATTAGTCACTCCCTTATAGACGTTAATGATTGTGGCATTTCCTAACCTTTCCAAAACTTGCTCAAACACCTTCTAAAACATAAAAAAATACCACCTGTACTCTGTCACTTTTTTACTGCACTCAAGTTGTAAATAATGGTAACATTATCTTTCACTCTTTCTTTACCTGACTTTTAGTTATTTATTACTCTTTTATCTCTTAAATGTGGACTATCATCTCTAAAGAAGTTTCACACTTCCTAGAATAAGCGCATAGCTTGGCAGCCCACTCAAATATCTGCTAACAAACATTTTATGGTTGTGTTTTATTACTTGAAGGTAGTCCTCCCCATCCAAAGAGGAGTTCTTAAAATGTCTATATATGGTGATTCAAACCAATTTGGGTTCATTCTAATCACTTATCCATATCATTCTTCTCTATTTTTCTTTAGACTTGGAATAGACAAATTTTAGCAAAACATTTATGGCATGCCCAGTGGGACCCTAGAGTTTTCTTTGGGTTCATTGCTTATTTTAAGCATTCATATAGGTGAATTATAGTGAAAACTTCATTTCTTTCACTTTCCTCTTATCTTCTCGCTTAAAATGAAAAACTCAACATTTTTTTTATGTTTAAAAAAACATTAAACTAAAATTTTCTTCTTTTCTCTTTACCTTTAAAAGTAATTCAATTTTTTTTTCAAGTTGAAAGAATCTCTTTTTACTTCTTCTTGCATGCACATTATGATAGTGAATTTCATTCTCCACTCCTATTTCATCTTTGTTTTCATTTGAATCTAAAACATATTTAGATTTGGGTTTAAAACTTACTGCACTTCATTGTTTGCTTGTTGCATATTAGCTCACCAGTTAATTACAAGAATTATGAATAAATTATAGTGCACCCATGTTACACAACCAAATCACACTCACAAAATAGATATCTAAAATCATGAGGGAGTTATAAAGCTTCTCTACTTGTTTCCCCTTGACCCAAAACACCAAAACTCTGACTAGATCCATCTAAACCATACTTAATCTCTCCAACTTCCTGGACCTAACCAAAACCATTTCCTAGACCCAGAAAAAACTTTTGTAAGCTCCTGGGTAATTATTTCCCATACTAACCTCGGCAGCCTAACTGACATAAATCACCTTCACCCATCAACCTTGATAGCATAAATGATATCGGTCACTCCCTTACAGATGTCAGTGACTATGCATTTCCTAACCTTTCCAAAACCTACTCAAACACCTTCTCAAAATATAAACAAAATATACCACCTACAGTCTGTCACTTTTTATTACACTCAAGTTGTGAATAATAGTAACATTATCTCTCTTTCACTCTTTATTTACCTCTTTTTTAATTATTTATTACTCTTTTATCTCTCAAAAGTGGACTATCATCTCAAAGGAAGTTTCACACTTCTTAGAACAAGTGCGTAGCTTGGCAGCCCACTCAAATATCTACTAACAAACAGTTTGTGGTAGTGTTTTCATACTTTCAAGTAGTCCTCCCCATCCAAAGAGGAGTGCTCACAATGTCTAGATACGGTGAGCAAACCAATTTGGGTTGATTCTAATCACTTATCCCTATCATTCTTCTCTATTTTTCTTTAGACTTGAAATAGACAAATTTTAGCAAAACATTTCTGGCATGCCCAATGGGACCCTAGATTTTTCCTTGGGTTAATTTATAGTTTTATTCATTCATATATAGGTGCATTGTATTGAAAACATCATTTCTTACACTTTCCTCTTCTCTTCTCTCTTAAAATGAAAAATTCAACATTTTGTTTCTATTTAAAAAACATTAAACTAAAATTTTCCTCCTTTTCTCTTTGCCTTTAAAAGTAATTCATCATTTTATACAAGTTGAAAGAATCTCTTTTTATTTATTCTTTCATGAACATTATGATAGTGAATTTAATTCTCTACTCCTATTTCATCTTTGTTTTCATTCGAATATAAACATTTTAGATTTGGGTTTAAAACTTACTACACTTCATTGTTTACTTATTGCATATTAGCTCACCTAGTTAATTACAAGTATTATGAATAAATTGTAGTGGACCTATGCTACACAACCAAATCACACTCACAAAAACAAACATCTAAAAATCACTTTCTTGTGATCACACTCATACAAATAGACATAAGCGCAACTCAGTCATATACACCCATTTTGTAGAAACTATTACAATAAGGTGTCATAACTTTTCCTCAAATCAAACCACCTATACAGTTTGATCCCTCCCATCCTATCCCAACATGGTATAAGGAAAATGAATTTTGTGTCTACAATTGAGTTAAAGGCCACAATTCTAATAACTTTAAGACATATAAGAACATTGTTCAAGATATGCTTGATAGAGGTGATCTCATCTTGGATAATCCTAATGTACCCCCTAATCAAAGTATGGATGTGTTCAAATACCCTTTTCCTAACCATTTACCCAACCAAAATATTTTTTGGACCACAACTAACTTGGGTGATCATAATATCCATATGGTTAATATGGTCTTTCCTTAACCTCTAGTTTAACCTCCCCCTCAATAGGAAATGCCCATTCTATCAACTCCTTCCCCATAGTTAATGGCATTTGTTTTGCCCATTCTTCTTCCATAGGTAGAATATCATATTTCACTTGTTTCACTCCCACATGAGGAAGAGCCTCCTTTACCACTTTTTTTCCGCTAGAGGATCTAATATTAACAGTTCATTTTGTACCAATATCACCTATCCTCTTACCACTTAAAGACCATGCCTTACCCATTCCTTAACCACATGTTGAAGGGAACATCATTCATGTGCTATAACCTCTTTAGGAAACTTATTCACCTACCTCTCCTCCACCACTAGAGAGTAGTACCCCATCCACTCTAGATTTACACCTAGAAGAGTTATCATTATCTACTCTGACATTTAATGAGTGACTTATTATGCCTACTCTAATTATACCACTCTTACCCTTTATTTTACCTATGGAAGATCATAATTTACCTATTACTCACCCACATATTGAGGGAGAAATTATACCTATGCTCTACCCCCTTGAGGAACATTCTTTGCCTACCTCTCCTCCACCTATGGAAGACCATGCCTCTTCTCCCATCTCTGTCAAAGAAGACACCATTGTAGCTCTTTATCATCTTTGGCCTGAAGTAGTAGAGACCAAAAATTTTCCTCTTTCCCACACACCTCAACCTTATAAAGACACAACCATAAGGCCTACATAAATTCATCTAAACACTTATCATGGTTGGTGAAAAGTATAGAATTTCTTAAATCTATGAAGCTAGATCACACAACATTTTGAGACTGACTTAAAACTCCTTATCTAACACAATGAGTGTCAGCCTTTACCACTAACCCTATCACTACCCTTTACCCCAAGGTATTTGGTGATGTTAGAGCTTCTTCACCAAAATCACCAAAAGATAATCCATCTATGTTAGAACCCTCACCCTCACAAGCATCTACCACATTAAATAAGATCAGGCCCTTAGGCATATGCCCCATTTATAATTTAATTCATCCATAGGTAAAATTAGATTTAACTCCTCAACCACAAATTAGAATTTTATGGCCTAAACTATAGAAAAATGTTAAGCTTCCTATATCTCACTGATCCCCTCTTCAACTATTAGTTTTACCATCAATTTTGGGACCACACCCCTCTACTTTAATTAGAGTATTGCTGACCCAAGCAAAATAAAAGGTTAAGCTACCTCCACTACCACCTTTGCCATCTAGTAGGACTTTCACATCTGACACCAAAATATCTAACACCAAGAAAGTGTCATCAAAACATGCAAATTCATTGCCACCAAACAAGGAACCATGAAAAATTACTCACATGACTCTTAAACAAAGGAAGGTGTCCACTCCTATTAGTATAATAGGTGCAAGCCCACTTGCAGGCTCTCAGAGTTTTTTTCCTATGTCAATTATTGTAATCTTCTATATTAAATCTTCCACCGATTAAGCCTTATAGTCCTCCTAGAATGAATATATCTTGGTTTAATGATACACAAATGTGTTTATATCATCATTCACCTAGACATGATACTGAGATTTGTAAAGCCCTCAAAGTAGTCATTTGGCAACACTTTGATGTCAAAACTCTCTTTGATGATACACTCATTAACCTTCCTATTATTCCACCTTTGGCATCCACAATTCCTTCTATTTTTCCACCTAAATTCAAACCCAAAGATATGGTCATACCCGCTTTACCACCTCCTTCACCTACATTTCAGATCAACATAGTTAATATGGCCACACGGTCACAAAACCAAAAGGATAAAGGTAAGGAAAAGGTCACTACTCCCTGGGCTCATCCTTTCACCAAAGACACTCCTCTTAATCCTAAGATTTGCATCTTGGGTGTCCCTAAACCAACATCTTTGGATGTTATTCTAAGTTTGATGGTGAAACAACTTCACCAAACTCCTATAAAAAAGTCCTTATATGAGTTAATCCAAAACTCATCCCAACACCATCAATCTTTGATTAGTGCCTTACAAGTGATTGAGGTACAACTTGATGATCCCTAACCTCTTGCATCTTTGGTCAGCTCCCTTAATTCCATCTCCCTAATTTCTTTTAGTAATTTGGAAACTCCACTTGAACACCCTAAAAATCAAGACTCTACCCTTTTGTATTATCACATATATTGATCAAACTCATGTTAAGAGAGTCATAATAAATGAGGGAGCTAGTATTAATATTATCTCCACCCATGCCTACAAATAGCTATCTCTTCCTAATAATTACATGTCTCAAACTAATGTGATACTCCATTCCTTTAATGATACCACAATTAATACGATGGGCATAGTTATCTTATATATTTGTGTAGGTCCCCACACTATTCTTAGGTTATTCTATGTTATATAAGGAGATTTATAATATAATTTACTACTTGGATGACCTTGGATATGTGATATGACATGTGTACCCTCAACTTTGCACTGTTGTGTCAAGTTTTTGCATGATGGGAAAGTGCATTTTATACCCACTGACCCACCTCCATTTAAAACATACAACATGACTTATAGTCCTAATGATGTTCTCATTCCATTGAATACATCATCTTACCTACATGATACCAATAAATATTCCACCCTGGTTACACATATATCGGCAACACAAATTCCTAACAAGGATCCCATACAGGAAACTTTTCAATGTTTGTCACTTGGTGAATATTATTTGTTGATGCTTGACATGTTTTATACTCCACAAGAGTATGTAAAGCTTCACATTCACCCAAATTATGATCCTCACATTGGGATGGTCATCCCTTATGGGTCCCTTAACCTTTAAACTAATTTCACATATGGGGGAATTGAACAAGTTCTCAATGTCGATAATCCATCTTCTTCACCAAAACCATTTACCTATGACTTCTCTTTCCTGATCAACCCTAGTTTCACACACACCTATCTCTATCGGTGTGCCTAGAAAGGATTTGGTTTGGGTCATTATGAGTAGGGTGTCCATACACCCATTGAATATCCCACTAGCTAGACCATTAAAAATGCCAAAAAGAGGCATGGGGTGGGATATGATGAACCAAATAAACTCATTAAAACTTCCCATGTACCAATTATTGAATATCTAGTCTCTCCTTCTCCACCATCACCTACTAAATTGAAGGTATCTATACCTCCTAATTTTTTTTCAATAAATGCCATCCATTTGGGGCCTCTCACCTATCATCAGGGTGAGGAAACAATGTCCCTTCCTATCATTCATCTTAAAATAATTGATGAAGACTCTCCCACTATTAACACTATCCAATGTCAAGATGATGATACAATTCTCACATACATGGGTATAGATGATTCCTATATCTAACATTTACTCTCATCTAAAACATAAGCTATGCTAAATTAATCAAACATTGACATCAATCTACCCTCTCATGATAACCCTTGTGTTCTCAATATTAGCCAATCTTTAGATTCCTCTCATCAAGATGATTATGCCACATTTCTTAATAACCATAGCAAAGCTTTTATTTGGTATTATAATGACATGCCTAGTATTCACCCCTATATCATCACCCATAACATTATCACCGATCAAGATACTAAACCTATTAAGTGAAATTTTCACAAGATGCATCCTCATATTGCTCTCCTTATCAAATTAGAGTGTTAATGCCTCCTATTAAATTTATCCAACCCATCAACTACTTGCAATGGATTTATAATAGTGTTCCTATCAAAAAGGCAACTAGGGTAATCCATATTTGAATCGACTATCATGATTTAAACCGTGCTTGTCTAAAAGATGACTTCCCATTGCCAAGTATCGACCAACTTATTGATCTAAAAACCATCCATGAGATGATATCACTTATGGATGGGTTCTCTGGATATATTCAAATCCTTGTTGCTCCTGAGGATCAACACAAAACAACCTTCATTACCCCATGGGGAAGTTTCTATTATTAGGTCATGCCTTTTGGTTTGAAGAATGCTAGTGCCACTTATCAATGAATTATGAATTACATATTCCATGATATCCTATACAAAATTATGGAAGATTACATGGATGACTTACTTGGAAAATATAAACTTTTCTAAGAATACTTGATAATTCTCAAAATCACATTTACTCATCTCCTCCAATATGGCATTCGACTAAACTTAAAAAAAATGTGTGTTTGGTGTTCTTTTCGATATGCTCTTAGGTTTTATCATTTCTCTCCATGGTATTGAGGTCAACCCTACTAAGGTTAGAGCAATACTAGAGATGCCTCCACCTAAAAATATCAAACAACTCTATAGCCTCCAAGGCAAACTTTAGTCAATTCACTACTTCATCTCCTAGTTGTCAGATCATTGCTAGCCCTTTCACCATCTCCTTAAAAAGGATGTTTCCTTCCATTAGAATACATATTGCCAGGAAGCTTTTGATGCACTCAAATAATACCTCCTTTCCCCACTATTTCTTATTCCACCTAAGTAAAATCAGCCTTTCTACCATTACATCTATATAACAGACCATTCTCTGGGTGCTATGATTGCACATTAAGATGAACAACATTGAGAGTAGGTGGTTTACTACATAAGTTGCACACTTATTTATTATGAGACTCGATATACCCATATTAAAAAACTTTTCCTTGCATTGGTCTTTTCCACCTCCAATCTTTTCCATTATCTCCTAAATCACAAAACCTATGTGGTTACCCATACTAATCCCATCAAATACATGCATTCCAAGCTATAACACAACCAACATATAGCTTGGTGGCTCATGATCCTTGTTGAATTTGATTTAGAATTCATTCAATAAAAGTCTAATAAGAGGAAAACAATCATTGACAAGTTAGCTACTACCCCTTTCCTAACAACCAACCTTCAAACCTTAAATTCCCTAATGAATCCATCACAATGCTCTCCATCTATGACATCTATCAAATGATGACATTTTTTGATGGGTCTAAATGTCAATATGGTGGGAGTGTAGGAGTCATTCTTATTCCTCTAGATGGTGAGCCTATGCCATTTTCATTTAAACTAGATTTTGAATTCACTAATAATATGGCTAAATATGAGGCTTTGATCTTAGGACTTTAAACATCTCTCTTATTGGGTATCAATTCCATAACCATCTTTGGTGATTCTCAGCTAGTGGTTAACTAAGTTAATGGTTCTTATTTATGTAAAAAGGAAATTTTGTAGTGGTATAAACATCATGTAGATATCTTATTGGGATCATTTGACTCTTATCTCTTACAAACTATTTCTCGATCTACAAATAAGTTTGCTGACACAATGGCTTCACTTGCCTCACACATACCCTCTTCATCTTCTTCCATGAAAATCTATGTCACCGTGCATCACTTAACATTACCCTTTTATGTATCAACTAACATATTCTTCATTAAAAATGTCACATCTAACCCATATGACTTATGGTACAAGTAACTCATAGATTACCTTTCCTTATATATTACCCCTTCTAATCTCTCTAATAATGGTAAATGCACCTTCATAAAACATGTCATTCATTACACTATGTTAGGGGGACTTCTCTGCAAGAGAGGTTTTGATGGTCTCCTTCTTCAATGCCTCATTAGTACTAAGATTCCCTTCACTATTAAGGAATTCCATGATAGGATTTGTCATGGAAATTTCAATTGTCATGTAGTTTCCAAGCATATCCTTTGACTTGGCTATTATTAGCCTACACTTCATCAAGACTGCGCTAATTACATTTGACATTGCATCAAGTGTCAACAACACACTAACCTCCTTCACATTCTGAGTCATGCATTATAAGTCACCAAATAATTTTGGTCTTTCTCCTAATGGATCTTAGATCTAATTAGGGAGATTAGCCCTCATTCATCCCTCTGTCATCATTCTATCATTATTTCCACTAAATACTTCACCAAGTGGGTCAAGGCTATTCCTCTCATTTCCACTAAGGCTAACAAAATTGTTGACTTTATCAACCATCACATCATTTGTCATTTTGGTGTCCCTCATAAAATTATAAAAAATAATAGAAAAGTTTTCAAAAATAACACTATCTAAAGTCTTTTTGATACATTCAAAATCAAATTGAGCTTCTCATAGCCATATTATCCATAAGCAAATGGACAGGCAGAAGCTTATAATAAAACATTGACCAAAATTCTCATGAAAGTAGTCAATGATATGGGAAAGGATTACCACAAACACATTCCTTTTACTCTATGGGCTTACCACATTAACATTCAAAACCCTATGAGTGCTACACCTTTTTCCTTGGTATATGGGATAGAGGTTGTTTTGCCTCTTGAGGTTTAAATTCTTTCTCTTTGCATTTCTCTAAAAGACATACTAATGATGACTTTCATCAAGAATGTTTGGGTCAACTCAAATTGCTTGATGAGAACCATCTCATATCCCTCAAATACCTTCAAATCCATCAATAACATATCAAACATGCTTATAATAAAAACCTCAAAGAGTGAGATTTCAATATTGGAGATATTTTATTAAAGGAAAATCAACTTATGATGAACATGGAGAAAATAAAATGGTGTAAGTTTGCTCCTAATTGGCTTGGACCCTATATCATAACCCACAACTATGTCTCAAGAACTTATCGCTTATCTTCTCTTAAAGTAAGGCCAGAACCTGTGCATTTAAATGCCTTAACTTATGACCATTCTTTTTCTAGATAAGCATCACTTCACCACATGTTTAACTTGACCTCATCCCTTGATCACCCCTATCACATTCATCTCCCCTCATCTTCATCCTTACTCATACACACTTAGTTAACTTATAAAGTTGTATGGTTTTTCCCTCAAAGTGGAAAACTCCTAAGCCTCTACAATCTTGCCCATGACTAAAAGCAAAAACAACAACAACAACAACAAACAAACAAACAAATGAGATATGTGACAAGTTATAACCTCTAAATTCATGTTCTTCAATGTATACTTCTCCCTTAAAGGAAAATTATGTAACTTCTCTTTGCTAAATATCAATAAACTACTCCCTTGAAGGAAAGCTATTTAAAAATAAAAATAAATGATTAGACCACTCCCTTAAAGGATGGCTAGGCCAAGCTTTGTTCTCAAAGAGGAATACAACTAAAAATCTTCTCATATTGATCAACTTTATATGACCTCTACACATACACAATCCCATTTTAGGCTTCTCACTTTGATTAACTTAGTAAAAAAAAAATGTTTTAAAACATGAACGTGCTTATAGTAGCTCTCAAGTCACCCACAATAGGGCCATATGATCCCCACTTTGAAGGTTACGCTACCTCAAACACTTTCACTCATTTACCCTTTGTTCCCTCATACTCTTTTAAGGGACTTTGAACTCACTTAACACAAGGTGAACATGACACTTCTCTAACAAACAAAATGGTATAATGATGTAAAGCATAAAAAAGGCTCATATTCTTGAGCCTATTTATGTTATGATTATGGTCTTTGCCAATACATGAGTATTTTGCCTCTTTATTTTCCCATCCAAATCACATGTCAAACTCCCTACTGAGATGAAAATATTATACAAGCACTATTAAGCCTACTGGATACACCATCACAAATATGGAAAAGTGCTGAAATAAACTAACATACCCAACCTATTCATTTTAAGCATACACCATCACAAATATGAGAAATGCTAGTCTAACTCAACTAACATGATCAGCATTAACATCAAACTTAACATAACATTAACATAATAATCTACATAAATATCATCATCATAATCACAATAAACAAAACATATCATATATGTATGTATGTATGTATGTATGTATATATATATATATATATATATATATATACACACACACACATATACATACATACATACATACATGCTCAAAATACATGTCCATCAATACATCACCGTAATATCTTCTCTCTCTCAAAATATACATCTCGCATCTTCAACTTGTAGGCTAGTGTACATATAACATATATAACAAAAAAAGGAAAACTTTGGCACTCAAGGTCCTTGAGACTCTCTGCATGGTCATGAATAAGTAGTGCCATCATCACTCTTCATCCATCTACATCTACATGAGCTAGAAGCCATGGCACATGACACATATCTCTCTTACTCTTTGAACTTAGAATACCTCTAAATCTATAAGAACTCCCTGATGGCCCTTTCGTATTAGACAATCTCATCAAGGGAAGTAATATATCATGATATAGATATAGTCTATGGTAGTCCCATTAAACCTACTGATAGCTTAGCTTGTACTAGTCCCTATGGTGGAGGAGGAGGAGTAGCCTAACCTGCTACTCTAAAACTATCCCTCTCCACTATCAATGTAGTAACCTAACCTTGTAGCACCCTGACCTGGCCTTGTAGTACCCCAACCTAGCCCTGTAGTGCCCCGACCTAGCCCTACAAAATCACCACCTATCTTTCTAAGGATAATACATGTGCCTGATCTATATCTCTAGCATATACTATTGCATATCATACCTCTATGGCTACATCTCTCTCCCTCACCACATCTTACAAGTCTAGTGGTGGCCTCCTAATCTCAACTATAAGATGTAAACCTATCCACCAAGTCGTATATGCCACTATACATCTTGGGTTAACTACATCTAGCCCTATTGGTATCTCCTCGAAATATAGTCCATCTGTCTCCTAAGGCAAAGGTAGGGGTGCCTCTATATCATCCCTCATATATTGCGGGAAATCAGGCGATACATCTTATAATAGGCTAAAATACCTCTTGACTCAACCCACGAGTACCATCTCTAGATCATTGTCCCATCTCCCCCTAACCCATACTAAGCTTTATAAACCAACTAAATACTATATCTATCCTCTAAATATGGATTATGCTAGGTAGGGTCTCCATAATATATCTAAATGGATTAATCCCTCTATCATGCACCTATAATAATCAATGTTGTGCACTACATTGTCTACTCATGTCTGAGCCATACAATCTCTTCATCATCTAAAACTAACCCTGAAGCTAGCTAGAATGGTGGTAGGAATCCCAAATGGTCATGTCACTACAATATGCTCATACACCCAACAATGAATTAAAGGATCAATGCACAAACTATAATATCAATGCAATTTCAAACCCCATGGCTCTTTATATAACTAAGCCAAAAACACTAGTCCCCATGCAAAAATAGTTCACTGCTCAACCATCTATGTCAGCACACCTATCAACACTATTATAAATCTACCGCCATCTACATTTGGTAGTGTATACATGATGATTCCTATCATCATCAAGATGATCAACCTATGTTGCTCCTCATTAGCACTATATAGTGGCTCGTAGGTAAAACTCATTAAATGATAGGTAACCTCACTAACATGCTCACCATATAATGCTACCATATGTATATCATGACCCTTTATTAAGCATGAAAAGATCTCCTCACCCTAGAGTGCCAATCATAATATCATATAAACATCCTCTTGCATCATTGTCAACTCTCTAATTGGTAGATGAAAGGTGTTGGTGGTGTGATCCCACCTCTTAATCAATGATATCATTAGGCTCACATCTCAAGTGACTCTAAAATATCACCACACTCCCCTTAACCCAACAACTACCATATGCTCCTACTCATCTGAGGTGACATCCCTCCTCATCCATGTCAGCAACCTTGATAGGCGATCCCACAATGTCAATATTAGCCTAGCCTACATCCATACACACATAATTCAAGTCACATACTTTTTAATGTAATTTATCACTACCTTTTTCCCTTCTCTTTGGGATAACTACATTGGTCTATGACCCTCCATTAGGCTATGTAGGTAGCAATCAGCTGACACAAGGTCTTTTGATGTTAGCTTGGCCATATACCCACCTAAATATCTACCCTACTCTTCGCTCTCTACCCTAGGCATCAATTCCTCTCTCTCTCAACCCTAGGCCTAACTACCTATCACAACTCTAGGCCTCTTAGCTTATATCCCTACCCCTCAACCCTATGGCCTATCTTTTAAGCCCTATGTCTTCTGACCTATCTCAACCTCTCTTTTTTAACATGATTTTAACCATAATTTAGATATTTTTCCCTAGGATCTAGGAGAACTACATTGGCCTGACACCCTAAACTAAGCTATGTAGGTAGCACTTAGTCAACATGGGATCTTTTAAGGCTAGCTCAACCATTAAGCTAGTTGACTACTTCCATTAGGGATCCAAACTGACCCTTTGTCTTATTTTTTATTCTCTACTATCATTGACATCAGTTTTAATGCTGACATTAGTGTTTGGTGTCGATTGATGTCAATAGAAACCTATTGACATCAGTGCTATGTTGGCTAATGTCAGTAGACCCCACTAATGTTGATGACTAGTTCAACCCTAGAGCTGAATGACCCATCCCCAAAAGTTTACATTTTTACCTAAAAACTACCCCAAAACCCTCCCAACTTACCCTAAACCTACCCTACCCAATTTCCTAACCCTTGACTACCATTTTCTTTTCCCCTACCTCTAAATTAGCCTATAACATCACAGTAACCAAATCAAGTTTCAAATCTACATGTAGAGACTCTTACCTCATCTCTCCATCTCTTTCAAGCTGGTACAACTGGTTCTTGTGCTGGCACACCTCCCATTGGGTCCCTTCCTAGCTTGGCCATCTCAATCATAGTTAGAACTCTATTTTTTCTCCAATAAAAAGGTACAAATGAGTTTGCTTGGCCACCAAACCCCCTTTTATTATCTTTGGTCAGCCACTAACATTGGCATACTCGACCTAATCCACTAACATCAGCACTTAAGCCTACCAAGATTAGTAATGTTGCCTTAAAATGCTAACATTGGCACTATTAACTACCAACATCAGTGACATCACTGATGTTGGCACCATTGCCTTAATGTTTCCACCAATAACCCTAACTGTTAAGACTTTACCCATACTCTAGGGAAATTTAGAGATTACGTATATCTCATTGAACACAGACACCACTTTAGAGATCACATATATCTACCCAACCCTAAAAATCACCCATGGAGATCACTTAAATCTCCCCTATAATGACCTTGCTTGGAGATCGTGAATATCTCCTCACTCATTGACCCTTTTACACCAACCTTGCATCGTTTATATTGACCACTTATGTTATTCTACTATAGTTGGCTATTGTACACATGCATGTATATTAGGTGTTTTAGATGGCAACTAAGCTTGTCCTATCACCTTCAATATTTTATGTTTCCCAGGGGCACTTCCTAGCTCAGATACCTGACACAAATAGACCATTAGAGCTATAACTTTGATTATTTTTTACCTTATTAGCTATCACTTACAAGCTTTGCTTTGGTTATTTCTATCTAATTTCTCCTCAACCTTACCTATTCTTGACTTTATTGATTATATCTCATAATAGTATACACACATAGTGATACCATGTTCTCCTCCACTTACCTAATTCACTTCTTATCAAATTGGTACCTGATTCTAGTTTCTCCTCTATTGATTTCCATTTTGAGGGGGGATACCTCATCCAATACTTGGAGCATCTAACTCTTTTTTTTGTCTTGTAACTTGTCAGTGTAAATTATAAGACAAAAAGGGAAAAATGTAGACACCAAAATTATGTCACACATACATATGTAACTCCTTGTGTTGAAACCCCCCTTGAGCCCTATTTAAATGATAATAATTAGCCTCCATAACCCATGATTTTACCCCTCATACATTTAATTAATTTAAAAAATACTTAACTAAGTTAATTTAAAACCCTTTTTCCACCTTACATGGCCACCTCATCTTAAGACCAATTCTCACTTGATGAGTTAGCTCATGACCTGGTCCCCTCATCCTAACTACCTAAGACTTATTCTCACCTCAAAAATGAATTCCTAACTAACTATGTCCTTCTTAACCTCTTTTTTTACCATTTTGTAATGGGTGCCACACTTGGTATGAGGAAAAACTAAAAACTAGCCAAATATAGTAGTTTTACCTATTCTATGGTTGTCGACATCAATCAACCCATAACCAATGTTTGTGGGATTGTTGACATCAATGATATAAGCCAAACTCCAACCTTATGTTTAGGTCAAAAAAATCAAGATAACTCATTCTTATTTGCATCTAAGATCTCAACATTCAACTTTTGACATCTTGGCTTACTAATATCTTACGTGAGTCAATCCAGATTAGGAACCAACCTCTTGAGAACCAATATCACCCACTTGTTTTCTTTATTTAGGGAATCAATTTTTACTACCTGATAGGAGCCATCCATCTAGCACTTATCATTTAATCACCACTACAACTAAGTACTTCACCTGTTTTGTAGGTCTTTTAAGTATTTACTTTGTTGTCACTTTATATATCTACTATTCATTTCATTACACATTCTTGACTTAATCCCTATGAGGGAGTTATAAAGATTCACTACTTGTTTCCCCTTAACCCAACACACCAAACCTCTGACCAAATCCATCTAAACCATACTCTATCTCTCTCTCACAACTCTCTCTCCAACTTCCTAGACCTAACCAAAACCATTTCCTAGACCTAGAAAAACCTTCTACAAGCTCCTAGGTAATTATTTCCCCTACCAACCTCAATAGTCTAATCGACATTGGTCACCTTCACCCATTGACCTTAATAGCATAATTGATATTGGTCACTCCCTTACCAATGTTAGCAACTATGCATTTCTTAACCTTTCCAAAACCTACTTAAACACTTTTTAAAAACACAAACAAAATATACCACCTATACTCTGTCACTTTCTACTACACTTAGGTTATGAATAACAATAACATTATCTCTCTTTCACTCTCTCTTTACCTCTCTTTTAGTTATTTATTACTCTTTTATCTCTCAAAAGTGGATTGTCATCTCTAAGGAAGTTTCACACTTCTTGGAACAAGCACATAGCTTGGTATCCCACTCAAATATCTGCTAACAAACATTTTTTGGTAGTGTTTTCTTACTTTCAGGTAGTCCTCCCCATCCAAAGAGGAGTGCTCACAATGTCTAGATACAACACATAAACCAAGCTAGGTTCATTCTAATCACTTATACCTATCGTTCTTTTTTTTCTTTAGACTTGAAATAGACAAATTTTAGCGAAACAGTAAGAGTAGATAGATAATGCATTTGTATTCTTCTCCCATGTATTAGGATTCTGTATATATTGACATGAGTATATGTATTTTAATACATGGTTAGTTTAGTTGTTTTATTATTTATAATCCCCACTTTGTACCATAATCTTTGGTGTGCACTTGATTAGATTTAATTTCTTGTTATTAAAATAATTGAATTATTTAAACCTTAGATCTCCATTAGGGTTTTTGTGCAATTGTTTTATACTATAGGCTTTAGAACCCATCCTAGCATGATATGTTGTGATAAGTGATCCCATAATCAGCTCTAGCAAATCCCCATATTATTCATACTCTTTCTTAACAAGTGTATCCCAATCAAAAGTGTAGGTATGCTCTATATTCTCTAAGATAGAATTGATTTATAGACATGATGAATTTGTAATTGCATATATTCTAGTGAACTCGACATGAAACTAACCATTGTAGGATTTATTTCACTTATTTTAATTCGTTTAGTCATTATTTTTATCATACTAGATTAAATTTTTTGACCTAATGCTTTGACTTTTATGCACATGTTTCTATGAACAAGCAATTGGATCGACCCAATACATGTTTTCAACCTTTCAAACATCTAGTTTAGCCTACTAGGTCAACCTAATTGACCCTATACATTTTTAGTACTAAGCAATAGGTTCTTGCACAACTTGATCAATCCTATCAATCCAATTTATAGGTTTTGCCAACATACTTTGAGATTCTTCATCAGTAATCTTCATTGTGTCTCTAATCCACTAAGGTTCATTTATACCTCTCTATTTTCTTATTTTTTGTCATTATTTTCATAGTTTGTAATCTTAAAACTACCCTTGTATAGTCAACTAGATCAACCCTATTGACATAATTCTATGTTCTGTGTGCTATCTAAAATAATTGGGACAACTCTACTGACCCAGTTCATTTTTAGACCTTGCTTTTGTAGTACAAGTTTGACCCTATCAACCATATTTTCTATTTTTTGCATATAGTGTCAACATTATAACTTGTTTTAATTTGGAATTAACCTCATATATTTCTATTGGGTGATGACACTAAGTTATAGTCAATAGTCATGATGAACTTTACCAATCCTAATAGGGTCTCCCATAGACAAAGTAGGGCTCCTCTTTTGGATGCTAGTAAAATTCATATTGCCACTCATATAATGAACTATGGGACCCCTCCAAATACCTCTTTATAGGATAATCCTCCTATTTTCTTAAAATATCAACCTAAGTTAGAGTATACTTCTAAAATGCTCTTATTTATCATTGAATTTCCTCAATGTCAATGAAAGGATCCTTATACCATTTATAACCTCATGCTTAGTGGTCAAACTAAAGAGCCTCATTCACCTATTCTTACATTTAATATTGGGTTTGTGGGTACCACTTCTATTAATTGTTAGCCTCTTCCTTTAATTTTAACTCCTTATGCTATGACATCTTCTTCTTTAACCTATTTTATCTCCATGTCTAGTATCTCACCTAACATGGTAGGTTCTGTAGACACCTAAATCTAGCCATTGATGACCTCTAATCAGGTTTTTGACCAATTTCCACCAAAATGCACTTGAGTCAAAATGCTAATTTTACACCTAGGTGCTCTAGATTGATCTTTTCTATCAAATTTCTTGTACCAAACATGTGCCTTTGTTATTTTGTGTTGGCAACATCCTAAATAGGATAATAGATCCAATGCATCTAACATCACATTATAATTCCAATCCCATCAAATTTTGGACCAATAACAAGGCATTCTGATCAATATGAGTAATTTGTGCACAAAGTGCTTAATCATGGCTAAGAGCTAATTAATCCAAATCAAGGCCTAGTTAATAATTCCATGAAAACTTGTTTTAAGAAATGAACATTGAATATATACATCATCAAGTGACCTCATTTCTTGGGAAGACATCCCTAGGCCATAAATGCCACAAATATCAAGATTATGGGTCTCCCATTCCTCTTTACTACCACCCATGCCTCATTAATTTCCCTTATTCCAAATTCATGATGAGGATAATTATGGATTTTAATTACATAATTCAATTAATCTATGACCACACATCTCAATCTTGAGATAGATGGTCATGGTTGATTTTGGACATTATTGAAAATCAATAAATAGAGAGGCTATGAACATCACTTTTAAGCTTAATTTTTTCAAAGTTACCATGTCAAATTGATTCCAAGATCTCTAACATTCCAAAGTTATGATGTCAAAATATTGAGCCAAGCCAAGCCAAAGCCATAAGGTGTCAAGGAGAGGAGGAGATAACCAAGCCTCCTTTGATGAAGACTTCATGATCAGAAGTTGAGCAAGCCACTAAAACAATCATTTGGAACATCTAAGGAAGGTGAAGGATTCTTATTTTTCTTTACTTTTTATTTGTACTTTTAATTTGTTTTTTATTAAGCACACCCTAATAACTAGTCATAGAGATGTATGCTAATTAGTGTGTTTTAATCAATTTGTTAGAATTTTTGGACTAACACAGTACTAATCACCTCTCTTATGTTTTCACCCCATCATCATTCCTTTCTTTGGTCCCCTCATTTTGCTTCTTATCGAGGGACCATTTGTCGACCTACTTATGCCAACCGTTCCCTCAATGGGGCATCATACATTTAGTTTATCATCATTTTACTTGTAGGCATACAAGGCCTTTTCATTCTTTGAGAAGAAATTATTATGATTATATCTTTCAATGCCTTCCCAAATAGGGGCAAAATATAGACACCTATATCTAGCCATCGATGACCTCGAATTAGGATTTTGACCAATTTCCACCAAAATGTAAAATTTGGCCTAAAAACACTAAAGTGCATTAAATGAGTTGAAATTTACATATTAAAGTGCCAAATTTGGCTAGGTTATGACTAAATGGGGAAATACAATTTATGGGCCAACTAACTTTGATTAGATTATTTTGAGTCAAAATACGAATTTTGTACCTAGGTGCTTTGGATTGCTCTTTTCTATCAAATTTATTGTATAAGATGCATGTCTTTGTTATTTTGTGTTGTAAACATCCTAAATGGGATAATGGATCCAATGCATCTAACATTGACTTCCAATTCCAATCTAGTCAAATTTTAGACCAATAATAAGGCATTCTGATCAATTTGAGTAATTTGTGCACAAAGTGCTTAATCATACTTAAGAGATAATTAAACCAAATCAAGGCCTAATTAATAATTCCATGAAAACTTGTTTTTATAAATGAATATTGAATATCTACATCATTAGGTGACCTCATTTCTTGGGAAGACATCCCTAGGCCACAAATGCCATAAATATCAAGATTATGGATCTCCCATGCCTCTTTATTACCTCTCATGCCTCATTAATGTCCCTTATTCAAAATTCATGATGAGGATAATTATGTATTTTAATTATATAATTTAATTAATCCATGACCACACATCTCAATCTTGAGATGGATGGTCATGGTTGATTCTAGTCATTCTTGATTATCTATAAATAGAGAGGCCATGAACATCATTTTTAAGCTTAATTTGTAGAAAGTTACCATGTCAAATTGATTCCAAGAACTCTCACATCCCAAAGTTATGATGCCAAAATATTGAGCCAAGCCAAGCCAAAGCCACAAGGTTCCAAGGAGGAGAGGAGATAGCCAAGCATCCTTTGATGAAGACTTCATGAGCACAAGCTAGGAAAATCACTACAACAAGCATTTGGATCATCCAAGGAAGGTGAAGGATTCTTGTTTTTCTTTAATTTTTAGTTGTGCTTTTCATTTGTTTTTGTTATTAAGCTCACCATAGTAACTAGGCCTAGAGATGTATGCTAGTTAGTATGTTTCTATCAATTTCTTTGCATTTTTGGACTAACACAATACTAATCACCTCTCTTGAGTCAAATTCTTAGTTCATAGGTTCTGCATCTAGTGTGCCTCTCATAAGATCCATTATCCTTAATCCTTCCACTACTTTATTGTTTTATACCCAAGGCAATCATGCTTCTAGTGCTTCTTCTCAACCATTCACTATTCCATCTTTTTATACACAAGTAAATTTTTCCACTAGTGCCTCATATTATCATAATTCATCTCAAACTCATATCAACACTAATAGTGGTACCCAAGCCATTAATACCAACACAAATACCAATTCAAATTCTTTTAATGTTAATAAAATAGATCAAATTTTATTGTAAATTCTTAATGAAATGAATACCTTTCAAGCACATAACACAAATCAAATGATGAGAATGCAAAACCACCTTCTTAATCTCCTATTTCATCTACAACCAATGGCTTGAGGCACACATAAAAAGAATGTCCCCCTCCTCCTCTTTTATATTCTCAATAAAATCTCATTCCTCAACTTGATTTAGTCAATAAAACCATCATGCATATATAAAATGATTCTTTCACTACTCAAATTGCCAACATTGATATAGGAGGTATAACACCTAAGTTTTTTTATAATGGGTCATTTGATCCTACCCTTCACCTCAAAACATTTGAAAATATTTACAAGGTTTGGGTCAAATTAAACACTTTTTATGCTACCAAGCTCCTATCCAACACCCTCATAGGTGATGCCTTGGATTGGTACAATCAACTTAGAGCTCATTCCATTTCTAGTTTGCAGTACTTAGTAAATGTTTTAGTGCAAGAATTCCAAATTAATGATCTTCCTAAAAACACTTTGGCACATTTCATTAATTGTAAACAACATGAAAATTAATCTTTTAAAACCTTTGTTAAGAGATGGAAAACTTTGTCAAATAAATGTATAACATAACATGGTAGATGACAATATTTTTCATCTCTTTACAAATACTCTCTTTCATAAATTACAATATCAAGTTTCCACTCTTTCTCCATGCACTTTGGAAGAAGCTATTGACTAAGCTAAAAGAAAAGATTTCCTAATGCATCAATTCAAGCCACCCCAACCTTTTGTAGGTCCTCATCTCTTACTCAAAAAAAAAAACCATAATATCACTAATGATGGTGTTACCAATTCTTATGACACCATTCATAGTGTTCAATATGTCACTCCTAACCCTTATTCAGAACTAGTTCCTTCTTATCAACCATATACTAATCCTCATTTCTCTTCACCAAATAATATTAACATTCACAAACCTCTATCCTTGGTTGAATTGTTTAAGTGTCTACCTAGGCCTCTTCCATGAAATCTTGAACCTACTCATCCTATGAAATCCTTAGATGATCCTAACAAGTTTTATTGGTTTCATGGTAGTTGGGGTGATTCTCATGAGACCTATAGACAAATCCATAATTTAGATATGGATTTTCTTCTTGGTCCTAATTTTGATCATTATTCCATCATTCACAAGTGTCAATAATCTTATGAAATTGATTTCAAAGACAATACATCACATGAAAAAACTCAATCCTTGAATCAAGCTAATGTTTATTTGGCTATCTATAAAGATCATTTAACTAATCATCAACCTATCCAAGACAATCAATAAAGTATACCCCTTGTACCTATAATGTATAAATTCTTGTTGAACCAACTTCTAAAGAAAATGTGGTTAACATGACTAATATGTGAAAGGTAGTGGCTTTTATTGATTCCCAACCTATCTACACTCCCCCTTCACAAAAGACATACTGTGTTATCCAATATTTTTCTCTAACTCATTTAAACTAGTTAGGGTAAGAATATATTATCACTTTTGATGATCCAATTTTTTATTCCCCCTAGGATAACACATCCCATACTATTTATACCACTCTTCCATCACCTTCCAACTCTAATGATAAACAAGTTTCTACTAACACTTCTTCCACTTCTCAAAATCAACTTGAATCAACTAGTTCTTCATCACAACATGCTTTACAACCTTGTCCTAAACCTTCTCATTAATATCAACATAAATTTCAATGTACTTAATCTCCTCTTTTTGATGACCTCCTTAACCATTATGTACCTATATCTAACACCATTCTTATGGGTTATGATGAATGGGATCCCATTGTAGAACTCACTAATCTCCCATCTCATATTTTATTTAGTGAGCTTATGAGGACTTCCTCACATCATAAAAACCACCTCATTTAACTCTTATTTAAGATTAATTTCCCTCATCCTCCTCTAGCATGATGAGAGGTAGCTTTATCTAGATCTAAAGATAGTATATTACAACAATGTGAAGAGATGTCTATTAACATTAATGAAACTATGGACACTTCTCTTTCTCTATGATTTCTTATCACATTTATGATTCCTGATGAGATTCTACTTTGTGTGTATGATCCTCCCTTATTTATTAGAAACCAAATAGCCAATATCCAAGTTAAGCATGCATTTATTGATGAGTGTTTTGGCACCATCATTACCTCTCTTGATTTCATTAAAACCCTTAGATATTTCAAATGCAATCTCATGTCTAAACGTAACATTTACCAAGGATACAATAGAAATAAAATGTCTCCTCTAGGTTGTGTGTCTCTTCCCATTACCATCCCACCTATCACCATCCATGTGAAGGTGATGATATTTAACTTCCCCCTTTCTTATATCATCTTGCTTAGTAGGCTATGGACTCACTGCATGAGGTTATTGCTTCCTCTACTTGTTAATGTGTTAATTTTCTTCATAATGGATAAATTTAAAGGATTTAGGGTGACATTAACCCTTGGAATATCAAAAAATTCCAAGATCATGGTGTTTTCAATATTCCTACTCTTGAGTCTTTGCCTAGAATTTAATTTCATGAGTTTTAGCATCTCAACTTTCCTATTAACTCAATCGAGGTTACAATGGGAATCTTAAGCTCATTGGTAACATTCATCTTAATCTCTTAGATTTATATGATGATGAGCCTAATGAGATTAACTTGAAGATTAAAACTTTTGATCTCTCACCTCATCTCATCTCAGAGCTTCTTGCTTCCTTGTAACCTCATTTTTGCAAGATTCCTTACAATGACATTCTCTTAATCTTGACCAAGACTAGGCATTATATTCACCATACTTCATTGAATGACAAGGTTATCCCTACCTATGTCATTGATATTCACATGCCAAATTATGATTATGTTTATTATTTAGATGATCCATTATTAGGTGATCTTGTACAAGCCCATGATGTTGAGATTATCTATTATCATTCTTCTTTACTTGACTTTTCATGCATCTCATCATTTTACTTCACTTAAAGTTATTGGTTTTTGTATTTACCCCCTTATCATAGGGTAGAGATATCTTAGACACCTCTAATTTTTGAGGATCCATGTATGACTATGCTCATGGATCATGCTATGACTGAGCCTTACCATTTTTCTAGGTACCCTACCCCTTGTAGTTGGTTTACCCTTGAGGTGAGTGAAACTCTTCTTTGACCTTATATATCTCTTGCTCCTCCCTCAGTAGAGCTTGATATATTTGATCCTCTTCTCACTATTGCTATAGTTGATCCTTTTCCAATCCTACTATCGTTGAGCCTACCCCTATTTTTGATGTTATTTCTCCTTCTATTAAGCCTAGTATCATTCTTTCCTCATCATCACCCTTCCTTGGTGATGGTTTGCTTCCCTTGCTAAAGATGGATCCTATGCCCACCAAATGGGCCAAAGAGTGATCTCTAGTTTATTTCACTCCTATTATACTTCATTCTATGAGTGATTCTCCTAAAACCACTCACAGGCATATCTATTGCTTTTATGGGATAGATAATCATTATTTTACCCATTATCTCAAGTTTTAATAATATATTAATACCTTGCATCCTTTTTACCCATCATCAAAAAAATACATACCTCCTCTGAAGGTAATTATTAATTACATGCCTAAGTATGATGAGGTATATTATCTATGGCATCTATGTGGCACCCATCACATCAATCATTGTCACATCTTATAACATCTCAAAGATCATCTTATAGCCATTCTCAGACCTTCTTATATTCCTATCATAGGTCATTATTTCAAGAATGATTCTCTTTATTCTCCCATGGATCCAATTTTAGTGGTTCCATCCCCTCTTGTGGTCCCTTCACCACCTTCTATGCTTCCATCTATGATTCCTTCACCTTTGGACCTTCCCTCACCTATGGATTCTTATCCACTAGTGATTCCTAAAACTCTAGTAGATCTTGATCCCACACATTCTCCTGACTATCCCTTGCCTAATTTCCCTCCTCACACAATCCATCAAGCATTCCTAGTTTATATGTATAAGATATTAGAAAATAAGTCTTTGCCTAGTATTCATTGAAGATTGATGAAAATTTAATAGCAGTGCGTATCCAACTTCATAGAGACTTATCTAATGTATTGGATAATGTGTGTGGATATATTTACCATATTTATAAACACATGCATGGTTCTCTCACATTTTTATTTGATTGAACGTGTGCTCTAATCTTATTTTTATCTATTATATCATTTGACACTGTGTCAAATTTTTGCTTATCTTATATCATGATCTTACTTGTTATACTATATCTTGCTTATATTGTCATTTATATTCATATATGGTTATCTTTCATTTTTTATTTCCCCTTTCTCCCTAGATTTTTTTATGAAAACTCTCTTTCTTGTATCTTTATGATTGTTTTTATTTCTTATCCCTCTTTTTCATAGATAATGTATCATGGTGACTTGGTTATGCAAACCATGTTCCCTTTGGTTATTATCTCCCTTTACCATGTGATTAGTTAGAAAATATTCTATCTCATTATTACCTCAGTTTTCTAGTCCACTTTGAATCTCCTTTTTCCCTATTCCATTTTATACAAACTAAGCATATACATGGTTGAGACTTGACATCACATACTAGTTCATTATCAAGCCTAAGTGTCCTAGTCAATCTTTGTTTTTGGTTACTTAGCTTCCTTTAGCCTTAGCTATAGCTCATTTGTGTGTATCACTATCTCTCTCATGATTGGTCATTCCAAAATCTGTATGGAGGAGGAACCTTAAAAATCCATTCAAAATAAAGTTAAAAGATAAATCATTTAAACAAAAAGCAATGATATCAAAAGACAAAAATATTATTAAAATTCCAATCACATTAAAAAATGTGATTCAAAGCACATCTCCTTCTTCTAGTTGAATCTCAAACTCCATAGTTGGCTTCAAAATAGATTCAAAGTCCTTTGGGTTGCATAAGGCTAGTATATTAGAAGAGGAGAATAATAAAAAATATTTTAGTGATAACTACTTTCTCATGCAAGTACCTAATCTTCACAGTAGACTGATGGCTCTGTAAGGGGTCCTAAGGAATTTAGAACACTTCATGGGAAAGTAGGTCCATTTTACTTTTCCTTGTATAAATATACCTTCATGATTTGATCTTATTAGCACACTTATTTTCCTACGAAGCTTTGTGTCTATAGAGAACAGGTTTCCTTTGTACATAGATGACCACTAGTCACTCAGTGTCTTGTCACATCCTTAGTATGCTTATTGCCTCCTAAGATCTTCTCATAAGACACCTAAGTCTTGATTTTTACACTCCCTTTTTCACTCCTTTTATCCCTTATATTTCATCTTGAGAAATATTGTTTGTCTACTGATCACTCCCCTTGGGATTTAATTTGTGAGTTGTTTTGTAAGACCACAGATAGGACCCAACATTCCCCATAATTTACCATCTTTTCCTTCCTATTACCCACATCTTTTATTACATTATCTTCCTATTCATTCCATCCTAGTGTTTTTCTCTTTATTGAGTTGTCGTGTAAGACTATGGATAGGACCCAACCCTCCTCAAAATAAATTCCAATACCCAAGTCACCATCCAAATTACATGTGTCAAAATTGAGATAAGATTTAATAAATAATGAAGTTACATTTCATTTTACATGCTTCCCATCTTGATTTAGTATGTTTTATACTTCATTTTTATTTTTCCTTTTTATCTTCTTATTTTCTAATTGTGTGTAATATTACAACCATTTCTTGAATTTTTATACTTCCCAACTTGAATTAGTATGACCAATTTAAGACCAAACTTTTGTAATTTTATTTTTCTTTCATACTTATCAGAATGATTTAGTATGATTTATTGACTTTATTAATTTGTTTTTATTACCATTTATGCCCTTTTACATACCTTCTATTTTATTACATTTATGTCATACTTCCCAAAGTGATATTAGTATGATTTTACTTGTTTTAATTTGGTGCAAAAATATTTCACATTGGTTTAAAAACAAATTCCTTTTTACCATCTTATTTTACTATCTTTTGGATCTTTATACTTAGTCATTTTCTTGTTATTACACATTTACCATCTTAAAATAGTGTGTAATACATTTTTTTGCTTGATTATATTTTTACAAGTCCTTTTGCTTGTTTCTTTTTAACCATGCATATGTCCTACATAATGCTAGAAAATAAACCACGTCACATATATTTCCTATATCATATATAACAAATCTAAATACATGTGATAGAAAGAAATATATCCAAATCATCCACAAACATAACCATCATAATGAAAACATACACATCTAACATCAATATGCCAAAATGATCCATCATATGTACATATATATATATATATATATATATATATATATATAGACACACACACACACACACACACATACATACATATATACATACATACATATGTATGTATGTATGTATGTATGTATATCCTAAGTTTAATACAACAATATACAATGCTCCAGCTCTATGGTTGGGCTCCATCCTATATATTTCATGGCCTAGCCACACTACCTACTAAGGCCTCAATCTAACTCCTCTAAATAGTACATTTTAAGGAGGTTTTCCAACATCTCAATCCCTTTACCTATCCTTATAGGTGCACTACCCACACATGTGACTCCATTAGCTAGGTTTTAATCTCTATCATATGCACTACTATAGCTAGATGTGTAGCTCTCTCATCTATTAGGACCTACCATGCCTATATCTCCCTTACACCCATCACTTTAGTGGTTGCATCCTCTCTCTCTCTCTCTCTCTCTCTCTCTCTCTCTCTCTCTCTCTCTCTCTCTCTCTCTCTCTCTCTCTCTCTCTCTCTCTCTCTCTCTCTGCACACTTATATCTACTTTGATAGCTTTCTAGCTAATATGAACTAGCTCACCTAAGTTAGGGTAGATGGTACACTCAAATCCTTTAGTATCTTTAGGTCACATGCCTAAAAAGTCTCATCTAAGACATCATGGAGTGCTCTCATCATTAGGGACCCCCATCTCTCCTCCTCATCCTTAGCTACACCTAAAAAATCCCACTAGATAGATATTAGATCATTGATATATATCAAAATATCTATTTATCTCTATTTTTAAAATAAAAACCTAAGTAATAATATTCAACCATCTTTTCTTAAATGTTTGTGTCTCAACTACTATGATCTCACCATCTGCATGATCACCTAGCATAATCTCCATGTCTACATAGTGTCTCAACACCTCCTCTATAGGTCACCTCTTCAACTCAAACCTAACTATCATAGCTTGTGTCCATCTCAGCCTGCATCTAATTAGTCTCTTTGTCATCTCCTCTAGCTCACCTATGGGATCATCTGAGATGGAAATAGTCTCCACTCTCTCCTGCTCCTCTTGCCTCCATCAATATCATATCCTTAGTGGTCACTTCTCATCTCATTATAAAGCTCATAATGGTACATCTAGTATCTATACCTCTATATCCCTATCCTCTTTCTCAACTCCTCATCATGTCTAACCATTCCATGGTCACTTTCAATGTGACTTTAGTGTTAGCCTCACCACTAGTGGCCCCAATCCTTTCCTCCCTCATGGCTCCCTCACATGTTGAGCCCACTACTTGAGCATCAGTATCAATATTTTTAGATGAGGTAGGCTCATCTACCCTATCACTTGTACCACTGGATGTGGCTTTCTCCACTAGAAATAATATCTAACCACCTTTATCTTAGCTATCACTGGTGTAACTATGTGCCAACTCACCCATATAACTACTATGTGCTTGTATAGATACCATAGTATGTTTGCACATCTCACTAAATATAACACTAACATATGGGGCATGACCTATAGTACCTAGTCCTCTCTATCTTTACACTTGAAGTGACCTATCATTGATTGCATGGGGTAACATATCTAACTGGTATATAGGAAACCTCTCATATATCCAATTTTTTAGCAATATGATCAATCTTATGGTCTTCTACCCTCTGACCAACATCTCATATAGATCATGTATGAGTTAAACCTATATGATATCCTATATCATATAGAACTCACTCCTCTAAGATCATCCTACTCTGTTATCAAGAATAGTGGTACCTTACCATCTAGATTATGACATAACACCCATTATGTCATAAGGCCTATCATATCCTTCCATATTTATAGAATCTATGATATATAGACATCAAATATGATAACTCTCTTGCCTAATAATATCATCTCTGAGCATGTAACACACATGGCTAAGCCTCTCCTCTCCTATAGGCTATCTGGTATCCATATGGTCATCGATGCTTCTACTATGTGTAGCTTAAGGATGGAATGGAGATCATCTAGAGTGATGACCACCTCTAATATATCCCCATCTAAATCCTATTTTAAGGTTTTATTTAATCATTCATAGCAACCAAGGAACATGAATAATAGATCAACACTAAAAGGGATCCACCACATATCAACTATCTTTCTTAGACCTACAGATCCTATTCTAGCCTTATCTCCATCTAATATCCTATCTAACAAGTCTAAAAACCATGCCACATCCATAAGTCTTTTAAATATCTATCATCCCTATACCCAAGAAGCAATAAAGGATGTATTAGTTCTTTCATGTCATGTATAGTCACAATACATTTTTCAATAAAAAATAACTAGCCTAAATTACTTTATTTTAGTCATTTTAACTTAATTTTAGCATACTCAGTCCTTCTTTCCCTCCTTTGGTCATTTTGGGCCATTCTATCCCTCTTCTAGCATTTTCACACTTTTTTCTTTCATTTCCAGCTCTTTGGTCAAACTAGTTTGACCAAAAATTTTCCTATTTTTTCCTTGGTTGACTCCAAAATCTAAGTCAGCGCCCTTCTCTTCCCTTCCCTAGTGCCGAGTTTCCATTTTGGACCTTTCATACCACCTAGAAACTCTAAATTAGGCCATCAACTTATAGAATTTATAGGTTTAACCAATACTTACTAGGTTAGCACTGTGGATTCTGTGCATTTCCAGCCCACTGGGTTGACTAGGTTGACCTAGGGTTTTTTGCCTGCTAACCCCTTGCATTTGCCCAAAAAAGTGCAATTGTATTACTTTCTTTGTAAATCCTCTAAACCCATTTTCCATCATCCTATTTACTACCCATAGAATCTAATTTTGTTTCATTTTGACATATTGAAATACTTTAAATGAAATTTTACTAAAACTATACCTAATTCACTAAAAATTTCAAAAACTAGTTTGAGATTCATAGTTCAATACATGTAGTGCACCTATTGCTACCTTTGGAGCTCCTCCTCACCATCCTATCTCATTTTATATGTAGAGCTCTTTTCCCCCTCTATCACAAATCAAAATAACAAATGACTTATCTTTTTTCCTATTTAAAAACACTTATTAAAAATTCAAATATTTCCATTATTGTCTTGCAGATTCCTTATTTTTCTTATATATTTATTTATACTCATCTATTTTTAAAAACATAAAATTCATTATATTGTTGATGATGTAGAGAATATTTTCCACTACCATTTTCCTATATTCCAAAATTTTTGATTTTTAGCTATTTTTGCACTAACTTCTATAGGTTTAAGTAGTATTCTCTATATTGGACACCTTCACATTTCTTATAGTCTACTTCTTTATCTATGGGATATCTTTTTTTTATTGCACTTTACTTAGCTTCAACATTGTGTGTTATCATGTTCTATCTTAAAGCACCATCCTGTGTTTCACTTATGTGACATGTGATGACATTTGAGTGGGGCATCTGTATACACAATATTTTTAAAATTTTATTGATTAATGACATTTTGTATCTTGTAGAAACCCATCAAGCCTCAATCTCTCTCAGTGCATGCCTTAAAGGGGTATACCAAGAAAGGTGTAGGTAGACCATCAATGCTTTCTAAGATTGTTTTTCCTTTTGCCATTTACAATCTACACACTTGTCTCCGAAAAAAATTTACCCTAAGCTTATTCTCCTTAGTCCTACCCATTCCTCTTGGTTTTCATGCTTTATCCATCCTTTTCTTACCTTAAATCCCTTTTGTTTAGTCAATTATACTAGGTTAACCCAATATAATTTAGGTGTATTTTTCACTCCCTTAGCTTGTTAGCCTTTCGGCTGACATAGCTCAAACGTAGTTGAATTATCCCTTAAAACACACTGGGTTGACTAGGTAGACCCTGTATAACCAAAATTTTGGGGATTATTTAGGATAATATCCACCTATATATACAATTTCATTTCCCACCATTTCATAAGAGAATAATTAATAATGAAAAAGTGTGAATGGGCATCTTCTTATTGACCATTCTACTTGAGGAATAAAGCTTACGGTTATATAACTTATTTGGAGATACAAATCTTATCTTATGGAGAAGTATTTTGGATGCTTAGATAGGTTATGTATCATAGATATGATTTATCTTTATTATCCTCACATATCACAACAATCTCTTATGAAGCACCTTGGCCAAGGGAGAGATTGAGACTCAGTGGGTTCATCTTCAAAGGTAAGTATTCCTAACTTTATTTCTCCTTTGTAAGAGTAGATAGATAATGTATTTTTATTCTTCTCCCATGTATTAGGATTATGTATACATTAACATGATTAAATGTCTTATAATACATGTTTAGTTTAATTATTTTTTATTTCTAACCCTCACTTTATGCCACAATATTTAGTGTGCACTAGATTAGATTTACTTTCTTGTTATTAGAATAAGTGAATGATTTAAACCTTAGGAATCCATTAAGGTTATTATGAAATTATGTCATAATATAAGCTTTGTAACCCTTCCTAATATGATATGTTATGACAAGTGATCCCCTAATCAGGTCTAGCAGATCCCCATATTGTTCATGCTCTCATTTGACAAGTGTATCCCAGTCGGAAGTGTAGGTATGTTCTATCTTCTTTGAGCTAGGAATAATCTATAAACATGATGTATTTCTAATTACATTCACATTTATTTCTATTTATCTACATAGATTAGTTTTTTATATCAATGTAAATCATGGCTCATCATCATGCAAAAAATTGATCCTTGTCTTCTAGTTCATCTCTCGACCAATGGCAAGATTTGGGGATATTTAGGATACATGTAGGTGAACTCAATAAGGATTGATTAGTCTTATTTATAAAAGCAGATGGTGGGGAATTCATTAAAATATGTGGAAAATCAATTAATAATTTATATATAGCTTATTAATTGATACATGCTTCTTTCTCTCTCTCTCTCTCCCCTTTTTTCTCTATATGATCTCATTCTTTCTCATGGGGTACACTCTCTCTCAGATTTTTTAGAAAGAATCTCTCATTTTTGATTGTATTTTCTCTCTCTCAATTCTATAAGAGTGGAGACTCTCATTTTGATAAAGATGGATCCTATCAAATTTTATGAAAAATACCTCTTAAATCAATAAATGTTTTCTCTACCTATCTCTCCCCTTTGAATTTTGTGTAGCAAAGCATGTACACTATGGCATTGTGAAGAAAAAATTTCCATGCCCTTGGTCCTTCTTTCTTTCTCATTTATAAGTGTTTTGAATTTATTTGTAGGTATAAGTTAGTTTTATTTTTTCCATTGATGCAAGCTCTTAGTGAATCTTATAACTCCTCTTTGTCTTCATCCATTTCTTCTTGAACCTAGGTTATGAAATACTAATGCAACTAGCTAGTTTTGTGAGATTATGTGAACTAGTATTGTATTATTATTCCTTAGTGTTTACTCCATACATATGAGAGCCTCACTTAAATTTTATGTGTTGGTTCCTAATTATACACCTCATATACGTAGCCTTACACACTTGAAGGAAAATGGAAGGTAATGAAGGAAAACCCTCTAGTGTGTCATCATAGCTAGGGAAGTGTTTGGCATCAAGATTAGGCTGAATGTAGAAAATAATTGAGAGGCACTTATAGAGGGTATGTTTATCTCCCTGATACTTTTGGCTCTACTTGAACTAAGTGAGAAAACCTATGTGCTAGTTTTCTCACATGGAAGGATCTTGTAATTCAATCTCCATGGGGATTCTTGACACAAGAGACAAATATGACCAGAGCATAACCAAGTTTGCACACTACACCCATGAAGGGTTGTCACAAAAAATGCACAAATTCTCTATGTCATACACAAGCTACTAAAGATAGATGAGGGGATGGATTTAATATTCATTTTGAAAAATCTTCAACTGAAAAGGTACTAAATAAAAGATTGTAATGCTAGTATTTAAAGCACAAAATACAAACACATTTCAGATATGTATGATCTTATACATTTGTAAGGCAAATAACACTTATAGTATGAAATAGGGTATATTATTTTTAGGGTAGCATAGGGTAGGACAAGTTAGATGATTATAAAGAAGGGGGGTATCATGCTATTGGTTTCCAAACATCAGGGTATCTAGCAGTATTTCATAACAATATTCTTTAGTAAAGATGTAGAAAAAACTTAAAATACAAGATAATGGTAAATATAATATGATCACTGAGAGACTAGAACATACACTAAAACTATAATCTCAAATACTTTCTCTTACTAAATTCATGACGTAGGGTTCCCTTAAAAGGTATTCAACAATACATTTCTTAATGTAACTATAGAAAGGGATTTATAACCTAGGTACATGCTCAGAATGACAACTAGTAATGAACACAAACCCAAATATCTGATCAATAAAACTTTTAAAACATATTATTTCATTTCATTAATATGATATAATAATGAACCAAAAATATTTTCTACTTGAATTGAAAAATAATATTACAAACATCGACACTTCAAAATGTTGCTATGGGGACAAGCATGGCGACAATGCTCTTTTCATAAGGGAGACATAAAAATTCTCTCAAAGCTTGCTAATGGTTTTAAAGATGTAGCCACTTTAGTGAGGGAGACAAGATCTACACATAAAAATTGATCCTAGAAAAATCTCTACAGAACCTAGACTTAATGAAAATGGACACCTAAAATAGAGACCTACAACAACCAACAACTAATAAAAACCTTAAAACAAAGGACAAAAGTCTATTTATAAATTTTTGAATATGAAACTATGGGTCATAACTTTAAAACTTCTATAACAAGCCTTCAAGTCTACCAAGATACTTGTAGCTAGAATATCCCATTTATCATGCCTGAGATCCTCATCCACTTTCCAAAAAAGAATCATTGTTGTAATTGCCTTTGTGAGGAATGATGAAGATTTGTAACAAACCTTTGATATTTTTATTGAAGATGCTAGTGAATTCATGATCTAGATGGTGAACTTCATAGTGGAGGCCCAAACAACTATTTATCATCATATTTAACCACCTAGAGATGCTTTTGACCACTCACTTGCACAGTTGGAGGGGATAATAATTTGAAGAGCGAAACAAATTTTGTCCTTATGTGAAACTTTATAAATGATCAATTGTAAATCATGGAAACTTTTGGGTAAGAAATATTTTCTTTGTGCTCACTAAGGAAACCCCATTACCTCATGATGATTAGATTTAGAAAGCTCCAGCTATGATGAAAATAGAAAAGATCCATGGTCGTTAAGAAGATATACTCTAGAATGGTAGTTAGACATTCTTCTTCACTTCAAATCATTATCACATCCATAAAATAATAATAAATTTTATATTTTAAACCAAAGCTTGCCATATATTGACATTTGGCATGCCACATCAAATCCAATTGAGCATTTGTGGGGCCTAAGAGTGACTAAATCAATATATTACCTCCACTTTGGACACTTATCACTTCCTTATGCAATCTGACCCCTTTGAAAAGTCCACCTCATCTCGGATTATTGGATCATCCTTACCTAAGAAAATGTGAGACATATATCTTGCATGAAATTCTTATTTTCTAATTTATGCCACACAACTATGCCACTTGGCATTTCTATGTTTTCTTATGATATCCATTATTTTTCAACATTGGCTATGCACCATAAGATCTAGCTAAAGTGATCAAGCATGCTCCATTAGATCATGATCTAAGGGGTGGAGCATTATTAGATACTACATTTTTAATTGGCCCTGAGGATATTCCACTTAGTAGCCCCATGGGATTCCTATGTACCTTGAAAATAGTTTTTACTACTTTTAGCACCCTCATACCATGTGGAAGTATCTCACTTAATCTTAGGTCCCATTAAACTGTAAACTACTAGTTCACACCATTAGATCTTTAGAACGTGCACAAACTTTAAATCATGCCCTATGAGCTTCACACTTATCATGCATATACTTGTCCTAGGTTCCTTTGACTATTTGGATCTGATCATACACCATCAGATCATTCTTCTCCACATAAATGCATGTTGTTGGATCTACCTCCATTTTAAAATAAGTAGCTACTTCATAGGGTCTAAATTTGATGCTTGCACAATTGTATTTGAACATGTGAATCCCAATGGAAAGTCCCTGTAACTTAATTTTGATGTCTACATACCCATAAAAAGACATCCACAAGACCGTCATACCTAAGATTCAAAAATATTTCTTTAGGGACTTTGTTTCATGGTAATTTGGTCAGCGGGCTCTTTGTCTTTGACATTCCTATTTTCTTTGGTGCTTCTACTTAAGGCTTTCTTCGACACATTTATCATGTAACAATTCTTTTGGTCAATCTATTGGATCAATTATGTCAAATAAAATGTTTGAGATAATTATTTGAAGGATTTTAACTTCACACTTTTCCTATAAAAATTAAGTCTTCTACCTTTTGTCTTCATTGGGACAATTGTTTCATATATTTTGTCTAAAATAATTTCCCCATAGAAATTAATCTTGGTACTTTTCCCAAATAAATGCAATTCTTTCAAACCTTTTGCATGGAAAAAATGTGTGAAGAAAATAGGACCTTTACTTTGTAGCAACTTTGCCAAAATTACCCTTCAAGACTTTGAGCATACCCTTCAAGTTTTTTGAAAGTAACTTTCAAAAGTTTTGTCAAGGGAACTAGCCCTACATAATTTCCCTTTAGCCTCTTTGAGTGTCCCTTTAGATCTCTTGAAAGTTCCCCTCAGACTTATTGAAAGTGTCTTTCACCCTCCAGTCTTATCCTTTAGACTTTTTAAAAGTTCCCTTCAAGAATTTTGTAAGGGAAAAATGCTTGAAGTAAATGACCCTTCAAAAAAAAAATTCAAAGGAAAAATGACCCTTCAGACTTTTTATATAAAATTTGGCCAAAGTAAATGAGTCCTTACATTTATTTTGGGATTTTTGTGTGGGCAAAATGCCTGAAGGGTAAGTGCCCTTTAGACTTTTTATTGTGAACAAGTTTGAAAAAAATAAGACTTTTCACCTTTTATGAAACAAAGGATCCTCATCGAGCTTTTTGTGTGGGAAAAATACTCGAAGATCAAGTGCCCTTTAGAATTTTTTATTTGGACAAACATTTTGAAATAAATGACCCACAATAATGGAAATATCCCTTCAAGCTTTTTTGTGCAGATAAAATGCCCAAAGTAAATGACCCTTTGGGATTTTTGTGTGGATAAAAAGCCTAAAAGAATATGGCCTTTGAAAAATCTATATGAACACTTTTTTAGAAAGACTCTAAGGACTTTGTACCAAAAAATAGACCAAATTAACACAAGGAAATACCCAATGCAAAGTTCCCAAAGGAAATACATTAAGTAAAGACCAAGTTTATAAAAGTTGGGATAATGATTTAGACATTGATATTTTATAAAGGCCTAATTTCTTCAATGTAATTTTGGCATTTAAAATTGGCTCTCAGTCATGTATGCATACCCCTTTTAGGTGTGTAAGAAACCATAAAACATAAGAACAGGTGCCAATCCGTTGGGATATGGAGTCAAGACTTAGCAATTTTTAGAAAACTTTCATGAAAGATTTACAAAACATGGTAGACTTGACAAAAATAGATCAAGAGGATCTAGTAATGAAGACATGATAGAACATAGAGGGAAATTATATAAACAAGGCCCAAAATAAAGGGGAAATAAACCAACAAAAGGACAAAGCAATAAAACACTATACAATATGGTACACATGTTATGGACTTAATCAATGAAGTGTTTTATATGTCTACCATTAACTGGTAGCTCTAGTATTTGACCATCCAAATCTTTTAAGAATAAAGTATGGTCCCCAATCCAAAAGCCAATAGAATAGGGGCCCATCCAAAAAGCATCAAACCCATGCTTTCCTTTCTCCTCATGCCTTTTGTCCCAAAGTAGAACCAAATCACCTACTTGGAAGGTTCATGGTCCTATAAAATATTTTCTTTATATTTTATTTGAACTTGAGGTGTCTTTCATAAGTTTGTCTTCAAATTTCATCAAGCTCAATAATCTATTTCACCCTACTTTCATAGTGGTGGATTTATTCATCATCCTTTAATTGTTGCATGATTTGATAAGTAGGCAACTATAAATTCATAGGAAGAACTACTTGAGCTCCATAAATAAGCTCAATTTTTTTTCTACATGTAGCTCTCTTAGGCATAATCCTATCAACCTATAAGGTAAATTTTAGCTATTCACCCCACTTATTCTTATTTACTTCCAATATTTGTGTAATGATCTTGAGAAAGTTCTTGTTAATTGATTCTACTTTCCCATTCCATTGAGGATTATAGTTAGAAGCATAGGTCAATTCAATCCTATAGTCTTTACACAATGCCACCAAAGTATTGGATTTGAAGCTCATGGCATTATTAGCAATTATCTTGACATGCACACCAAATCTACAAACAAACTAATTTAACAAAAAGTCAATAACTACCTAGTGTGTTGCTTTCTTTTTAGGGATTAATTCTACCCATTTTGTGAATTAATCAATTGTAAAAATTATCCATCTATGTCCAGTGCTTTATGAATCTATAATTTCTCCAATGAAATACATTCCCCATTGTCTTAATGGGCTTTTAATCATCATAGGTTGTAAGGGAAGAGAACCTAAAGCTTTCATCCTCCCAACAAAGCACTGTCATTTCTTACACTTTTTGACTATCTAAGCATCATCCTTGAACAATGATGGCCACCAATAACCAAATCTTAGAATTTTATGAGTTATAACTTGAGGTTCAAAATGTCCACCACAAAATCTACTATGGAAGTCTTCAATTAGGACAAAATTTTATTCTTTTAGCATGCATCTTAGGAGAACTCCATCTAGATTCTTTCATGCTGGCCCATCCTTAGTCAAGAGGTACTTTTACAACACAATATTAAGATTTCTTCTTTGTTTCTTGTCTAAGTCAGGGGGACAAATCAGATTTTTCAAGTAGTAAATAATGTCTCTATATCATAGAGACATGTTAAATTGACTCAATGAATCATCAACATTAAAAATAGTAGTGTTTACCTCAACAACTTGCAAATTGGTCTCAGCCATAAGCTTAGCTATACTCATCCCCCTTACTAGCTTGGTGGTCTAGATATCTATGTCATACTCTTGTATCTTATTGAACCACCTGTACCTCTTGTTGGATACTTCAATCTGAGTTAAATGTCCTCACCATGGTGTGTGAGATGTAATCAATAATATTTGAACTCATATTATTAGTCCTAAATGTTTTTACATCCTTAAAAAGGGTAAAAGCTTATTTTTTCATGATGGTGTAATTTAGTTTAGGTCCTTGCATATATTTTATAAATAAAGCTATGGGTTGCTCATGACCTTCTTCATTCTTTTGAAATAGAAAAACAACAACAACAACAACAACAATATTGTATGATAAAAAAGAGAATATCTAAAATGGTTTTGTGTAATCAAGACTAGCTAAAATAGGAGTAGAGTTTAAAGTTCCCTTGATGTCACTAAATACTTGCATGGCATTTTCCTCCCTTTTGGTGGTCTGGTCCTTCACTATGGAAGTAATAGGTAGGGTAATCTCTATAAAATTAGACATAAAACTCCTTACAAAGTTAATTTATCCAAAGAAAAATTGAATTCCTTCCTTAGACTATAGGATAGGTACTTTGTCAATAGATTCAACCCTTTTGGGGTCAATCATTATAACATTTTTGGACACTATATGTCCCAGTAACTTGGTTATTTATACTCCAAAGTGGCACTTCTTGGGATTTAAAAAAATTTCAAACTCCTTGCATTTGATCAACACCTTTTCTAGATGCTCCAAATTTTCTTCTTTAGTTTTAGAGTACACAATAATGTCATATTGATACATAGCAATGAATTAGTTAATTATCCCTATAAAAGTGACATCCATAGCTCACTAGAATATTTTATCAACATTCATCAACCTAAAAGGCATCATCATATATACATATGTTCCCTAAGGTGTAGTGAATGCAGTCTTAGACCTTTTGAATCCCTTCACCACAACCTACTTATAACCTGAGAAGTCATTCGATGTGGATAACATTTTTGATCTAGTAATGCTTTGCAGTAGGTTCTCTATATTGGGTAGGGGATAATTGTTTTTCAAAGAATATTTGTTCATATTTTTGAATTCCATGCATAAGTATATGTCACCATTTTTATTTCTTATATGGACTAAATTCATAACCCATAATGAGTGCCTGATGGGCTAAATGATAACACCATCCCTTAGCTTCTTTAATTATTCCCTCATCTTGGTAGCTAAGATGGGTCTAATGGGCCTCTATTTTTACCTGAAAGACTTGCTATCAAGCTATAATGGGATGACATGCTAGAACAAATATTACCTATACACTTTTAGTTTAGAATAAGACCATGTTAAGCAATCTTGGTACTTCCTTAGTAGTTGCATGAAAGATTTTTTCTCTACTGTGCTCAAGTGAGTAACTAACAAACCTTTCTTATATTCTCATGAGAACCCAAATTACACTCAGTCAAGTCCTTTGAAATGAATGAGTCTTTCAACTTGATTCTATTTATTCCAACAAAATATGCTTCTAAATTGACTAGTCCTCTTGGGATAGTATTTGTCTTTAGTTGATACATGTCCTTCCCAAGTAATGTCTCCTTCCCATCACTAACCTTGACCATGGATTCTAAGTCTATGAGTTGATCATGGAACTTAGCCTCATATTTTAGTAACCTCTTAATCAGTTCATCATCATGAAAGACCTACCAATGATGAACATTATTTAGGATGGAAGGTCTAATAAGCACCTTCACTTGATATTGACAATGAGGGGTCATAGTTGCAATATAAAATTGAGCACCTAACCTTGAAATTTTGTCAAATTCTTGGTTGAAACTTGTATTATGATAAAAAAATATTGAATGCATCAAAGAAATCAATAAAATCCCAAATAACATTCTAATATTTTTTCAACTTTTTATTCTTTGTGGCAAAAGTAATGTGTAATTACTTTACCACTAACTTAGAATCACCCTTGACAATAAAAATTTTGATTTTATATTCATGGGAAATCCTTAAACCAATAAAGAGTGCTTCATACTTAGTAGCATTGTTTGTGTACTTGAATAATAACTAAAAATAAAACATAAATCATTTACCATTGGGGACATAAAAGACAACCCCATATCCATTTCCAAGATTGGAGAAATCCTCATCAAATTACATAGTCCAAACTTCATCTTCTTTGTTAGTTTCAACATCAAGAATAATAGGATGTTCAATAGTATCAACATCCCCAACAAATTTTCCCAAATCAAAATCCATGTAAAACACTTCATTGAGAACATGCTTCAGATCCTCAATCACATGTAGCATCTTTGGCTCTCTATAAAATTTGACCATATTACCCTTCAAAGGAATGGTGACATAGAAAAGGTCCATCTACACACTTTTACCCATGATAGAATCCCATTTACGTGATAGCAACATCCCTCATTTAGGTAGGTAGTCTACAAATACCATATCCATATTCAAATACTTTGTTGGATGCACTACCAATTGTGCCATGAACCCCTTGACTTATATAATAACTAAAACCTCTTTTGATTCCATGACATAACACTTTTCAAATGTCGATGTGATATTCACTCCAAGCTTATTAAGGATGCCCAAGGGAATCACATTACAAGAAGCTCTAGAATCAAACATGTAGTTGTGAACAATCAAACCATTGATCAACAAGGTTGTATAAAATGGATACACATTAATATGACTTTCTAAAAGTACAGTCCACAAATAGATCTAAAGTAGGTTAAATAACCTTTTATGATTCTTCATCTTCTTCTAGGGGTTCTTGGGGTAACTAAACTTCATTCATAGCTAACCTTTCACCAAATTCTAAATATTTAAAGGCCCTCTTCCTATGTTCAGGTATTCTCAACAACTCAATAAATGGCACGGTGATTTTTATTTGACTCAACACCTAAGCCATATCACACATACTATACTAAGGAAGAGGTGTATTTGGTGGAAGGGTAGTAACACCTTCAGCTAGAATATAATCACTCAAGATCTAAAATGGAGTAGACTGGGATGGGTTAACATTTTTAATAGTAACCTTCAAAGGTGAATTTTTCTTTAGCTCATTATCACCCTTATGGATACTAGATAATATGGGTGTTCTACTACTCTTAGTAGGGGCACCTCTAGGCATAACAACTTGGGACATGGTTTATATCTTAAAAGCTTCCAATACTTTTGAATTTATAGGGGTAGTGTATTAAGGAACAACACTTGGTTGCCTACTTCTCTAGTTGTATGCCTTCTTTTGGGAAATTATTTCATTAATTAACAGCTACCTATTCTCAACTAATGGAATTCTCCTTAAATATTTTGTGATCATCATAGAGCATAAGAGATAAAAATCATGGATAGGAAATTCATATGTTTGTGCCACATTAACATCACAAGCAAAGTCAAAAGTTGGGACACTCTCCATTTTGGAAACACTCTAGAATTGATCAACCATATTATCATTGAGTAATTCTATGGAGGCAGTTGATTTAATTTTAGGTCTTTGAAAACCAAACATAAAAATATCATATTTAGATGATGCATATTTAGGTTCATCTAAATCTTCATCAACTTGTTTAGCAGTATCACATGGAGGGTGTGGAAGGAAAGACTTATCACACTAATCAATGTCCAAATCAAAATTTATAGCATTTACCTTTGCATTTAAAAGATCAAGCACCTTCTTTTAAGACCATCTATTATAGTTTTTTTCCATCTTAACTTCATGTGTAGACCTCTTCCCTTTGTCATTATCTCTATTGTGGAAAATAGGCCCCCTTGGTGCTTGATTCATATTTTTATCCCACTCGTAGATGGTAGACACTTAAGGGACCCCCTTTATTCCTCTAGTTAACTATTTGAAATTTATTTGATAGGAGAGGCCAATATTTTGATATTTTCCTCCAATTTGGCTATCTTTATGAGCTGTCTTTTTTGGATTAACTAGCTTCACATCAGCATGCTTGTTTATGGGCTTTCCCATAGCCTTGATATTTATCTCAATTTGGATGTCCATATTGAATGGAAAGCATAGTTTAGTGGGAGCCTTATCCCTCAATAAATACATATCCTTATTATCAAAGGTTTCATAGTACTTTATTAATCATGTTGTATCATTAAGCATGATGTTTTTGGGCAGCTACACTATAGTATTTTTGAACCTTGTGTTAAATTCCTACACACACTCATTAGGATTCTTTTTAATATTTTAAAATTCAACCAAGAGAGACCTTGGATAAATCCTAGAACCATGCTATATGATAAAAAAATTCTACATCTCTTCCCATGAATTAATAGATCCATCAGAAATGGAATTGAACCATTTACAAGCATCTTCCTCCAGTGTGTGCATAAATAACTTGATGCACAAAGTCTCATACTTAACCTCATAATCTTCAATAATATTTTGTAAGTCCTTCAAGTGTTAATCACTACTCACTACATTATTCCTTTAGAATTTTGGGAGGCATTTCCTAACTTCATTTGGTATTTTAGTAGGATAGCCTGCCATTTCATCAAAATTGATAGGCCTAAATCTAGGAATGTAAAATTCAAGATTTACATTCTCATATTGGTCCTTATGTCTCTTGATTGGTCTAATTAGAGGTTCAAAAAGAAATTACAAAGGGATATGATGGGGTGAATGAGGAAAGCTTGGTGGATCAGGTTTGGGAGGAGATTTAGTTGGTTGACAAAAAGATAGAAAATAAATGGGACTATGTGTCTCAAAATCAATATAGGAGCTATGATAATCCTTAATAATGGGGTGTCAACAAAGATCTCAAGATTATCAGAATCTATAAAATCTTTAACAGTTAAGCTTTGACATTTAATAGGCTTCCATGGTTCGCCCCTTCTTATTTAAGGAATACTTAAAGGTGGAACAAGTATTTGAGATAGGTCACATTCTAAAGATGTTCTCAATCCTTGCAGATTTGTAAACAAGAAGATACTCAAAATTGAAAGTTAGAAAAACATTTAGAATAGACACCAATCTTCCTTAAAAGTAGAAAGATAAAGTCAGAGTCACCACTAAAATCAAACTTCTAGAATATAATAGTTGACAAACTATTGTGATACAAATTAAAATTAAACTTTTTAAAGCTTAATGAGATAAAGAATTAAAACACTATAATTTTTAGACTAATTTTAAAAAGAGTAAAAATACATTTCAACATGTAATATTAATAGTTATTTATAATAGATTTAGGAAAAATCAAATTATAAAAACTTAAAACTTCTTGGCACATCCCAAGAGGAATGTTGTGATGTTGATAGCCAAGATAGTCAAATTAGTGTAGTAACAATAGAGAGATTCATAAAATGAAATAATCATGGCTCTCTGTAAGAATTTTTAGCAACACAAGTGACTAAAAGTTTAGTTTAGTCCCTAATAATGGTTTTAAAAGAGTGTTGGTTACTAGTTGTACACCTCATATACTTAGATATGCACACTTGAAGGAAAATGCCAAGAAATGATGGAAAAATCACTAGCATGTCATTGTAGTTGGGGAAGGGTTTGGCATCAAGATTAGAATGAATTCAAAAAATGATTGATAGGTACCTACAGAGGGTATAGTTAGCTCCCTACTACTTTTGGCTCTATCTGAACCAAGGTGAGAGGACCTATGGGTTAGCTTGCTCACATGGAGGGATGTTGCAATTAAATCTCCATGGGGATTCTTGATAAAAGGGATAAATATGGCAAAAGCATAACTAAGTTTTCACACTTCACTCATGAAGGGTTATCACACAAAATGTACAAATGCTCTATGTCATACATAATCTATTAAAGATAGATGAGGGGATGGCTGAAATGTTCATTTTGAAAAATCTTCAATATTAAAAGAACTAAATGAAAGACTACAATGCTAGGATTTAAAGCACAAACTACAAACACATTTCATATATGCAAGATCTTATGCATTTGTAAGGCAAATAACACTTATAGTATGTAACAGGGTATATTATTTACATGTTAGGATAGGCTAGCATAAGTTAGATGACTATAAAGAATGAGGGTGGTGTGTTGGTGGTTTCCAAACATCAAGGTATCTAGCAGTATTTCATGACAATATTCCTTAGTAAAGATGCAAAAAAAACTTCAAATGCAAAATAATGGTAAATACAATATGATCCCTGAGAGACTAGAACATACACTAAAACTAGAATCTCAAATACTTTATCTTATTAAATTCATGAAACCAATGTGCCTTTAAAAGGTATTGAATAACACATTTCCAAATGTGACTACAAAAAGGGATTTATAACCTAGGTACATGCTCATAATGACAACTAATAATGAATACAAACCCAAATATCTAATCAACAAAACTTTTAAAACATATTATTGCATTTAATTAATAGGATATAATAAAGAACCACAAATATTTTCCACTTGACTTGAAAATAAATATTACAAACATTAACACTTCAAAATGCTTCCATGGGGACAAGCATGGTGAGATTGTTCTTTTGACAAGGGAGACATAAAAATGCACTCAAAGCTTTCTAATGGTTGTACATATGCAACTGCATTAATAAAGGAGACAAGATCTACACAAAGTAGTTGATCCTATAAAAATATCTGTAGAACCTAGACTTAGTAAAAATAGACACCTAAAATAGCAACTTATAACAACCAATAACCTTCAACCTTAGAACAAAGGATAAAACTCCTATTTATACATTTTTGAATCTAGAACTATGGGTCAAAACTTAAAAAATTATAGAACAAGCCTTCAAGTCTACCAAGATAATCCTATCTAGAATATCCCCTTTGCCATGCTTAAGATCCTCATCCACTTACAAAAAAAGAATCATTGTTGCAACTACCTTTATAAGGAATGATGAAGATTTGAAACAAACATTTGATATTTTAACTAAGATGTTGGTGAATTCATGATTTGGATGATGAAATCTATAGTTAAGGCCTAAACAACTATTTATCATCATATTTAACCACTTGGAGATGCTCTTGATTGCTCAATTGCACAGCCAAAGGGAGAAAATCATTTGAAGAGCCAAACAAATTTTATCCTCATGTGAAACTTATTTGGAAATTATCTCTTATTGATTGATTATGAATCATCAAAACTTTAGGGAAGGAAATATTTTCTTATGCATGTCAAGGAAATCTCATTACCTTATAATGAATATAATTGGAAAGCTCTAGCTGTGATGAAAATAAAAAAGATTTGTGACCATTAAGAAGATATTCTCTAGAATGGTAGTTAAAAATTCTTATGCACTTTGAATCATTACCACATCCATGAAAGAACCATTAATTTTAGATTTTAAACCAAATATTAACATTTAGCATGCCATTTCAGATCTAACTGGCATTTGTGGGGCCTAAGAATAACTAAGTTGATTGAAATGCTCTAATCTACACACTTGTTACTTCCTCATGCAATCCAACCCCTTTGAAAATTCCACCTCAGCTCACATCATTTAATCATCCTTTCCCAAGTAAATGTGAACCATAGATCTTATGTGAAATTTTCAATCTCTAATTTGTGGCATGTAGTTGTGCCACTTGGTATATTTGTGTTTTCTCATGGGATCCCTGACTTTTCAAACTTAGTTATACACTATTAGATCTAGTTGGGGTGAGAAAACACACTCCATCAGATCATGATCTAAGGGTTGGAGCATTATTAGATACTAATTTTTTACTTAGCCCTAAAGATATGCCACTTGGTAGCCCCATGGGCTTTATGTATACCTTGTAAATAGTCTCTACTACTTTAAGCACCCTCATACCATGTAGAAGTATCTTAATTGATCATGGGTCTCATTGAACTATCAACTACTAGCTCGCACCATCAAATCTTTAGAACATGCTCAAAATTTAAATCATGGCCCATGAGCTTGACACTTATCATGTATGTGCTTGTTTTGGGTTCCTTTGACTATTCATCTTTGATTATGCATCGTTAGATCATCCTGCTCTATAAAAACATGTACGATTGGATCTACCTCCATTTAAAAATAAATGTCTACTTCATAGGGTCTAAAATTGATGCTCATGTGACCATCTTTGAACATTTGAATCCCAATGGCTAGTCCTTGTAGCTTATATTTGACATCCACACACTCGTTAAAAGACATCCATGAAACCTTCATACCTGCAATTCAAAAATATTTCTTTGGGGACTTTATTCCATAGTAATTTAGTTAGCAGGCTATTTATTTTTGGCATTCTTATTTGCTTCGACACTTCTACTTTTGGATTTTATTTAGAACACTTATCCCACAATAATTATTTTAGGCATTTTGTTGGGACATAAAATGTTTGAAACAATTTCCTTGAAGAATTTTTACTAAACACTTTTCTCACAAGAATTGAGTCTTCAACATTTTGTCTTCATTGAGACAATTATTTTGGACATTTTATGCAAAATAATTCCTCACAGAAATTGAGCTTGGTAATTTTCCTAAATAAGTGAAAATCTTTAAGACCTTTTTCATGGGTGAAATTTCAAAATAAAATATGACATCTACTTTGCAACAACTTTGTTGAAATTACCCTTCAAGATTTTGAACATACCCTTTAGGGTTTTTGAAAGTACCTTTCAAAAGTTTTGTCAAGGGTACTTGCCCTACAGAATCATCCTTTGGACTTTTGGACTGGCCCTTTAAATCTATTTAAAGTTCCCCTTAGACTTCTTGAAAGTTTCCTTCACCCTCCATACTTAACCTTCAAACTTTTAAAAGTGCCCTTTGGGAATTTTATAAGGGAAAAATGCCCAAAGGAAATGACCCTTAGAAATTTTTGTAGATAATTTGGCAAAGTAAATAATTCCTTACATTTCTTTCAAGGTTTTTGTGTGAGCAAAATTCCCAAAGGGTAAGTGCCATTTAGACTTTTTATCATGGACAAAAAGTTTAAAACAAATAAGACTTTACACCTTTTCTGAAAAAAAGGATATTTGTTAGGCATTTTGTGTAGGCAAAATGCCCAAAGGTCATGTACCCTTCAAAATTTTTGTCATAAATGAAAATTCTAAAATAAATGACCCAAAATAATGAAAATAACCCTTCAAGATTTTTTGCAAATAAAATTCCTGAAGGAAATGGACCTTTGAGATTTTTGTGTATATAAAAATCCCTAAATAATATGGCCTTTGGACAATATGCATGAATACTTTTTATAAAAGACTCTAAGGAATTTGTACCAAAAATAAACCAAAATAACACAAGGAAATACTTGATGCAAATTTCCCAAAGGAAATACACTAAGTAAAGACCAAGTTAACATAAGTTAGGCTAAGGACTTAGACATTGATATTTAACAAGGGCCCAATTTCTTTAGTGTAATTTTGGGCACTAACATTGGCTCTCGATTGGGGATCCATACCCCCTGTGGGTGTGCAAATAACCATAGAACACAAGACCAAGGGACAATATATTGGGATATAGAGTTAAGATGTAGAAATTTTTAGAAAACATTCATGAAGGCTTTATAAAACATGGTATACTTGACAAAAACAGATTAGGAGGATATTGAAATGAATAAATGATAAAACATAGATGGAAAATTTATAAACAAGGCCCAAAATAGAGGGGCATAAAAATAATAGAAGGACAAAGCAATAAAACACTATATAATATGGTACACATGTTATGTACTTAATCAAGGAAGTGCTTTAGATATCTACCATTGACTGAAAGCTCTAGTATTTCACCATCCAAGTCTCTCAAGAAGAAAATATGCTCCCCAATCTGATAGTCAATAAAATAGGGACTATCTACAAGGTATCAAACTTTCCATGCTTTCCTTTCTCCTCATGCTTGTTATCCCAAATTAGAACTAGATTACCTACTTAGAAGGTTTGAGGAGTGACCTTCCTATCAAATATTTTCTTAAAATTTTTATTTAACTTGAGGTGACTTTCATGAGCTTGTCTAAAAATTTCATCAAACTCAATAAGCTAGTTCACCCTACTCTCATAGTTGTGGATCTACTCATAATCGCATGGTTTCTGCATGAGATAATAAGTGGGTAACTATAAATTCATAGGTATAACTACCTAAGATCTATAAACAAGATCAAAATGGCTTCTACCTATGCTCTCTTAGGCATAATCCTATCATCCCATAAGGAAAATTTTAGTTGTTTACCACACTTCTTCTTATTTACTTCTAATATTTATTTGATGATCTTTATCTAGTTCTTGTTAATTGATTTTATTTCCCATTCCCTAGAGGATTATATTTGGAATCATCAATCAATTCAATCCCATAGTCTTTTCATAATTCCACTAAAGGTTTGGCTTTGAAGCTCATGACATTATCAACAATTATCTTGATAGGCACACCAAATCTATAAATAATCTGATTTAACAAAAAGTCCATAACTAAATGGTGTGTTTTTTTATTTGTAGGGATTACTTCTACCCATTTTGTGAATTAATTAGTTATAACTAGTATCCACCTATGTCTAGTACCTGATGAATCAATAATTTCTCCAACAAAATCCATTACCCATTGTCTGAATGGGCCTTCAATCATCATAGGATGTATGGGAGGAGAACTTGAATATTTTATCATCCTAATAAAGTGCTTGCATTTCTCATACTTTGTGATTATTTGAGGAACATCCTTGAACAACAATGGCCACCAATAACCATCTCTTAGAATTTTATGAGCTATAACTTTAGGTGCAAAATGGCCACTACAAGCTCCACTATGGAAGTCTCAATCAGTATAAAAGTCTATTCTTATAACATGCATATTAGAAGAACCACATCTAGATTCTTTCATGCTATCCCATCCTCATTCAATAGATACTTTTGGGACACAAGCTTAAGATTTCTTCTTTGGTTATTGTCCAAGTTAGGGGAACAACTCAAATTTTTCAAGTAGTAAACAATGTCTCTATACCATAGAGACATGTTAAATTGGCTCAATAAATCATCAACATTAAAAATAGTAGTGTTTACCTCAACATATTTCACTTTGGTCTCAGCCATAAGCTTAGCTAAACCCATCCCCCTTACTAGATTGGTGGTCTAGATATCCATGTCATACTCTTGTAGCTTGTTGACCCACATGCACCTCTTGTTGGATACTCTAATCTGAGATAAAATATCCTTCACCATGGTGTGTGATATGTAATCAATAATATTTGAACTCATAATATAAGGCTTAAATGATTTTACAACCTTAAAAAGAGCAAAATCTTATTTTTCCATGATGGTGTAGTTCAGTTCAAGTCCTTGCATAGATTTGATAAAGAAAGCTATGGGATACTCATGACCTTCCTCATTCTTTTACAATAGAATAAAAACAACAATATTGTATGGTATAAAAGAGAATATCTGGAATGGCTTTATGTAATCAAGATTGGCCAAGATAAAGGTATACTTTAAAGCTCCCTTGATGTTACTAAATGCTTGCATGACCTTCTCCTCCCATTTGATTATCTTGTCTTTCTTTAGCATGGTAGTAATAGGCAGAGTAACTCTCAAAAATTGGACATAAACCTCCTTATAAAGTTAATTTATCCAAAGAAATATTGAATTCCTTTCTTAGAATGCAAGATAAGCACTTTATCAATGGATTTAACCCTTTTAAGGTCAATCATGACACCATTTTTGGAAACTATATGTCCCAATAACTTGGCCTTTTTTAATCCAAAGTGGCACTTCTTAGGATTAAGTGAAATTTTAAACTCCCTTCATCTGATCACCTTTTCTAGATGATCCAAATGTTCTTCCTTAATTTTGGAGTACATAGTAATGTCATCCTGATACACAACAATGAACTGGTTAATTATCCCTATTAAAGTAATGTCCATAGTTCACTAGAACATTATGCTAGATTTAATCAACCCAAAAAGCATCATCATATATACATATGTGTCCCAAGGCATAGTGAACATAGTCTTAGACCTCTCAAATTCCTTCACCACAACCTAGTTGTAACTTAAGAAGCCATCCAATGTAGATAACATTTCTAATTCGATAATGCTATACAATAGGTTCTCCATATTAGGCAAGGGAAAATTATTTTTCAAAGAAGCTTTGTTCAAAATTTTAAAATCCATGCACAAGTGAATGTCACCATTTTCATTTCTTATAGGGACTAAATTCATAACCCATGATGAATACCTAATGGGCTGAATGATACCACCACCCCTTATCTTATTTAATTCTTCCCTCATCTTGGTGGCCAAGATGGGGTTAATGGGACTCTATTTCTACCTAAAAGGCTTGATATTAGGATGTAATGGGATGACATGTTGGAACAAATATTCTCTATATGCTTGCAATTTAAAATAAGACCATGATAAACAATCTTGGTACTTCCTTAGCATTTGTATGTATGTTTTTTTTATTTAATACACTCAGGTGAGTACCCATCCAAACCTTTCTTGGATTCTCATGAGAACCCAAATTACACTCAGTCACATCCTTTGAAATGAATGAGTCTCTCAACTTGAATTTATCTTCTCCATCAAAAGAGATTTCTAAACTAACCAATCCTCTTGGGATAATGTTTGTCTTTAGCTAAATAATGTCCTTCCTAAACAAGGTCTTCTTCCCATCACTAACCTAAACCATGGATTCCAAGTCTATGAGTTGATCATGGAACTTAGCCTCATAGTTTAGAAACCTCTTAATTTATTCATCATCATCAAATACCTACCAATAATGAACATTGTCTTAGATTAAAGGCCTGACAAGCACCTCCACTTGATACTAACAATGAGGGCTCATATTTTTAATATTTTTAGATTCTTAGTTGAAAATTTTATTATGATAACAAATATTGAATGCATTAAAGAACTCAAGAAAATCCTAAACAACATTATGATATTGTTTCAACCTTATATTCTTTATGACAAAATCACTGCGGACATGCTTTACCACTAACTTAGAATAACCCTTGACAATCAAAAATTTGATTCCATATTAATGGGTAATCCTTAAACCAAGAAAGAGTGCCTCATACTTAGTAGTATTGTTCATGCACTCGAAGGATAACTGAAAAGAAAACATAAAACATTTACTATTGGGGGCATAAAATATAACCCCAACTCCATTTCCAATATTGGAATAAGCCCCATAAAATTACATATTCTAAACTGCATCTTCTTTTTTAGGTTTAACATCAATAACAATATGTTGTTCACTAGTATCAACATTCCCAACAAAGTTGTCAAAATCAACATCTATGTATAACACTTCATTGAGAGCATGCTTTGTATCCTCAATCACACGTAGCATTTTTAGCTCTCTATAATGTCTAACCATATTACCCTCCAAAGGAATGGTGGCATAGGAAATTCCCATCTACACACTTCTACCCATGCTAGTAGCCCATTTACATGATAACAACATCCCCTATTCAGGTGGGCAGTCTATAACTACTACATCCATATTCAAATACTTTCCTGGATGCACTACCAATTATACCACCAACCCCTTGACTTGTCCAAAAACTATAACCTATCATGATTCCATGTCCTAACACTTTCCAAAGGCTGATGTTATCTTCACTCCAAGCTCATTGAATACATCTAAGGGGATCACATTACAAGAAGCTCTAGAACCAAACATGCAATTATGAATAATTAGATCATTGATCAATAGGGTTATATAAAATGGATCCACATTAAGATAATATTATACAAGTGTAGTCCCCAAATATACCTCTAGAACATGTTCAATAACCTCTTTTGATTCTACATCTTATTTTAGGGGTGGTTGAGGTAACTCAACTTCATTCATAGTTGTCCTTTCACCAAATTATAAATATTCAAAGGCCCTCTTCCTATGTTAAGGTATTTTCAATAACTCAAAAAATGGCACGATGATTTTTATTTGACTCAACACTTAAGCCATATCACACACACTATACTAAGGAAGAGGCATATTTGGTTGAAGGGTAATAACACTTTAGATGGAATACAATCACTCAAGGTTTGAAGTGGAGTAGACTTGGATGGGTGACATTTTTAAAAACCTTCAAAGGTGGATTTTTTTTATCTCATATCACCCTTAGGGATACTAGATAATATGGGTGTTCTACTACTCTTGGTAGGGGCACCTATAAGCTTAGTATCCTAAGATATTGGAATTATATTAGAAGTTGTTGTTCCCAAAATCTATCACTTGTTTTTGTGGACAACATGTCAACCATTTCGGTCCTACAGGCCAAAATGGTCTCTTTATTTCTCAAAATGTTCTGAGAAGTCAATTTATTCAATCACACAAGCTTTTTTAGGTAAGGAAATTGTAGGTTCAAAAGGTAGGCTTTCACAAGGAAAAATCTTAAAACACTTAAGGCATTTCCTAAAAAATTGTAAGGATGGTTCAACACCAAGGTTCAATCAAAAAGGTTCAATGGTGGGGTTCAAAGATATGGAATGAACCATTGAATTGTTGAACCATTGAACTCTACCTATGAAAGGTTCAAAGAGTTCAAAGGTTCAAAGAGTTCAAGGTTCAAGTGGAAGTTTCAAGTGAATGGTTCAAGCAGAAGGTTCTAGAAAAGGGTTCAACAAAATTGTTTAACAAATTGATTCAATGATACCTTGAACTCATAAAGAAGACTAAGCAAATGCAGATCTTTACAAAACATTTAACTATCAAACTACCAAACCATTAAACTTTGAACCATTGAGCATTGAACCATTAAACTCTGAAAGGTTCAAAGGGTTCAAGGTTCAAAGTGGTTCAAAATGACCAGTGATGTCCCTATGGACGTCAAATTTAGGGTAATTAAATAAATATTGATTTTCAAATAACAAAGACTTGAGAACAAACTCAGTGACTAGTCAAGGAAGGACTAAAGTAGCCAGTAAAAAGTGAAAAGATAGTCCTGAGAGCATAGATCACTAAGAAGAGACAAAATATAGCAAGGAAAGAGAGAAAGTTATAGAGAATCTAGAAATATCTGTGTAATATCCCTTCGAATATCAAAACAAAGCTCTGAATTGCTTATCTAAATTTTTGCAAAAATATCTTGAAATAGATAAATAAATCACAGTATAAACTCTTATTTATTTGCTCATAAGCTTACAATAGAGATCTTCTATCAAGTATACAAAGAATATTGAAAAGTACAGCCTGAATAGCCTGAATATTTTGCAAACTGGGAAAGAATTCTGAATCTAGTTCATCTCGGCCTGCTGTGTAAAAAACACAGTCGCCGACGTCGGTTATACTGCCGTCGTCGGTCGATCTGTAGTAGTTATCTCGCCGATGTCGGCTGTATGTCGACTGATGCCGGTCTCTGTAAGTATCTGTTCACCGATGTTGGTACTTGAGCTTTCTGTTGATGCGTATGGATTTTCACAGATCTGTACAGAATTCGTATGGCCACTGATATAGCACAACCTATATGCTTGATCCTTATCTATAGAATTATGGGCTAATAAAAAAGATCTATATCTGGATAATTCTTGAATCAAAACCCAAAAATAATGAAAATACCTGTAAACCCTTGTGATAGCTTCTGAGTGAAGTTATCTCTCAAATACCTATAATACTATGATAACTTCTGGTTGAAGTTATATCTCAATTTGGCAATAGATCGGCTGATCTTTCACAACCTCTGAATCGCACACAATGAAGAGTTGACGTTCTTCAATGCAATTGGAATCCTGGAACCCTTGGCTCAGTCTTCACAGAAGAATTTCTTAACAAGAATCAATATCAAAAATAATCATGAATACAAACTCTCTCCCATGAGAGATTCTTACACACCTCACCTACCTCAAAAGATCTCTCAGTCCTCCGCTGATCTGCATACTGCTTCTACTGATTCTATGCCTTAGCAATATTTTCCTTGAGAGTCCTCATAGTATCCTGACTCTCCTGTAATAAGTCTCCAGCACTCGGCACTCTACTGTCGCTCAGTAGCAAATCTAGAAAACTCGGTGCCTCATACCTGTACAATGCCATAAAAGGAGACATCTGAATGGTCATGTGGAAAGTTGTGTTATAGCAATACTCGCATAGATGAATCCACTTGACCCAAGCTTTTTACTGCCCTGCAATGTAGTTCTTGAGGTAGCCTTCCACCCATTTTTTCACTATCTCCATCTGTCCATCAGTCTGCGGATGGTAGCTGGTGCTAGGTGTAAGCTCAGTCCCACAAAGTCAGAACACCTCCTGCTAGAAGTGACTCAGGAACCGACTATCCTTGTCGCTCACTATGCTCCGAGGTAATCCATGTAGTCAGAATACCTCTTAGAAGAAAACCTCTGCTACCTATGTAGCTGTATGTGTAGTGGTAATCAGGAAGAAGTGAGCATACTTCGTTAATCGATCCATAACTACATATATGCAATCTCATCCTTGGGCTTTAGGCAAGCCCGTAATGAAATCCATCGACAAACACTCCCACTTCCTGTCAGGAATTGGAAGTGGCCGCAACAATCCTGCTGGGTACGTGTTCTCCTGCTTGTTCTACTGACAAACAGGGCACTCACACACATACTGAAGAACATCTGCTTTGAGGCCTTTCCATGTGAATCTATCCCTAATCTGTCTATAAGTCTTAAAATATCTGGGATGTCCTGCAGTAGGTATATCATGAAAAGCTCGCATGATAATGTTCTTCATCGATGATCCTGGGATCAAATAAACCCTATTCTTTTAAATGATCAAGTCATTCACAAGAGTATATCTGGTGTCAATCGTCGATCCCTCAACTATGCTAGATGCCCATGTATCCTTGGCATACTCTGCCACAATCATATGTCGCCAATCCTCTGTAATGTGGACCATGGTACTCAAATACGGCCTACGTGAAAGAGCATCGGCCACAACATTCTGGGTGCCCTTGATGAAAGAGATGTCAAAATCATATGCCTGTATTTTACTCACCCACTTCTGCTAACGATCATTGAGGTCTCGCTGCCCCAAGAAATGTCTCAAACTGTTGTGGTCTGTTTTGATGCAAAATTTGCTGCCCACTAGATATTGCCTAAACTTTGCCAAGGCATGCATGATAGCAAGCATCTCCTTATCATATATGTTGTACAGTCTTTCTAGTCCCCTAAGCTTACGACTCTCATATACTATGGGGTACTTGTCCTGCATAAGCACCGCTCCAATCCCCTCGCCTGAAGCATCGTACTGAAGCTCGAACGGCTTCGAAAAATCAAGTAGTGCCAAAACTGGGCACGTAGTCATCAACTCCTTAAACCTTTTGAAACACTCCTGTGCTTCAGGTGTCCAACAAAAAGCACCCTTTTTAGTCAAATATATCATAGGAGCTGCATGTCGTGAATAACCATTCACGAACCTCCGATAAAATCCACACAGACCTAGAAATCCCCTTAGCTGTGTTAGGTTTGCTGGAATAGGCCAGTCTATGATGGCGTGGATCTTCTCAAGATCCATCTGCACTCCCCCTACGCTAATAATATGACCCAAGTATAACAATTCGGTCATCCCCAAATCACATTTGGACTCCTTGGCGTACAAGGATTCCCTCTCCAAGATGCTGAGTACAGTCTCCAGATGAGCCAAATGCTCCTGCCAAGTCCTACTGTATATAAGAATATCATCAAAAAAACAAGTACAAACCTTCTCAGTAGTGAATGGAAGACTATATTCATGGTGGACTGAAATGTTGCTGGCACATTAGTGAGCCCGAATGGCATCACTATAAACTCATAGTGTCCACTATGGCAACGGAACGTTGTCTTCTCCACGTCCTGCTCGCGAACTCTGATCTGATGATAGCCTGATCTTAAGTCCATCTTTGTGAAGTAATGTGCACCATGGAGCTCGTCAATAAGCTCATCAATACGTGGTATAGGATACCTATTCTTAATGGTCCTCTTATTTAGGGCTCTGTAGTCAATGCACATTCGTAGGGTGCCATCCTTCTTCTTCACTAGAACAACTGAAGAAGCAAACGGTGATTTGCTAGGCTGAATGTGACCCATAGCTAGTAACTCCTTAATTGTCTTTTTGATCTCATCCTTCAACAGCTTAGGATGTCGATAAGGAGTAATCATAATGGGCTTAGCCCCCTCCTCAAGCTCAATAATATGCTCAATGCCCCTGTCTGGAGGTCTCCCTAGTGGAATGTCACTAAAGACCTTATCATGCTTGACTCTCAACTGCTGAATGTCTGGATGGTACTCGGTCTTCTATTGTCCCTCCTGCATTGGTGCCAATGTGCACTTGGCAGCCCACTCTACCATATCATGTTGCATGAGCCTCTCCATCCGATGTAAAGAAATGGTTTTGATGTTGCCGTCCTGTATTGCTTTGAGAATGTGAGTCTTCCCATCTACATCAAAATGGATCTCCATATCCTTAAGGCTAAGAGTGATTACTTCAAGGGAATGAAGCCACTTCATACCCAAAACCAAATCTATATCTCCCATGTTGACCACATAATAATCTGCCTTGAACTCATAGTTGTTCAAGCACAATGGGAGCTCTCTGATCATCCGCTCACACCTGAGGGTGTAACCGTCAACTACCTTAACTCTAATGCCCTCAAACTCTTATGTGGTGAGTCCACACTTCTCCACAAATCGAGTATCAATAGAATTATGTGTGGCTCCCGTGTCAAGAAGGGTAATGACCCTCTGTCCTATCAAAACTCCCCAGAGTCTGAATGATCCCTCGTGCTGGATGCTAGATAGTCGTGCCTCTTGAATTTGGAGCTCTGACTCTACCTCGACCTTAGGCTCTAAAGCCTCAGCCTCTGGCTCCTCAAAACAATCGTGATGTTCAGAATCTTCTGATACCTCATCCTCATAATAGGCCCACATCACCCAATTTGCTTTGCCCTTAGGCCTCAACAGACAATCGTGATTAGCATCATATGGACCCTTGCAACAAAAACAAAGTTTCTTCCTACGTAGATCATTAAGAGCCTCTCTGTCCAACGGTGGTGCTGCTGGGTTGGCCTTTGAATTATTCTTGACACCTAATTTATCTATGTTGAAACCTGGTCTTTCTCTGTTCCTGTTGAAGCCCTTACTGTCCCTGGATGAAGAAGTACCTCTGGAGTTAGATCTACTTGATGGGGCTACCATCTCCATGCTATGTGCCTTCTTCATAGCCTCCTGTAAGGAAGGAGGATCAAAGCCCTTGATCCAACCTCTCAATGGTTTTGTCAATCCCTCCATGAAGAGTACCACAAGTCACCTCTCTAAAATGTCAGGAACCATAACTGATAACTTCTAGAATTCACCAATATAAGACTCTAGACTGCCACTTTGGCATAATTGTGCCAACTCTCGAAAATAGGACTCTGGATCTCTCCTGTCAAAACACTCTACCAGCCTATCCACAAACTCCTGATAAGATGTAATCTGATCATGATGAAGTGTCACCATCCCGTGGTGCCACCAATTGTGAGCTACTCCCTCAAGATGTAGTGTCGCATATCTGATAGCATCTTCCTCACCCATCGGTCGCAATGTGAGAAATGTATCCAGCTTACTAACCCAGGCTTGTGCTGTCACCTTACCACTGCCGTCAAACATTGCTAGTGTGAGCCTGCTCGTAGCATGCTTCAAATCATTGTTCTGGGGTCTTGGTCTCCCATTCTGTCGACCTCGGTAATGTTTTTTCCTTTGTGTGAGGAATCGGTCAAAAGTAATCATCTCCCTGACCATAGGTGGTAATGACTCCCACTCTTCAATCGCTGCCCTAAGGGTGTCTGTAAATGCCTCCTCATGCTCCTCACCTGCTATTACCTCCTCTACCTCCTGTCTCACAAAGATAGGCCTAGTAGGCCTGTTAGCTGTACGAGAAACAGTCCCATGGCCCCTCTGTGATCCTACATCACTCTTGACATCTTCACGGTGTGGAGAATGTCTCCTCGGAGTACCCAATCTTAGCAATGCTGCTACCAACTATTGTAATACTTGGTTATTCTACCTTTGCCCTTCTCATAGTTCTCTAAGAGTAAGTAGAACCTTTGCATCATCTTGATCTATAGGATAGTGAGGAATATGGGCCCTGTCAATGTCATCACCCATGTCTTCCGGCTGCTGTCCTAAAACTTGAGTGCTTTCAAGCAAAGCTCTACTGCGTGTGTTATACCTGTGTGGTCCCAACTCTTGTGGCTGCATAAGATCTATAAACCCTCAGGATGGTAGGATTTAGCTTTGATACCACTGTAATATCCCTTCGAATATCAAAACAAAGCTCTGAATTGCTTATCTGAATTTTTGCAAAAATATCTTGAAATAGATAAATAAATCACAGTATAAACTCTTATTTATTTGGAATTCATACGGTCGCTGATATAACACAACCTGTATGCTTGATCCTGATCTATAGAATTATGGGCTAATACAAAAGATCTATATCTGGATAATTCTTGAATCAAAACCCAAAAATAATGAAAATACCTGTAAACCCTTGTGATAGCTTCTGAGTGAAGTTATCTCTCAAATACCTGTAATACTATGATAACTTCTAGTTGAAGTTATCTCTCAATTTGGCAATAGATCGACTGATCTTTCACAACCTCTGAATCACACACAATGAAGAGTTGACGTTCTTCAATGCAATTGGAATCCTAGAACCCTTGGCTCAGTCTTCACAGAAGAATTTCTTAACAAGAATCAATATCAAAAATAATCATGAATACAAACTCTCTCCCATGAGATATTCTTATACACCTCCAAAGGTGTGCTTGCTAAAATTAGATTCCCTTAAATTAGACTGGGGCTTCCTTAAATTAGAACCAGGGTCTTAAAATTAGACCAATTCTTAAATTAGAATTAGGATCCTAAAATTAGACCCAATAATTAATAATTAATAATTAATCAATAATTAATAATTAATTAAAATTAGATCAAATAATTAATATTTGATTAAATCAATCAAATATTAATATCTCCTTTAATTCATGTCCAAAAGAGCCCGAATGAAAACCGACCCCATCTCCATCAAGACCCTCTATCCATCCCATCAGCCTACGAGGGTCGCATAATAGGCCAATCATTCACTCGAAAAGATGTCAACTAGAAGGGGACATGACAATCTGTAGGAGAGTTATTCTAGTAGGTGGAGTAGTCCACTAGGTGGACCTTAGAGAGCGCAAGCATTCAATGGCACGACCTATTTTTCTTCATTGATTAAAGGTGAATGGATAGCCATGTAAGTATCATAAAGAAGACTAGATAGCCCATGATTTAAAGGAAATAGTTGAGATGATTTAGAATGACAAAGTTAAGGCTGATAACGTATTCCAGCATGGCCCCTTCATAGAATTTCCAATACATTCAATGCATTAAATGCAGCATGGGCCATTTTGTGAAAACAAGTGCCAAAGTCTTTCTTGGAAGGCTATATATTGTAACCTCTCAGTTTTTAGAAGAGAGATCTCTTTGTTATTAGAAGCGAAACTCTACCCAAATTGAAAGGCATTCTTGAGACTTTGAGCTTAGACTGTTAATCATATTTTATCAAGTGAATGAGAAAGCAAGTGACCTTTCAGACTTTGTGTTGAAATAGTTTTTGTTATCTAGGAAATCATTCTTATGTATTTTTCCTAAATACAATCTTGTCCATTTAATCAAATAAGTAGAACAAGTGAAAATAATCTGGAAGATGTCCTAAAGTCAACTGTGGGAGACTTTGTGCTACCATAATTGTCTTTAGTCTGTGTGTTTTATGTTCCAAGATATTGGAGAGACATTGAGCTCCCCTTATCCTTAGTAATCTTTTACTCTATTGTATTTTTTAGTGGAGACTTTATGTTTCACTTCATTCTACTATGTTACTTTGTCCTAAATCAGTAGGAGAAACAATGAAAGACTTTGTGCTTTTGTGGATTTCTTGCACATCTAGTTACTACCCAGGAAGAATTCTTGCTATTTGTTGAACATCATTTTTGAAAGAAGAGAAATGCCTTCAGTAATTACATAAGAATTCTCCTTTATTTTGTTAATATCATCTTTGAGAAAAGAGAGATGGATGGTATGATTTCACCCCTGAGTCTATTTTTAGTTTATATTAGTATATTATAGTTTATAGGGAACCTCCCCTTGCTAAGAGGAGAGATTTATCTCATTATGTTATGGTAACCACACCCATTTTTCCATATAAATCTCATTGTGTTGTGGTTGATATACCCATTTTGCCATTAGTTAGTTGATGACAAAATATTCACCCAACAGAAGCTTCCAATGCCTTTGATTTCATAGGGGTATTGGGTAGCTATTGTATTAATTAATAGCTTCTTGTCATCAACTAATGTAATTACAATAAGATATTTCTTGATCATCATAGAGTGTAAGAGATCAAAATCATGGATGGGCAATTCATATGCTTATGCCACATTAACATCATATGCAAAGTTAAAAGTTGGGACACTCTCCATTTTGACAGTGCTCCAGAGTTGATCAACCATATTATCACTAAGCAATTCCATGGAAGAAGTAAATTTAATTTGAGGTCTTTGACAATCGAACATAAAATTCTCATAGTCAGATGATGCATATTTAGGTTCATCTGGATCTTCATCAACTTGTTTAGCAGTATCACATGGAAAGTGTAGAAAGAAGCATTTTTCACACCAATCAATCTCCAAATCTAAATTTACAAAATTTACCTTGGTGTTTAAAGTGTCAAGCACCTCATTTATAGACCCTATATTCAAGTTACTATTTATCTTATCTTCATGTACAAGCCTATTCTTTTGTCATTATCTTTATTGTTGAAAGCAAGCCCCCTTAGTGTTTGATTCAAATTTACAGCCCACTCATAGTTGGTAGACACTTGAGGGACCCCTTTTTCTACTCTATCCAACTTATATGGAATTTATTTGATAGCAGAGGCCAAATTTTTGATAGTTTCCTCCAAGTTGGTTGTTTTCATGGGTTATGTCTTTTCTGGATTGACTAGCTTCACATCAGCCCTCTTGTTCATGGGAATTTCCATAACCTTGATGTTGATCTCAATTTTTATGGCCATATTGAATTATAACCATAGGTTAGTGGGAGCCTTATCCCTCAAGAAATACACATCCTTATTATCAAAGGCATTGCAGTACTTTATTAAGCATGTTGTATAGCTAGGCCTGATGTTTTTAGGCAACTGCATCATAATCTTATTGAACCTTGTGTTAAAGTCATACACACACTCATTAGGATTCTTTTTGATATTTTAAAATTTAGCCAAGAGAAGCTTTGGATTAATCCTAGCACCATACTAAATTCTAAAAAAATTATGCATCTCTTCCCATGAATCAATGCATCCAACATGATGGAATTAAACCATTCATGAGAATCTTCCTCCAGTGTGTGCACAAATAACTTGATTCACACATCCTCATATTCAACCTCATAATCATCAATAATATTTTGGAAGGCCCTCAAGTGTTGATCACCACTCACTTCATTGATCCCTTGGAATTTTGGGAGGCATTTCCTAACTTCATTTGGGACTTCCTTACAATATCCTACCTTTTCATCAAATTGATAGGCCTAAATTTGGAAACATAGAATGTAGGATGCACATTCTCATCTTGGTCCCTATGCCTCATGATTGGTCTAATTATAGGTTTAATAACAAATGACAAAGGGATATAAGGGGGTGAATGAGGTGGGCTTGGTGGATCACACCTGGGAGGGGATTTAGCTAGTTGAGAAGGAGATAAAAAATAAATGGTACTATGTGTCTCAGAATCAATAGAATAGATGTGATAGTCCTCAATAATGGGGGGTCAACAAAGATCTCAAGATTATCATAATCTAGACAACCTTTAATATATTAGCTTTTCCCTTCAATGGGCTTCCATACTTGTCCCCTTCTTCTTTGAGGAATACTTAAGGGTGGAACAAATCTCTTAGATGGTCACCTTTGAAAGATGATCTCAGTCCTTCCATGTTTGTAAACAATAAGATACTCAAAACTAAAATTTATCATAATATTTATAATAGGCAAAAATCTTCCTTGAAACTAGAAAGATAAATTTAGAGTCACCACTAGAATCAAACTTCTAGAATATAACAGTTGACAAATTGTTGTGATACAAACTAAAATTAAACTTGTTGAAGCTTAATGGGATAGAGAAAAAAGACACTATAATTTTTAGAAAAATGTTCAAAAGGGGGAAAAAATTTAACATGCAATATTAATATTTCTTTGGAATAGATTCAATAGAATTCAAAGTGTGAAACCTTAAAACTTCATGTCACATTCCAATTAGAGTGTTACAATGTTAACAATCAAGATAGTCAAATTAGTGTAGTAATAATAGAGAGCTTCATAAGATGAAGTAGTCATGGATCTCTACAATAATTCTTAGTAACACAAGTGACTAGAAGTTAAATTTAGTCCTCAACAATAGCACTAGAAGAGTTTTGGTTCTCAATTGTATACCTCATACACTCAACATTGTACACTTGAAAGAAAATGACAAGCAATGATGGAAAACCTACTAGTATGTCATTGTATCTAGGGAAGGGTTTTCCATCAAGATTATATTGAATTTATAAAATGATTGAGAGGCACCTATAGAGGGTATGGTTATCTCTTTACTACTTTTGGCTCTTCTTAAACCAAGGTGGGAAGACCTATGGGATAGATTTCTCACATGGAGGGATCTTGTAGTTCAATCATGATGGATATTATTGGCACAAGGGAAAAATATGACCAGAGCATAAACAATTTTTCACACTTCACCCATGAACAGTTGTCACATGAAATGCATAAATGCTCTATGTCATACACAAGCTAATAAAGATAGATGAGGGGATGAATGCAATATTAATTTTGAAAAATATTCAATATCAAAGGGATTAAATGAAAGATTGCAATGCTAGGATTTAAAGAAAAAACTACAAACACATTTCATATATGCAAGATCTTATGCATTTTCAAGGAAAATAACACTTATAGTATGCAACAAGGTATATTATTTATAGGATGGGATAGGGTAGGATAAGTTAGATGATTATAAAGGAGGGTGACATGTTGGTGGTTTGCAAAAATCAAGGTATCTAGTAGTATTTCATGATAATATTCCTTAGTAAAGATGTAGAAAAAACTTCAAATGCAAGATAATGGTAAATACAATATGATCCCTGAGAGACTAGAACATACACTAAAGCTAGAATCTCAAATACTTTGTCCTACTAAATTTATGAACCCATGGTGCCCCTAAAAGGTATTTAATAACACATTTCCAAATGTAACTATAGAAATGGATTTATAACCTAGGTACATGATCAAAATGATAACTAGTAACAAAAAAAAACCCAAATATCGAATCAACAGAACTTACAAAACATATTATTGCATTTCATTAACATGATACAATAAAGAACCACAAATATTTTCCACTTGACATGAAAATAAATATAACAAGCATTGACACTTCAAAATGATACTATGTGGATAAGTATGGTGAGATTACTCTTTTGACAAGGGAGACATAAAAATGCTCTTAAAGTTTGCTAATGACTGTATAGATACAACTACCCTAGCAAGGGAGAAAAGATCTACACACAATAGTTGATCCCAAAAAAATATTTATAGAACCTAGACTTAAGGAAAATGGACACCTGAAATAGTGACCTACAACAACCAACATCCAACAACAACCTTATAATAGAGGATAAAACCGCTATTTGTACATTTGGAATTATTTGTCATGACTTATAAAATTTAAAAAAAATCCTTCAAGTCCACCAAGCTACTCCTAGCTAGAATATCCCCTTTGCCACGCCTGAGATCCTCATCCACTCACAAGAAAATAATCATTATCACAATTGCCTTTGTAATAAATGAAGAATATTTAAAAGAAACCTTTGATATTTTGACTAAAGATGATGGTGAATTCATGATCTAGATGTTAAACCTCATAGTGGAGGCCCAAACCACTATTTTTCATTATATGCAACCACCTAGAGATATTCTTTACAACTCACTTTCACAGCTAGAGGAAGAAAATCATTTGAAGATCCAAACAAATTTTTTCCTCATGTTCAACTTATTTCGAAATGCTCTCTTGTTGATCAATTATGAATCATGCAATATTTTCATTAGTGTTACCTTTTGAGTCACCCTTATTCAATTTTTCATGGATTTTATAATAAAATAAGTTCACCTGCTTATCGCCTTTTGTGTGTAAATTCTTAAAAGAATTGAACCTTTGAACTTGAACCTTTCTTGTAGTTTAAGAGTTCAACAATTCACTAGGTTCAAAATTTTAAATTTTCTCAAAGTGAAATGTTTGTCCTTTTGTGTATTTCAAGTATATCTTTGAACCTTCTGATTGAACTTGAACCTCATAGTGGAGTTCAATGGTTCAAAATTTTAATGGTTCAAAGAGTTCAATATTCAATGCTTTGTAAAGAGTCATGTTCACTTAGTTCCCTTGTATGATTAATGTACCATTTGAACCTACCATTTGAACCTACCACTTGAACCTAACATTTGAACCTCATAGCAGAGTTCAAAATTTCAATGATTTAATAGTTCAAAGTTCAAAATTCAAAGTTTATAGAAATATCATATGACTATTGGTTGATTTATGTAGTTCATCTTGTATCACTAAACTTGAAGTTGAACCACATTTTCAAAATTTTGATATGAATTGACTTTTGAAATTCCAAAAAGGAGGTTCAAGATTGCCCAGACCATTAACAAGAAATCATATGATTCCAAAAGTAAAAGATATTATAGTATTCCTACATAGACTAAAAGGAAATGCACATACATATTATTGGGAAGACTAGATGTACTTCTTCATATAGGTGATCCTCCAAGGAGAATAGTATTTGGATTGGGCAAAAATTGCAGCTAAAAGTTTGCATTAGGGATAAAGTAATTGTTTGGAAAATAAAGAGTTTTATATGTCCTCATACCTCTTCTACTACTTGGCATCTACAACACAATGGGTATGATTACCACATGCACCCTTGGCTGAAGAAAGTAAAATTTATGAATATTACTCACAGTTGCAAATGCATAATTTCTATGAGGATTATAGAAGATTCAATGATGTTTTTATTGGAAGGATGACTTTTGAATTGTCAAACAACATCAATAAAAGGTTGTTTGATGAAGTTATGAAATTAATCAACATTTATAGTAGTTTCTTCACTTAGTTTCCAAGTTCACTTATATCAGAGTTGGGGGTTTTGATGCTGAACCTTTAAGGTTACCTAGGTATGTTTTTGACTGATTTGTGTTAATAGAAGTTTGTAGATAGTTAGCACATGTAGATAAGAAATTTCCAATGAAAAAGAAATCTGATATATCTTTTCCTATTGAACTTGGATGTTATTCATGTAAATCAACATCTGATACTTTGAATCTAGAATTAGATCTTAATAAATTTAATTTTCAATACTTCACAGCTAGATCACCATTTGATAGCAAAGGTTTTGCCAGAGATAACTTGGATCGTGGAACAGGGTTGTCACATATTCCTCAATTAAAAGATTATAGGGAGGATTGTTCTAATGAATTTAAAGTTAGAAGAAGACTATGGTCTAGGTTCTCCTTAGGGAAAATTATTACCCTCAATTTGAATATAGACATCTCTAGAATTTTTGACAATGATGAATAAGTGACTGATCTGTAATTTGAAAAGATAGAACAATCACCTATTCTAGAAATAGATTGGGAGAAAAAGGAAGAAGATACAATTGAGGTTAAGACCCTCCCAGTGATAAGAAGGACTGAGAAATGGTTGAGAGAGCAAAAATTGGGGGGAGTTCGAAACATAGCTTCCTAGCAATGTGTGTCAATAATTAAATCCCCATTTCCAATAAGCTCCTCTAATTGGCTTATTGCTAGTTATTATGCAGGTACTTATAGAGCAAAAATTGGAAGGGATCTTGTCATCAAATAATTATAAAAGGCCCTTGTAACTACTCTACCTCCTCATGCCACTAGATCAAGGACCCAAAGTAAGATAAAGAGTCAAATTCCTAAAAAGGTAATTATGGATTTGAATTTTGAAGAAGATTAAGGAGAATCCAAAGGTGATAAAGAATCTGGTTCACCAATGATAGAAGAGGTTAGTGCAAATAAAAAAATAGTGATTCCTTTTGATTCTACCAAACTAATGATTATTTCAAATGTACCTTCTGATTAACCAAATCCTAATAAAGATACTCAACCTTTGCACCCAAGTGGTTGGAAAGCTCAATTAGCAAAAAAAGGAAAGTAGTTCCATTTTCTTTTACCTTATAGGATATGGTGAGTAAATGTTTAGGGAAAGCTTCTAAATCCAAAAAGTTAAAAAAAATCTAGGGTAGATGTCAACCCTAATATAGGGAATTGGAATGCAGAAAAGATATAACAATCACCTATTCTAGAAACTGACTGGGAGAAAAAGGAAGAAGATAAAATTGAGGTTAAGACCCTCCTAGTGATAAGAAGGACTAAGAAATGGTTGAGAGATCAAAAACTAGGGTGAGATCAAAACATAGCTTCCCAATAATGTACATCAATAATTGAATCCCCATTTCCAATAAGCTCCTCTAATTGGCTTATTGATATATGTGATGCAGGTACTTCCAGAACAAAAATTGGAAGGGATCCTATCATCAAAGAATCTAAAAAGGCCCTTGTAACTACTTTACCTCCTTGTGCCACCAAATCAAAGACCCAAAGCAAGAGAAAGATTCAGATTTCTAAAAAGGTAATTATGGATTTGAATTCTACAGAAGATTTAGGAGAAGCCAAAGGTGATAAAGAATCTAGTTTACTAATGATGGAAGAGGTTAGTACAGATCAATAAATAGTGATTCCTTTTGATTCTACCAAACTATTGATTGTTTCAAATGTACCTTTTGATCAACCAAATCCTAATAAAGATGCCTCAGCCTCTGCACCCAAGTGGTTGGAAATCTCAATTAGCAACAAAAGGAAATTAGTTCCATTTTCTTTTCCCTTAGAGGATATGGTGAGTAAATGTTTAGGTAAAGCTCCTAAATCTAAAAAGTTAAAATCAAAATCTAGGGTAGACATCAACCCTAATACAGAGAATTGGAATGCAGAAATAACCAGGCCAAGAACCAATGAAGAAGTTGAAGATCCTATAGTTTAGGATTTTATAATTGAAAAGGTGGATCTTGGGACTACATCACGTGTCATAGATGTGCATCACCTTGAAGCATCCACCAAAAGGCTAGTTAGTAGAACTTGGAAGGATGAAAAAGATAAAAGATAATTAAAATAGATTATGCAGTCAATGGTAGAGTACATTGACTCCATTCATAGTCTAGATCCACAACTGATCACCCAACTACCCCTATCTTTTAATCCAAAATCACCTATCAATCAAAGGATGCTGGACTAGATACATAGATGCAAAATAGTTACTAGGGTATTTGATAATTGGTTGGATAGAATCATTCAAAAAGGTATAGAATTCATCCATAAATTGAAGAATGTATATGATTTAACCACAATTATTGTTGAAGGTTTAAAGACTCAAAATGCTTTGTGGATAAAATATGAAGGAAAATGGATGAGCATGATGAACCATATTGATGAAGTTCAAAACTATGAAATAACAAATTTTTTGTCAAATAAGAACTTGACAAGTTTGGATGAAGATGTATTATATGTAATTAAGAAAAATATTGAATGTAGAAATTTAGTATCCTGATAAGGATGAATGGAAATCACAAAAATTATCAAGGAAATAACATGATCTACAAAGTATTGATATCAAATACATAAAAGATGATGGAAAAATAGAAAAAGAAATCAATATTGTGATTCAATCCTTTAGGGAAAATATCAACATCATTAAAGAAAGTGACAGGTTATTGACTAAATATTTTTCTCAAATTTCAAAGGTAGATTCACTTCTTTATTGCTGCATCAACACTCTCCCAGAACACATAGAAAACATGGGGAAAATTTGAAGGGAAGAAAACATCTGGAAAGTAAGGATAAAACACATTAGCATTCCCAATCTCACAAAAATTTAGGAGTTTGTTATGGCATTTTAGGAGTGGAAAGCCAACGTGTCTACCCAATCAAATAGAGCAAATCTAGAGATACTAGTCCGTCACTTCAGTAATGATTTTACTTACATAGTTTTTTCTATTCAATTGCTTTTATATTCAAAACTTGATCTTTAAGTAAATTGGTTAAAAAAATAAATCCCGTATGGGTCAAAGTTACTTTAACTCTAGTTTAGTTTGACAGATGGATTAGTTATGGCAACTATATATATATATATATATTTGATTTTAAAAGAGTGGGGATAGAAATAGGGAAGATAGAAAAGAAAAAGGAGTTAAGAAATTTTTAGAACTGGACCACTATTGTTGACAATATATGTAATGTTTTTTCTAAAAAAAACTCCATCTATGAATGAAAAGGAGAATTAATTATTGCATACTTAAATCTGTACATTTGAGTATTTGAAATTGGGTTTTCTGTGTGAAATCTTCTTTCATATAGTGATTACTCTTACATCATACAATTCATTATACGTGTTTTATCCTTTACTGGTTTAGAAATATATATATGTTTATCCATTTAATCATTATTGAAGATAGAATCTGTGTATTCTATTACCCATTACTATTATAAAATCTTGCATTCACAACATGATGATGTGTGGATGTTAGTTTACCTTTGAAATACTTTATGGTTAAAAGTGTATCTAAACATTTCAATTCATTAAAAATCTTAAAGGGAGATGTACCTTAATTCAGAGGGAAACTAGTCTTAACAGTTCACCTATTTTTTGTTTAACTTATTTGTTCTTGAAAGAAGAATGGTATGGAGTCAAAATAAAACATATTTGGATAAGGACAAATCTATTAACCAACAGTTTTTGGTGACTCTGTTGGGGAATCAAAATTGAAATCTTTACTGAAAGATTAGTCGCTTTAATATGAGGCAACAATGGTACTCCCATATGAAAATATAATTCTTGTTTTACAACCTAATCTTGGTTTTCAAGATGAATAGGAAGATATAATTAGTCAGTTAAATACTATTTCTTGGCATTCTCATTGAAATATTGATGATTATAGGATAGCAATAGAGAAGATAGAAAAGAAAAAGGAGTTATGAAATTTTTAGAACTAGACCACTGTTGTTGATAATATATGTAATGTTTGTTTGAAACATTTTTTATCTATGAATGAAAAGGAGAATAAATTATTACATACTTAAATTTGTGCATTTGAGTATTTGAAATTGATTTTTCTGTGTGAAATTGTCTTTCATATAGTGATTACTCTTCCATTAGACAATTCATTATATGTGTTTTATCCTTTACTAGTTTAACAATATATATGTTTATCTATTTAATTGTTATTAAATATAGAATATGTGTACTTTATTATCTATAACTATTATAAAATATTGCTTTCATAACATGATGATGTGTGGATGTTAGTTTACCTTTAAAACACTTTCTAGTAAAAAGTGTATTTGAATATTTTAATTCATTGAAAATCTTAAAGGGAGTTGTACCTTAATTCAGAGGGGAACTAGTCTTAACAGTTCACCCATTTTTTGTTTAACTTATTTATTCTTGAAAGAAGAAGGGTATGGAGTCAAAATAAAACATTTTTAGATAAGGACAAATTTGTTAACTAACAATTTTTGGTGACTCTACTGGGGACTATATTGGTTAATAATTTTTGGTGACTCTACTGGGCACTATATTTGTCCTTATCGAAAAATGTTTTATTTTGACTCCATACCCTTCTTATTTCAAGAAAAAATAAGTTAAAAAAAAATGGGTGAACTGTTAAGAATATTTCCCCTCTGAATTAAGGTACAACTCCCTTTAAGATTTTTAATGAATTGAAATATTCAGATACACTTTTAACTAGAAAGTGTTTTAAAGGTAAACTAACATCCACACATCATCATGTTATGAATGTGAGATTTTATAATATTAATGGGTAATAGAATACACAAATTCTATCTTCAATAATGATTAAATAGATAAACATATATATTGTTGAACCAGCAAAGGATAAAACACATATAATGAATTGTCTAATGGAAGAGTAATCATTATATGAAAGAAGATTTCACACAAAAAACCTAATTTCAAATACTCAAATGCATAGATTTACGTATGCAATAATTAATTCTCCTTTTCATTCACAAATGAAAAATGTTTCAAACAAACATTACATATATTGTCAACAACAGTGGTCCAGTTCTAAAAATTTATTAACTCCTTTTTCTTTTCCATCTTCTCTATTGCTATCCCCGCTCTTTTACAATCAAAAATATATATAGAGATACCTTCCTATTGGTGAGCTTATAATATACATGGTTCTTAAACATGGCACACTATCTTACTTATGGAGACTATCCTAGTCATTTATCCCCGAAGGAGAAAAGATATCTGAAGTTAAAATCAACAAAATATGTGATATGGGGTGATGTTCTATATAGAAAGGGACTAGATGGAAACTTTTTGAGATGTGTAGATAAGGAACAACAATACAAACTATTGGAAGTTTTTCATAATGAATCTTGTGGTGGACATTTCTCTTCTTTGGTCACAACATTTAAAATCTTTAGAAATTATTATTATTGGCCAAGTATGTTCAAAGACGCATATAAATGGGTGGCTAACTGTGAAAAATGCAAATTGTTTTTAGGAAGACCACAACTTGCAACATTACCTCTGAGACCTATCATTATTGAAGAACCTTTCAAACAATGGGGATTAGACTTCATTGGGCCTCTTTCACCTCCATCAAGTACTAGTCATATGCACATTTTAACAACAACTAATTATTTGATGAAATGGGTTAAAGTAACCCCTATGAAGAGAACCACTTCAGAAGTGATATGTAATTTTATCAAAGAAAATATACTGGTACATTTTGGTGTTCCTCAGAAGATTGTGGTAGATAACACTACCAATTTTTCTTCAATGGAACTTACTTCATTCTGCTATGAACATAGTATCTCCCTTTTTGACTCATTAGATTATTACCCCCAAGGGAATGGACAAGTAGAGTCTAGTAATAAAAATTTGATATCCATCATGAAGAAATTGGTGAGTGATAACCCTAGAGATTGGCATAAGAAACTATATGAAGCACTTTGGGCTGACAAGGTAACACCAAAAAGAGAAATAGGAATGGCACCTTTTGAGCTAGTTTGTGGGATAGGAGCACAGTTATCATTACCTTTGGAATTATCTACAGCTAAATTAGAAGATGTTATTGAAGATCAGTACTTTCAAGATTCTTTAGAGAAAAAATTTATGTACTTAACTAAAATTAAGGAGAGGAATGAACTAGTTGATCGGATTATTACTCATCAAACTAGGGTTAAAAATATTTTTTATCAAAAAACTAGACCTAAAAAGTTCATGGAAGGAAATGAAGTATTTCTATGGGATAGAAGGAGAGAACCTAAAGGAGCACATGGAAAATTTGATTCACTTTAGAAAGGACCTTTCAAAATTCATTAGGTACTTGGTCCTAATTCTTTTAAATTGGAATATCTGGATGTAGATATTTTACTCCTATCCTATAATGGACAATATCTTAAGTTATATTGATTATGAAATAAGTGTCCCCTATTTTGTACATAGCCTTTCCTTTATTGTCACATTTTTTGTTTTCCTTTCCATTTTTTGGTTTGTCTTTCTTATTTTTTTCTTTGCTATGTTTCATTCTATGTAACCAAAGTTTCTAAATTCTCTACATTTTGTCTTAAAATAAAGTCCCTAGTCAGAGCCAATGTTACCTTTTGAGTCACCCTTATTCAATTTTTTGTGAATTTTTCCATAAAATAAGTTCACCTGCTTATCACCTTTTGTGTGTAAATTATTAAAATAATTAAACCTTTGAACTTGAACCTTTCTCATAGTTCAAGAGTTCAATGGTTCAATAAGTTCAAAAGTTAAAAGTTTCTCAAAGTAAACAATTTTTCCTTTTGTGTATTTCAAGTATATATTTGAACCTTCTAGTTGAACTTGAACCTCGTAGTAGGGTTCAAGAGTTAAATGGTTCAAAGAGTTCAATATTTGATGCTTTGTAAAAATTGATATTCACTTGGTTCCCTTGTATAATTAATGTACCATTTAAACCTACCACTTGAACCTAGCATTTAGACCTCATAGCAAAGTTAAAAAGTTCAATGATTCAATAGTTCAAAGTTCAAAATTCAAAGTTTTTAGAAAGATCACATGACTATTGGTCATTCTGTGTAGTTCATCTCATATCATTGAACCCCAAAGTTGAACCACATTTTCAAAAGTTTAATGGTTCAATGGTTCAATGACTATACTCACATCTCACCCGAGGATTTCTTTAAGTTAAAATTAGCAAAAGATTTAGAGGAAAATATATCTGAAACTTATTTTAAAGTAGAAAATTTTGAATTTTCATGAGGTTATAGATAATCATTACTCATCAAAATGGCACATAAAAATGCTTGCCATTAATGCATATGTCAAAATACATATCTTATCAAGCATGTTTAGCACGTATTGTTTTGGTTTAATCATTTGATTTGGTTAATATATGTATCAAGAGAAAAAAATTCAAATTTAACAAATGAGCATACTATGTGATACAAAGAAGAACAACACAGGTGGTATAAGATATTTTATTGCTTGAATTCAAAGTGATTTCAGACAAATTTAAATGTGAGTTTTACTCTTACTATAAGATGTTTCCTTGACTTGGTTGGGAAGAAGGATCCTTTTGAGTTTATGTCATTATTTAAGGAGTTCAAAACATTTTCTTTTCATTATATCCTTTAACATGTAACCATGAAATCTACATGTCTTGATTACGATCATGGTCCTGGTCTCATATGTTCTTCTCCTAAAATTAGGGACACTTCTCTAGTCCAATATGACTTGGAAGATTTTAAGGAAAGAGCTATAAATCATGTGTCAAATCCTATTATGCAAAAAATAATAGAAAGTGGATTGGTTGAAGTTGTGACCTTTTCCATGGTTGTCCAATGCCCTAAATTAGTTCTTGAATGCATGAATAGATATGAACCTCAGAATAGGTGCATCGAGACTGTAGATGGCAATTTTTTTCTACATATCAAAAAACAAACCCTAATGTTTGTAATGAGAATTATTCCTAAGGAACCATACTCTGACCTCAATATTTCTTCTTCCTATAGTTATTTTTCATTAAAGAAAGCATTTTATAAGAGCATGATTACTAGGAATTGGCTGATAATATAAGATTGATGTTACTTAGGCAAAGAAGGAGGTAAGCAAAAAATGTAGCAAGGAATTAAATCCCTTAAAGTACAAATTTAATAATTATAATATCATAAGCTAGATTCTAGAAGATATATAAGGTCTTTGAAAAGAGAAGGAATTGAGGATTATACTTTTCAAGCATTACAAAACTTAAATTTTCCTTATATTCTTACCCATGTTAGAAAAGTTAGAAGTAGACCTCCTAGCCCTCCTAAACCCTCTACATCCTCTATTTTTCAAGCCTTAACTCTTTCTGGTACTATCTTTCCTTTTACCATAAGTTTTATTCTAATGGCCCAACCTTGAGGCATAGCCATAGGACCTCTAAATTTAGGGGCCAACCTGAATCCTTTGCCTAAAAATACAAGGGAAAATTTACCCAAATTTAATGGAGATGGAAGATAATCACTAGAGGAACATCTGAGTGCCTTTGCAGTGGTATGTGGTGTGTTAGGCATGCAACATCAAGATGTAGCCATAAGGCTTTTCATGTAAACTCTAACTAATATTGTAGCACAATGTTTTTATCATCTAACTAATTCCTCAATTAAAAATTAGAATGATATGAAATTTACATTTGAAAGTAGGTTCATAAGTGAAAATATATGAACATTCCCTTCTTGTTCAATTGACTCAGCTCAAGAAATAGATACATGAACCCATGAAGGAATTTATAGCCAAATTTAATAGAATTGTGCACAAGATTCTTACTACTAAAAGATTAAATGCTGAGAATTAGAAATGCTTCTTTATTAATTCTATGCCTCCTGATATAAGTTTTCATCTCAAAAGAGGTGCAAATGTTGATTTAACAAATGCACAATCATTGGCAGTTGAGTTAAAAGATGATCTTATTATGAAAAGAAAATGGAAAAAAGAAGTACAAGTACCTAATGTTCATCCCTCATCCTCTATGGATCTTGTGGTTCAAAGGCTAGTCAATTATATGATTGCCCTTAAGAGATAATTACCAAAGACTAGTACTTCATTCTAGTAACCATATCAGGATATGGGTAGGACAAATCAATAAGCAAATACTGGCAGGATATTACCACTTGCATCAACACAACCAAGATTGAATATTGAAGCCCCTCCTGGAAGAAATAACATGTGTGTCTTTCATTTGACTACTGATCATGACAAATATTATTGTTTATAGATGTTTATATATACTCATATGAATGCTACTCAAGATGTATTATGGGAGATTACTGAAGAAGAAAGGAGCTTTGAAAGACCTGACGACTCTAAAATACACTTCCTATAATATGATTCAGATTCAAAAAGAGGAGATGAAATATTGGTTACTCTTGAAGATCCTTCATGTGTTGTACTTACTAGAATTCAAAAGAATATGAGATTCTCTAATACTCAAGAAGCGCCCGTTAAAGGCAAGGAACCTTTTCCTAAAACTTTTGATGTTAATTTAAAGACCCAAGAAAGTAAATTGCTACATAGAAATGATTGTGAGACTTATTTTGATATTTTAGAATTTTATAAGTCTACAAAAATTCAAATATCCCATACTGAATACCTCAGGTTAAAACCCAAAGAACTTGATGAATTGGCTAAATATATCAAAAATGGTCCTACACAAGTTGAACTTGAAAGTCAGTTAAACATTTATACTGAGTCTCCCATTGCCCAATTATTTAATTCTCCATCTGAATCACCCATTTTTTTTTAAGTTATTTATTCTTGAAAGAAGGGTATGGAGTCAAAATAAAACATTTTTAGATAAGGACAAATCTATTAACCAATAGTTTTTGGTTAACAAATACAAGGAATTGGTTAATAGATTTGTCCTTATCTAAAAATGTTTTATTTTAACTCCATACCCTTCTTCATTCAAGAACAAATAAGTTAAACAACAAAGGGGTGAACTGTTAAGACTAGTTCCCCTATGAATTAAGGTACAACCCCCTTTAAGATTTTCAATGAATTGAAATATTTAGATACTCTTTTAACCAAAAAGTGCTTTAAAGGTAAACTAACATCCACACATCGTCATGTTATGAATGTGAGATTTTATAATAGTAATGTGTATGTAGACACTGAAATCATGTCGACTCCCCTGGTCACTCCCCATCTTATTCTTCTTCGCCTATTTAACCCTTGACGATCACTTGTTCTACCAACCTTGACCCTGGCAGCATGTAACAATGAGCAGAGAACTAAAAGCTAGACTCTGTCCTCATTGTGCATCTGCCGACGACGGTCTTTACCTGGCCGATGTTACCGACGTCGGTCACTTATCAGCCGACATCGGCAATCCTGCCGACGTCGGTCACCATCCTGTTATCCGTTATCCGTTATCCGTTACCATTCGGTTCTCGATCGGTTTTTCAAAACGGCTATCGAACCGTCTCTCGAAACCGTCCCAGGGCCTTCATTCAATCTCCCCTCCCCGATCAATCAATGCGGCTCCCATTTTCTGACATCTACAGGCTCTCCGATCTCAAAACTCCAGCGTTCAAACTCCAGCATCCATCAACTCCAACATCCACCAACTCCAGCGTTCGTTCTTCTGGCACTGCACAGGAACTTCGACTATGGCTTTCATCACGGCTTCTGACAGGTAAGTATCTTTTGTGTTTATTTTCATTTTCTTTCTGATTATTTATTCCCTATTTCTGCCATCTTGAAGCTTCAAACCCCCAGACTCGACCAAAAACCCCGTCCCGACTCTGTCTAAAATCTTGCCCCGACCCTGTCAAGACCTTCTGCAACTTTCCCAGACCTCTATTCAGAACCTACCCCTACCGACGCCGGTCACTACCCCGACCAACGACGGCACCTTAACCGACGTCGGCATCTTCCCTAACCGACGCCGGCACCACAGAGACCGACGCCGGTGACTGTGCAGAACAGTGCTGCTTATCAGGTACGCTTTTTTATTTTCTGTCATTTATTTCTGTCATTTCATCTTTTATTATCTATTTTCGTCCAACATTACACTTTTTATCAGTGGGTTGATATCCTTCTAGGGAGTCTTCGTACTTCTAGGATCAGTCGTTCGCCTGACAACCCACCATATCTTTGACTAACATCTTTCCGTGTTTTAGTCTCTTTTTCGCAGGTGTCATTCCTCCACAGCCAAAGAGGAGAATCTTCCAACGTCTGATTTTGGTGTGCTCAACTTTATCAGGTACTTCTAGCCTTAACCTTTTATTTTAGTTTCTTATTTCTTCTTTGAATGTAGAAATCAATTTTTGCATAGAAACATTCTGGCACGCCCGGTGGGACCCTAGGTCCTCCTTGGGTTCTTTCTCTCTTTCTTTCGTTCATTTAGGCGCATTAGGTTTCTTCCTTGTTGCCTCCTTTTGTCTCTTCTTAAACGACATCATAAGCAGAACTAAAATGAACATTTCTTTCTTGCACTTCTAGACTAGCTAAACTCATATTCTTCGACTCTTTCTCCATTCGTCTTCATACGAACAAACATTTCGACTTGGACATTAAAACACTTTGCATTCATTTCTGTTTGCCTGCATCTCTTAGACCACACATAGTAATTAAACCGCATATTGAATTAATCTAGATCACTTCATGTTACACGACCAAACCACCTGCACAAAACAAACATTTTAACTTACCTGAGACAAGGCCCGACTGGGATTTCATCCCCCAGCGGATACCTTACCCGTCCCAGTGACCCTACTTGGATTTCATCACCAAGGGGGAAGCCCACTCCGTTCTCTAGCGGAGTACAATCTCTAGGCGAGGTATATCTTGGCTAAGCGAAACCAGCTAACCACTGGAATCGTGAAGTGAGGGGAGCTTGCTCCTTAGCACCAGGCCACGTACCAGACCCTAACACAGACTTCTTGAGCACCATAACAAAACCTGAAACCATCCATAGACTTCTTCTAGGGCCCGACTCACAAAGCCAACCTCCCCAAACACACATTCTAAGGCATAAGCCACTATAATCCTAAAAATTTTTACTTCTAGAATTTTAGGATCTGCTTATGTCTTCATCTTTTTAGTTCTTATCTGCTTGTTTGAGCGTGTAAGGACGTTCTCTCTTGCCTTTTATGGTTTTGACACACAGTCAAACCAAGGCCTTTTTTTTGACCACTCTGGCCATCAACTACTTTCGTCTACCCCATCTCTAACCCGTCCTATCATGGAGTTCCACTCAGAGACTGAAAGAACTCCTACAGGACCGACCCTGACCCCGACTCAACTTCCCATCATCCCTGAAGGGGACCAGGATTTCAAAAAATTCTTGGACCTTAATACCGCAGCCCTCCATAACTATCTCGCGAGAAACCCAACGCGAAACCTTTCTGGTGACGTAGCGACGACATCCACACCATTCGCCACCCAACCTTTTTTGACTCAACCTTTCGCCCCAACCGTTAACTCAACCATGGCCAATACGGAAAGTTTGGCCTCTTCGTCTATTTTTAGACCAACCTCCATCGGGGTTTCATTACCCCCTCAATCATCTACAAATCAACCAAGTTCTACATCGTATCAGAACTTGATTGTCTCGACCCCTTACACTCTTGCGCCCACAAATGTAGGAGTGCCAACCTATCCCTCTACCAGTGCCGCTATTCAACCACCTTTGGCGGTGCCTAGTCAACTTATACCTTCGACCTTCATGACGCAACCACCCTTAACCTCTACTTCTGCCCCTGCGACTAGTCATCCATATGTTGCACCCTTAATGGTACAACCGACTACGTTGTATACCTCCTCTAGCCTCTTTCAAGCACCTTACAACCTTGGGGGCGCTCCGTCCACCAATCCGTCAGCAGACGTCATCAAGATGCTGATGGATAAAATGTCCAGTCTCGAAGCTTCTATCTCCGGTTCAAATAATATCTCTTCATATGACCAGATTTATAACGAGCCCATTCATCCTTCTGTCCCTATTCGACCATACCCCAACCATTGGGAGCTTCCTAAATTTACTCGCTTTCAGAGTAAGGAAGACCCACAACAACATCTACGGGCATTCAGACATGCCTGCTATCTTATTGCCCATGACGATGCGTTATTATTACCCACGTTTCCTATGTCTCTTTCTGGCCCTGCCCTTGACTGGTATAGCTCCCTTGCCAGACATTCTATCTTTTCCTTCATTCAACTAGCTCAATTATTCGTTGACCATTTCTCAATCAATATCACTAAACAAGTCTCGATCACAGACCTTTACTCCATTAGGCAATTTGATGACGAATCAGTAGTTGATTTTGTCGCCCGTTGGAGAGACTTGATTAACCAGCTCTCTTCCTCCTTGCCTCAACCCAAGCTCATTGAGCTCTTTTCCCGAGCATGTGTCAGTCATATCTCATCCACCTTGCGGGTTCAAACATTCCACACTTTCGACGAGGCCTTCACCATGGCCCGAAAGCTTGAACTCCACGCTATTGAAGAAGATAAGGTTAAATTGTGTAACACTAACACAAGAACCAATGACCATTCTTCTTCCAGACCTTCTTCTGCCCACTCTCAATCTAAGGGGTCGGCAAACACTGTCATCTTTAGACCATCATCTTCAACAATAACTAACCGACCAATATCTTCAACATTAGACTACATCAATAAACATTTTCAACGTCAATCCATACAGCGTCAATTCACTCCAATTGGAGAGTCATATGCCTCTATCTTGGATAAACTCATCAAGCAGGGGGTCCTCAATCTCCCTTCAATCCGACCACATCAATTTGACCCCTCAACACCTATCCCTGCATGGTACAGGGAGAATCACTTTTGTAACTATCACCGTGTCAAAGGCCATGATACGAATCACTGTCAAACTTTTAAAAACCTCGTCCAGGACATGCTCGACAAGGGCGATCTTATCTTGGATAACCCGAACGCACCGCCCAACCAAAACCTTGACATCTTCAAACAACCTTTTCCTAATCACCCGCCTACTCAAGACAACATTCAAACCATGATCAATGACCCTCAAGACCATATACACACCATCAACACTATCTTACCTCTTGTCCCTGACCAACCTTCTTCACAGGATGAAGAACCCTCTTCTCCTATTAGTCCTCCATCTATTTCTCCTATATTGGAGGACGCCTTGATCACACTTACGCCATTAGCCCTACCTACATCTAATGGCCATACCTTGCCTACTCCTCAAGCACAAGCAGAAGGTATGATCATCCCTACCATCTGCCCACTTGAGGAGCCACCCTCTCCTATTTCTTCTCCGCCAAGAGAAGACCCTATCTCTTTGCCCATTTTGATTGAGGAAGACCCAGTCATGGTTTCCTCTTGCCCTTTGCCTGAGATTGTTACATCTCACTCACCTCCGTCCACATCTAAACCCAAACCCATATCTAACCTCACCTCGCACAATAGTGGCCCTCGACTCAAACCCACGAAGACCATTAGACCACATCGAAGGACTCCTCCCCCACCTTCGTCATTACCTTCAATCCTAGGCCCACATCCATCCACTTTAATAGGAGTATTGCCTACTCCCATCCTTCACAGAGGCACATCTCCTCCATTACTTCCTCATCCCATCAGACATACATCTCATCCAAACCTTCGACCTACACCTCTTAAACCAACGTCATCAACCCTCACTGCAATAAAATATCTAGACCCGTTAGCAGGTTCTTATACCTTGCTGTTACGGCACTTGTTGCAGTCATCTCGCCTCAACCTTCCGCCTCTCAAACCATATCATTCTCTCGGACCTAAACCACCTTGGTTCGACGACACTCGTATTTGTGCGTATCATCGCACACCTAGACACGACATGGAGCATTGTTGTGCCCTCAAGGTCGCCATTCGCCAATGTCTGGGGAATGACACCTCTCTTCTTGACCATGTTATCAAGCCTTCAACACCGCCCCTCTCATCAACTCTCAGATCAAGACCCTCTTGGTTCGACAACTCTAAATACTATCACTATCATCATACTCTGGGACATGACACTGAGCGTTGTTGTGCTCTTAAAGCTGTCATTCGTCACCAATGGAGAAAGGATTCCCTTCTCATCAAGGATCCTCTAGACCTTCCCTCCCACAAATCATCAACACTAACTCATACCTCTCTAACCTCATCACCTAAATCGGGATCTCCACGCCAGGTTCTGGTTCCTTTATCGCCTTTAACCCCCTTATTCGACATCAACACAGTCCATCTGACCACTAAACCTCAACCGACCTTAACCAATCCATCAAACATTCTCCCTAGCCGTTGGGGGAATTCAACCTTCATCCAAACTTCGACTAATTTTTCAACACAGTCTCGACCACATATCAATCACTCTTTCAACTTAGCCTCAACCAAACTAGCAACCAAACATTTAACCCGACCTCAACCAAACATTCGACCCAACCAAAGACCAAATACCAACCAATCAACCCTCGACCAACCATTGACCAACTATCAAATGACCAAATCTCAATCAAACATTAACCAACCTTTTTATCCACACATTCAATCAGTCTCGATCAATCAACGACCATATCAGTCAACTTCACATCCAATCATCAATCAACACGTGACCAATATGGAGCGAAGTAAATGAGGCAAGTTTGCTCCTAATTGGCTCGGACCTTTTATTATCACGCACAAGTATGGATCAGGGACTTACCATCTGTCTTCTCTTGATGGACGCCCAGAACCTGAGCCTCTTAATGCGTTGCATCTACGACCGTTCTATTGCTAGTCGAGTACTCGTCCACTTGACACTTAACTTGAGCTCGTCCCTTGAGCAATCCCCGTCCTCTTAGTCCTCTTTCCTTTCAACCCTATTCCTCTTAACAATTCCTATAAACCCTTTTATGATGTATGGATGCTTTGTCCTCATAAAAGGGAGTCCTTGACCTTCTATAATCTTGTCCATGACTCACATTTCTATAAAAACAAATCAAGATGTCAAAACATATCCATGGTCACTATATCAATATCAAAATCAAACAAACAGACTGCTCCCTCGAAGGACAGCTGTACTATCATTGCTGTAATTAATAGACTGATCCCTCGAAGGACAGCTATTCAAAAGCCCTTTTATTAAACAAAAATCTAGACCACTCCCTCGAAGGATGGCTATGACTAATCTGGCAATAAACAGCACTATTTTAGAAGCTTCCCGCATTGATCAGCTTCACAACCTGACCACCAAACAAAAGACATCTCTATGTAGGCTTTCCGCATCGATCAGCCTGTGCCAAAAAAAAAAAAAAAAAAAAAAAAATTGAATGAGTCACGGACTTGGCTTGTAGTTGTCTCAGGGTCTCCTATAAAAAGGGTCATCGTTATCTTTGCTCTTAAAACGGGTTACCCTTCTTCCTCCTCCTATCACCTGCTCAAGGGACTTCGAGCTCACTTTAGTGTCTAAGTGATTCGATTACCGCTCTAACATAACCATGGTCAACGACGTCACGCATGAATGGGGCTCTTGGTTCTCATAACCCCTATTTATGCTATCTTTTTGGTCCTTGTCAATGAAAGAACAATATGCTTTTCACTTCCTCTACACTTTGGTCACATTCACCTTCATCACTTGTCAATCGACTCAAGTCAAACCATCAACCTGACCTAGCCTATTAGTTTCTATGGACACCAATACACATGGAAACTATCGACCCGCCACAATTTATGTTCAGCATAAACCAATACTTGCTGAAGCATAAATAAACCTCAATTCATTTTTAGCATACATCCATCACGAATATGGAATATTGCTAGGGATGAAAAACCCCTCAACCAATGTTGCAGAATACACCATTTGGAAAAGGCTGCAACATCTTTTTTTCCTCATCATTTCATCCAATCATCGATCAATCTATCAACCATTTTAACCACCTGTCTACCACTCGGACGCTTCGTCTGAACTACATTGGTCTGAGGCCCTATCACCAGGGCTATGTAGGCAGCACTCAGTTGACATTGGGTTTTCTAAGGTTAGCTCGACCACCCCCGTTTGTTCGTCTCTTTGATGAACAAACCTTCCCTTCTGCGACCTTCACCTTGACCTTGACCTTGACCAAGACCAATCATTTTCTTTGACCAAGACCAATCATTTTCTTTGACCAAGACCAATCATTTTCTTTGACCAAGACCAATCAATCCCTCTGACCCTCCCTTCCTTCTAGGGAGAACTACATTGGCCTGAGGCCCTATCACCAGGGCTATGTAGGCAGCACTCAGTTGACATGGGGTCTTCTGGGGTTAGCTCGGCCACATCCTTTTGTCCATTCCTCCCCTCGACCACCAACCATTGGAGATCATACCTATCTCCGCTGACCTTGACTACTTCCAAGACATTGTTGCCTTGGTTGTTTTTGCATGTATGCTACCTCATGACTGGTTAGCAGAATTGTGCGCAGACCTTTTTTTTTACCCTTCACAAGTATAGGATCACAAACCGATTGATCCGCACTACTTGTGGCTTTTTCGTGTTTCTAGGAGCACTTCCTGAGCCCGAGATACCTGGAACACGATGACCCATTTGGAGCTTCAGCTTAGATTGAGTGACCCGATCAGCAGACGACTAAATGCTGGGGCCCGGTTATTTCAATTTTGGCACTCCTCGACCCTTGACCTGTGACACTTTTGACCTGACCCTCTCGTGCAGTGGTATGCGTGCAATCACAACTTTTGCAGCATTCACCCTCACCCCTTTTTCATCCACTCTTTGTCAAATCAGCACCCGATTCTCGGTTCCCTTCCCTCGACTCCTGCTTTGAGGGGGAATACCTCATCCATAATCAGGGCAACCTATCTGCTTCCTATTTTTGTCTTGCAGTTCATTCGAACAACCAACAAGACGAAATCAACCTTATCCCTCACCTGGGGCAATCACTCCTATTTTTGTCTTGCAGTTCGTCAGAACAACCAACAAGATAAAAAGGGGCAAATGTAGACACCGAAATCGTGTCGACTCCCCTGGTCACTCCCCGTCTTATTCTTCTTCGCCTATTTAACCCTTGACGATCACTTGTTCTACCAACCTTGACCCTGGCAGCATGTAACAATGAGCAGAGAACTAAAAGCTAGACTCTGTCCTCATTGTGCATCTGCCGACGACGGTCTTTACCCGGCCGATGCTGCCGATGTCGGTCACTTATCGGCCGACGTCAGCAATCCTGCCGACGTCGGTCACCATCCCGTTATCTGTTATCCGTTACCATTCAGTTCCCGATCGGTTTTTCGAAACGGTTATCGAACCATCTCTCGAAACCGTCCCAGGGCCTTCATTCAATCTCCCCTCCCCGATCAATCAATGTGGCTCCCATTTTTCGACATCTACAAGCTCTCTAATCTCAAAACTCTAGCATTCGAACTCCAGCATCCATCAACTCCAGCATCCACCAACTCCAGCGTTCGTTCTTCTGACACTGCACAGGAACTTTGACTATGGCTTTCATCACGGCTTCTGACAGGTAAGTATCTTCTGTGTTTATTTTCATTTTCTTTCTGATTATTTATTCCCTATTTCTGCCATCCTGAAGCTTCAAACCCCCAGACTCGACCAAAAACCCCGTCCCGACTTTGTCTAAAATCTTGCCCCGACCCTGTCAAGACCTTCTGCAACTTTCCCAAACCTCTGTTCAGAACCTACCCCTACCGATTCCGGTCACTACCCCGACCGATGACGGCACCTTAACCAACGTCGGCATCTTCCCTAACTGACGCCGGAACCACAGAGACCGACGTCGGCGACTGTGCAGAACAGTGCCGCTTATCAGGTATGCTTTTTTATTTTCTGTCATTTATTTCTTTCATTTCATCTTTTATTATCTATTTTCGTCCAACATTACGCTTTTTATCAGTGGGTTGATATCCTTCTAGGGAGTCTTCATACTTCTGGGATCGGGCGTTCGCCTGACAACCCACCATATCTTTGACTAACATCTTTCCGTGTTTTAGTCTCTTTTTCGCAGGTGTCATTCCTCCACAGCCAAAGAGGAGAATCTTCCAACGTCTGATTTCGGTGCGCTCAAATTTATTAGGTACTTCTAGCCTTAACCTTTTATTTCAGTTTCTTATTTCTTCTTTGAATGTAGAAAGCAATTTTTGCATAGAAACAGTGTAATAGAATACACAGATTATATCTTCAATAATGATTAAATGTATAAACATATATATTTTTGAACCAGTAAAGGATAAAACACATATAATGAATTGTCTAATGGAAGAGTAATCACTATATGAAAGAAGATTTCACATAGAAAACCCAATTTCAAATACTCAAATGCACAAATTTAAGTATGAAATAATTAATTCTCCTTTTCATTCATAGCTAAAAAATGTTTCAGACAAACATTACATATATTTTCAACAACAGTGGTCTAGTTCTAAAAATTTCTTGACTCCTTTATCTTCTTTATCTTCTCTATTGTTATCCCCACTCTTTTACAATCAAATATATATATGTATATATGTATATATACATATATATATATATATATATACATATACATATCTATATACATATACATATACATATATATACACACACACACAGATATATATATATATATATATATATATACATATACATATATATATACATATCTATATATATACATATCTATATATATACATATATACATACACACACACACACACACACACACACACACACACACACACACACACACACACACACATATATACATACATATATCAAGTTTTGAATACAAAAGCAATTGAATAACTTAATATAAGAAAGTATGTAAGTAAAATCATTGCTGAAGTGATGGACTAGGATCTCCAGATTGCTCTGTTCGATTGGGTAGACACATTGAGCTTTCCACTCCTAAAATGTTGTAATAAACTCCTTAATTTTATTAAGATTAGGAATGCTGATGTGTTTTATCCCTACTTTCTAGATGTTTTCTTCCCTCCAAAATTTCCCCATCTTTCTGTGTGTTCTAGGAGAGTGTCGATGTAGTGACAAAAAATTGAATCTACCTTTGAAATCTAAGAAAAATCTTTAGTCAATACCCTGTCACTTTATTTTATGATGTTTATCTTTTTCCTAAAGGATTGAATCACAATATTGATATATTTTTTTAGTTTTCCATCATCTTTTATGTATTTGATATCAATACTTTATAGATCATGTTGTAATGACTAAATTAATTTAGTTATTTCCTTGATCATTTTTTTATTTCTATTTATCCTTATCAGGATACTAAATTTCTCCATTCAATATTTTTCTTACTTGCATATAATACATATTCATCCAGACTTGTCAAGTTCTCTGATAAAAACTTTGTTATTCCATACTTTTGAACTCCATCAATTTGGTTCATCACGCTCATCCATTTTCCTTCATCTTTTATCCACAAAGCATTTTGAGTCTTTAAATCTTCAACAATAATTGTAGTTAAATCATATACATTATTCAATTTATGGATGAATTTTGTACCTTTTTAAATGATGTTATTCAACCAATTATCAAATACCCTGGTAACCATTTTACCTTTGTGTATCTGGTCCAACATCTTTTGATTGATAGGTGATTTTGGATCAAATGATAGGGGTATTTGGTTGATTGATTGTGGATCTAGACTAAGAATGACATCAATGTACTCTACCATTGACCACATAGCCTATTTTAATTCTCTTTTATCTTTTTTTTTCCTTCCAGGTTCTGCTGACTATCCTTTTGGTGTATGCTTCAAGGTGATGCACATCTGTGGCACGTGATGCAGTCCCAAGATTCACCTTTTCAATTGTAAAATCCTAAACTATAGGATCTTCAAATTCTTCATTGGTTCTTGGCCTAGCTATTTCTACATTCTAATTCCTTGTATTAGGGTTGACGTCTAACCTAGATGTTTTTTTTAACTTTTTGGTCTTGCCAATATTTGCTTGTTGATTTCTCTTGCCCATATCCTGATATGGTTGTTGGAATCAAGTACTAGTCTTTGGTAATTGTCTCTTAAATGTAACCATATCATTGACTAGCCTTTGAACCATAGGATCTGTAGAGGATGAGGGATGGGCATTAGGTAATTGTACTTCTTTCTTCCATTTTTTGGTCATAATAAGATCATATTCTAACTCAATTACCAATGATTATACATCTGTTAAATCAACAATTGCACCTCTTCTAAGAAGCAAACTTATATCAGGAGGCATAGAATTAATAATGAAGCATTTCTAATTCTCAGTAGTTAGTATTTTAGTAGTAGGAATCGTGTGCACAATTCTATTGAATTTGGCTATAAATTCCCTCATGGGTTCATGTATCTCTTTCTTGAGCTAAATAAATTGAGAAAGAAGGGAATGTTCATCTTATGTGCTTTTAAACCTATTTTCAAATGTAGTTTTCATATCATTCTAATTTATGACTGAGGAATCAGTTAGATGATAAAACCATTATGTAGCAATATCAGTTAGAGTTTACACAAAAAGCCTTATGGGTACATCTTGATGTTGCATGCCTAACACACCACATGCTACTACAAAGGCACTCAAATGTTCCTCTAGTGATTTTCTTCTATCTCTAATAAATTTGGGTAAATTTTCCCTTGCATTTTTAGGCAAAAGATTCAGGTTGGCCCCTAAATTTAAAGGTCTTATAGCTACACCCAAGGTTGGTCCATTGGAAGAAAACTTATGGCAAAAGGAAAGATAGTACTAGAAAGAGTTAAGGCTTAAAAGATAGAGGATGTAGAGGGTTTAGGAGGGCTAGGAGGTTTACTTCTAGCTTTTCTAACGTGGGTAAGAATATAAGGAAAATTTAAGTTTTGCAATGCTTGAAAAGTAGAATCCTCAATTGCTTCTCTTTTCAAAGACCTTGTGTATCTTCTGGAATCCATCTTATGATATTATAATTATTAACTTTGTAATTTAGGGGATTTAATTCCTTTTTTCATTTTTTTCTTGCCTCCTTTGTCTGAGTAACAAATATCTTATATTATCAGTTAATTTTTCTTATTTTTCTAATATTCAGCTTGCTCAACAACATCCCATATTGACTATTGAAGCCCCTTCTAGAAGAAATAACATGTGTGTCTTTCATTTGACTACTTATCATGATAAAGATTCTTGTCTAAAGATGCTTAGATATACTTAGATGACTACTACTCAAGATGTCTTAGGGGAGATTACTGAAGAAGAAAGGAGCTTTGAGAGACCTGGTGACTCTAAAATACACTTCCTAGAATATGATTCGGATTCAAAAAGAGGAAGTGAAATATTGGTTACTCTTGAAGATCCTTCATGTGATGTAATTAATAGAAGTCAAAAGAATCTAAGATTCTCTAATACTCAAGAAGTGCCCGTTAAAGGTAAGGAACCTTTTACTAAAACTTTTGATACTAATTTAAAGACCCAAGAAAGTAAATTACTACATAGAAATGATTGTGAGACTTCTTTTGATATTTTATAATTTTTTAATTATGTAAAAATTCAAATATCCCCTACTGAATACCTCAAGTTAAAACCCAAAGAACTTAATAAATTGGTTAAATATGTCAAAAATGGTCCTACACAAGTTGAACCTAAAAGTTAGTTAAACATTAATAATGAGCCTCCCATTTCACAATTATTTAATTATCTATCTAAATCACACACTCATACTTCTATTATGACCCTCAGTTCACTTTATGATACTCCTTATATGGTTGATATGAAACCCAACCCATTTTATGTTTCTTTATTCATAAATGGTCATAAACTTAGCAATTATATCATACACTCAGGTGCTTCTGATAATATAAAGCCTTCTTCTGTAGCCAAAGCCTTAGGATTATCCCTTACAAAAACATTTGGTAGATGTTACTCCATGGATGGAAAATATATTTCTTTACTCGAACAAATTAAAGATGCATGAGTTGCTCTTGCAGCCTATCTTGATAAAAAGGTGAAGTTGACTATCCTGGTAGTGGATATTCCTACTAGTTATGGGATGTTGTTGAGAAAGACTTTTTGAAAATATTTGGGAGGGAAAATTAAATTAGATTAGTTAGAAGCTATAATTCTAGTTGGGAAGCAAAAAGTTAAGCTAGAACCTAAACCTAAATGTAAGTTTATAGTATATCCTTTTGATGATCCTAAGTCTCAGATTCTATTTGAAAAATGTGAATTTGGTAATTATTTTCTCTCCTCTAAAGATTTTAAGGAAAAATATGTCCCAAAATCTCTTCATTCAGATGATCTATGGACCATGGAATTTGATGGCAGTTGTGTTATTATTGGTTTAGGGGTAGGAGTTGTGTTGATCTCACATGAAGGTGAAACTTTTCCTTACTCTTTCAAACTAGAATTTAAAAACACTAACAATACTGCAGAATATGAAGCTTTATTGCTTGGGTTAAATGAAGCTAAAGGAAAAGGTATAAAAATACTCAAGGAAAAAGGAGATGCTGAATTAATTTTCAAACAAGTGAGAGGCATTTTCTTAGTTAAAAATGATAGATTAAGACATTATAGAAATAGAGTTCAAGATGAGATAGAATGTTTTGATGCCTTTTTTATTGAGGCATTTCCCAACTAGAACAATTAGGTAGATTCTCTAGCAGTATCATCTTCTCTTCTTTTCCCACACCCTAATTTCAAAAGGGTTTCATATAGAATTGAACTAGTCTATCATCCTAATGTCCCAAATAATGCTAAAAACTGGCAAGTTTTTTAGAGTAATAAATAGATCAATTTTTTTTAGAGAATGTTGATATGTTCCTGGGGACTTATTTTGAAGGTTATAAAATAGAATGTAAAGAATTCAATCTTTATCTAGGGATCAATCCAAAAGATGATGTAATTCAATTAAAAGGAAACAAAATCCCTATAGAATTGGTCTCTCTAGAACATCTATTCACTAGATAAGATGAATATACTAAAGGCAAACTTGTCTAAAATCCTAACAAAATGGAGGATTATGAAAAAATCAATATTGGAAGTGAGACTAATCCTAAATGGATCTCCATTAGAAGGTGTTATTCACCAGAGGAGAAAAACAAATTAATTAATCTACTAATTAATTATACGGATGTCTTTAATTGGTGCTATGATGACCTTAAAGATTTTAGGTGTGGACAGTTTTAGCATCATATTCCTTTGAAAGCAAACACAAATCCTTTCAAAGAGAAGCTAAGGAATTATAACCCAAAAGTTGTTGAGGCTATCTTTAAAGAGATTGACAAGATGTTGAAGGCTAGGACTATTTATCCAATTCATCACTCCACATGGATGGCAAACATTATACTGGTACATAAAAAGAATGGGGAAATAAGAATCTATGTTGACTTCAAGAATTTGAATCAAGCCAATTTAAAAGATAATTATCCCTTACCTATGATGGATCACATCTTGAAAACTGATGTTGGGTCAAAAATGTTGTCCATGTTAGATGGGTTCTCAAGTTATAATCAGATAAGTGTAGTTGCAGTTGACCAATATAAAATTGCTTTCACTACACATCGATGAAATTTTGCTTATAACCATATGCCCTTTGGTTTGATTAATGCTGGTGCAACTTTTCAAAGGGTGATGGATTTATCCTTTAAAGATTTGTAAGATAGAATTATTGTCACTTATCTTGATGATTTGACTATTTTCTCTAGAAAAAGAGAGGATCATCTAAAGGATCTAGAGACCATATTACAAAGATGCTTGAGTCATGGGATATCTCTTAATCCTAAGAAGTTGGTTTTCTATGTTATAGAATGAAAATTATTTAAGACACCTAGTTTTAAAGGGTGGAATCAAAATTAATCTAGAAAGAGTTAGAGCAATATAACAGTTAAGTCTTCCTTCAAATAAGACTGGAGTTAAGTCTTTTTTTGGTCAAATTAATTTTCTCAGAAGGTTCATTCCTTATTTTCTTGAGATTAAAAAACATATTTTAGGGATGATGAGCAAAAAAAAAGCATTTAGCTGGAATGAACCTGCTAAAAAAGCATTTGAAGATATACAAAGAAGCAATTGCATAAACACCTACTTTGATAAATCTTGATTTCCAAAAAGATTTTGTTATTTACTACTATGCTTCAGAACATACCATGTCTATTATTTTATTACAAAGAAATGAAGTAAATGTAGAAGCCCCAATAGCTTTTATGAGTGTTCCACTCAAAAAACATGAACTTAAATATTCTTTGGCTAAGAAACAAGCTTTTGTTGTAGTAAAGGTTGTTAACCAATTCAGATATTATATACTTCATTCTCATTCAATTATATTTGTTCCTAGTTCAATTGTGAAAAGCATTCTAACTCAGCAAGATGTTGGGATGAACAATAGAGCAACAGGGGTTTCTAAAATTTAAGAATATGACATGGAGATTAAGATAACCAAATTAGTTAGAGGTCAAGGTTTGTGTAAATTGATATCCAAAAAAGAAGAATAACTTCATATTATCCTATTGGTGAGCTTACAAGATTCATGGTTCTTAAATGTGGCACACTATCTTACTTATGGAGACTATCCTAGTCATTTATCCCCAAAGAAGAAAAGGAATCTGAAGTTAAAATCAGCAAAATATGTGATTTGGGGTGATGTTCTCTATAAAAAGGGAATAGATGGAACCTTTTTAAGATGTGTAGATAAGGAACAACAATACAAACTATTGGAATTTTTTCATAATGAAGCCTATGGTCAACATTTCTCTTCTTCGGTCATAGCATTCAAAATCCTTAGAAATTGTTATTATTGGCCAAGTATGCTCAAAGACACATATAAATGGGTGGCTAACTGTAAAAAATACAAATTATTTTTAGGAAGACCAAAACTTGTAGCATTACCTTTGAGACCTATCATTATTGAAGAACCTTTCAAATAATGGGGATTAGACTTCATTGGGCCTCTTTCACCTCCATCAAGTGCTGGTCATATGCACATTTTAATAACAATTGATTATTTTATGAAATAGGTTGAAGCAGCCCCTGTGAAGAGAACCACTTCAAAAGTGATATGTAATTTTCTCAAAGAAGATATACTAGTACATTTTGGTGTTCCTCAAAAGATTATGGTAGATAATGCTACCATTTTTTCTTCAATAGAACTTACTTCATTCTACTATGAACATAGTATCTCCCTTTCTCACTCATCAGATTATTACCCTCAATGGAATGGTCAAGTAGAGTCTAGTAATAAAAATTGGATATCCATCATGAAGATATTGGTGAGTAATAACCCTAAATATTGGCATAAGAAACTATATGAAGCACTTTGGGTTGATAGGGTAACCCAAAAATAGAAATAGGAATGGTGCCTTTTGAGATAGTTTATGGGATAGGAGCACAATTATCATTACCTTTAGAATTATTTGCAGCTAAATTATAAAATGTTATTGAAGATCATTAATTTCAAGATTCTTTAGAGAAAAGAGTTATGTACTTAATTAAAATTGAGGAGGAGAAGAATGAATTGGTTGATTAGATTACTGCTCATCAAACTAGGGTTAAGAAGATTTTTGATCAAAAAACTAGACCTAGAAATTTCATGGAAGGAGATGGAGTATTGCTATGGGATAGAAGGAGAGAACCTAAAGGAACACATGGAAAATTTGATTCACTTTGGAAAGGACCTTTCAAAATTCCTCAGGTACTTGGTCCTAATTCTTTTAAATTGGAATATCTAGATGGAGATATTTTACCCCTATCCTATAATGGATAGGATCTTAAGTTGTATCGACTATGAAATAGGTGTCCCCTATTTTATACATAGCCTTTCCTTTATTGTCACATTTTGTGTTTTCCTTTTCTATTTTTGGTTTGTCTTTCTCCTTTTCTTTTGTTTCTATGTTTTAGTCTACGTAACTAGAGTTTCTGAGTTCTTTGCATTTTGTCTTAAAATATAGTCCCCAGTTAGAGCCAATGTTACCTTTTAAGTCACTCTTATTCAATTTTCATGGATTTTGCCATAAAATAAGTTCACTCACTTATCACCTTTTGTGTGTAAATTCATAAAATAATTGAACCTTTAAACTTGAACCTTTCTCATAGTTCAAGAGTTTAAGAGTTTAATGGTTCAATAGGTTCAAAAGTTCAGAGTTTCTCAAAGTGAACTATTTATCCTTTATCTTTGAACCTTTCAGTTGAACTTAAACCTCGTAGTGGAGTTCAATGGTTTAATAGTTCAAGATTAAATGGTTCAAAGAGTTTAATATTCAATGCTTTATAAAGAGTTATGTTCACTTAGTTCCCTTGTATAAATAATGTACCATTTGAACCTACTATTTGAAACTATCATTTGAACATACCACTTGAACCTAATGTTTGAACCTCATAGCAGAGTTCAAAATTTCAACGGTTCAATAGTTCAAAGTTCAAAATTCAAAGTTTATAGAAAGATCATATGAATATTGGTCAATCTATGTAGTTCATCTCATATCATTGAAACCTGAAGTTGAACCACATTTTCAAAAGTTCAATGGTTCAATGGTTTAATGACTATACTCTCATCTCACCCTGAGGCTTTCTCTAAGTTAAAATTAGTAGAAGATTTAGAGGAAAATATATCCAAAACTCATTATAAAGTGGAAAATTTTGAATTTTCATGAGGTTATAGGTAATTATTACTCATCAAAATTACATTTAAAAAAATGCTTGCCATTAATGCATATGTCAGAATGCGTATCTTATCAAGCATGTTTAGCACGTATTATTTTGGTTTAATCATTTGATCTGGTTAATATCTGTATCAAGAGAAAATAATTCAAATTTATCAAATGAGCATACTAGGTGATACAAAGAAGAACAACATAGGTGGTATAAGATATTTGATCGCTCAAATTTATAGTGATTTCAGACAAATATAAATGTGAGTTTTACTCTTACTATAAGTTGTTCCCTTTACTTAGTTGGGAAGAAGGATCCTTTTAATTTTATGGAATTATTTAAGGAGTTCAAAACATTTTATTTTCATTATATCCTCCAACATGTAACCATGAAATTTTCATGTCTTGATTACGAGCATGATCCTAGTCTCATATGTTTTCCTCCTAAAATTGGGGACAATTCACTAGTCCAATATGACTTGAAAGATTTTAAGGAAAGAGCTAGAAATCATGTGTCAAATCATATGATGTAGAAGATAATATAAAGTGGCTTGGTTGAAGCTATGACCTTTCCCATGGTTGTCTAATGCCATGAATTAGTCCTTGAATGCATGAATAGATATGAACCTCAAAATAGGTGTATCAAGACTGTAGATGGTAATGTTTTGTTACATATCAATAGACAAACCCTAATGTCTATAATGAGAATTTTCCTAAGGAACCATACTTTGACCTTGATATTTCATCTTCCTATATTTATTTTTCATTAAAGAAAGTAATTTACAAGAGTATGATTGCTAGGAATTAGCTTTTGAAATTCCAAAAAGGAGGTTCAAGACTGCCCAAAACATTAACAAGAAATCATATGATTCCAGAAGTATAAGATATTATAGTATTACTATACAGACTAAAAGGCAATGCCCATGCATATTATTGGGAAGACTAAATGTACTTCTTCATACAGGTGATCCTCCAAGGAGAACAGTATTTAGATTGGGCAAAAATTGCAACTAAAATTTTGTTTCAAGGTTTAAGTAACTATTTAGGAAATAAAGAGTTTTATATGTCCTCATACATCTTCTACTGCTTGGCATCTACAAGATAATGGGTAGGATTACCACATGTACCCTTGGCTAAAGATAGTAAAATTTATGAATATTAATCACAGTTGAAAATGCATGATTGTTATGAGGATTATAGGAGAGTCAATGATGTTTTTATTAGGAGGATGACTTTTGAATTGTCAAACAACATCAATAAAAGGTTGTCTGATGAAGCTATCCAATTAATCAATATTTATGGTAGTTTATTTACTAAATTTTCTAAGTTCACTTATATCAGAGTTGGGGGTTTTGATGGTGAACCTTTAAGGTTACCTAGGTATGTTTTTGATCGATTTGTGCTAATAGAAGTCTGCAGACAATTAACACATGTAGATAAGAAATTTCTAATGAAAAATAAATTTGGTATATCTTTTACTATTGAACTTGGACATTATTCATACAAATCAACATCTGATGCTTTGAATCTAGAATTATATCTTAAGAAATTTAATTTTCAATACTTCATAGCTAGATCATAATTTGACAGCAAAGGTTTTGCCAGAGATAACTTGGATCTTAGAGCAGGGTTATCTCATATTTCTCAATTGGAGGATTATTGGGAGGATTTTTCAAATGAATTTGAAGTTAGAAGAAGACTGTGGTCTAGGTTCTCCTTAGGGAAAATTATTACCCTCAATTTTAATATGGACATCTCTGGAATTTTTGACAATGATGAACAGGTGACTGATCTGCAATTTAAAAAGATAGAACAATCACCTATTCTATAAATTGACTGGGAGAAAAAGAAAGAAGATAGAATTGAGGTTAAGACCCTCCTAGTGATAAGGACTAAGAAATGGTTGAGAGAGAAAAAACTAGGGTGAGATCAAAACATATCTTCCTAATAATGTATGTCAATAATTGAATCCCCATTTCCAATAAGCTCCTCTAATTGGCTTATTGATATTTATGATGCAGGTACTTCCAGAACAAAAATTGGAAGGTATCTGTCATCAAAGAATTTAAAAAGGTGCTTGTAACTACTTTGCCTCCTTGTGCCACCAGATCAAAGACCCAAAGCAAGAGAAAGATTTAGATTTATAAAAAGGTAATAGTGGATTTGAATTCTAAAGAAGATTCAGGAGAAGCCAAAGGTGGTAAATAATCTAGTTCATCAATGATGGAAGAGGTTAGTATAGATCAACAAATAGTGATTCCTTCTAATTCTACCAAACTAGTGATTATTTCAAATGTACCTTTCGATCAAGCAAATCTTAATAAAGATGCCTCAACCTCTACACCCAATTGACTGGAAAGCTCAATTAGTAACAAAAGGAAATTAGTTCCATTTTCTTTTCCCTTAGAGGATATGGTGAGTAAATGTTTAGGTAAATCTCCTAAATCCAAAAAGTTAAAAATAACATCTAGGGTAGACGTCAACCCTAATACAGGGAATTGGAATGCAAAAATAGCCAGGCCAAGAACTAATGAAGAAGTTAAAGATCCTATAGTTTAGGATTTGACAATTGAAAAGGAGGATCTTGGGACTGCATCATGTGCCATAGATGTGCAACACCTGAAAGCATCCACCAAAAGGATAGTCAGTAGAACCTAGAAGGATGAAAAATATTAAAGAGAATTAAAATAGACTGTGCGGTCAATCGCAGAGCACATTGATGCCATTCATAGTCTAGATCCACAACTGATCACCCAACTACCCCTATCTTTTGATCCAAAATCACTTGTCAATCAAAGGATACTAGACCAGATTCATAGAGGCAAAATGGTTATTAGGGTATTTGATAATTGGTTAGATAACATCATTCAAAAAGGTATATAATTCATCCATAAATTGAAGAATGTATATGATTTAACCACAATTATTGTTGAAGATTTAAATAGTCAAAATTATTTGTGGATAAAATATGAAGGAAAATGGATGAGTGTGATGAAATAGATTGATGAAGTTTAAAAGTATGAAATAATAAAAATTTTATTAGAGAAGAACTTGACAAGTCTGGATGAAGATGTATTATATTTAAGAAAAATAATGAATGGAGAAATTTAGTATCCTGAAAAGGATGAATGGAAATCACAACAATGATCAAGGAAATAACTAAATTCATGCAATCATTACAACATGATCTACAGAGTATTGATATCAAATGCATAAAAGATGATAGAAAACTTGAAAAAGATATCAATATTGTGATTCAATTCTTTAGGGAAAAGATTAAAATCATTAAAGAAAGTGATAGGTTATTGACTGACAATTTTTCTTAGATTTTAAAGGTAGATTCACTTCTTTTTTTCTTCAGTAACACTCTCCTAGAACACATAGAACATATGGGGAAAATTCAAAGGGAAGAAAACATTTAGCAAGGATAAAACATGTCAACATTCCCAATCTTACAAAAATGCAAGAGTTTGTTATGGAATTTTAGGAGTGGAGAGCTCAACATGTTTACCCAACCGAACAGAGCAAATCTGGAGATCCTAGTCCATCACTTCAGCAATGATTTTACTTACATAGTTTCTTCTATTCAATTATTCAGTTGCTTTTTTATTTGAAACTTGATCGTTAAGTAAATTTGTTAAAAAACTAAATATTGTATGGGTCAGAGATACTTTAACTCTAGTTTAGTTTGATAGATAGATTAGTTATGGAAACTATATATATATATATATATTTGATTGTGAAAGAGTAGGGATAGCAATAGAAAAGATAGAAAAGAAAAAAGAGTCAAGAAATTTTTAGAACTAGACCACTGTTGTTGAAAATATATGTAATGTTTGTCTGAAACATTTTTCATCTATGAATGAAAAGGAGAATTAATTATTGCATACTTAAATCTATGCATTTGAGTATTTGAAATTGGATTTTCTATGTTAAATCTTCTTTCATATAGTGATTACTCTTCCATTAGACAATTCATTATATGTGTTTTATCCTTTACTAGTTCATCAATATATATGTTTATCCATTTAATCATTATTGAAGATAGAATCTGTGTATTATATTACCCATTACTATTATAAAATCTTGCATTCATAACATGATGATGTGTGGATGTTAGTTTACCTTTAAACACTTTCTAGTTAAAAGTGTATCTAAATATTTCAATTCATTGAAAATCTTAAAGGGAGTTGTACCTTAATTCAGAGGGGAACTAGTCTTAACAATTCACCCATTTGTTGTTTAACTTATTTTTTATTGAAATAAGAAGGGTATGGATTCAAAATAAAACATTTTTAGATAAGGACAAATCTGTTAACCAACAAGTCAAAAATATTTTCTTTGTGCACACTAAGGAAATCCCATTATGCTGTGATGATTAGAATTGGAAAGCTCTATCTTTGGTGAAAATAGAAAAAATCCATGGCCATTAAGGAGATATGCTCTATAATGATAGTTAGACATTCTTCTACACATTAAATCATTGCCACATCCATGAAGGAACCATTAATTTTATATGTTAAACCAAATCTTTCCATATATTGAAATTTGGCACACCACATCGAATCCAACTAGGCATTTATGGGACCTAAGAGTGATTAATTTGATTGATTGGATCTAATCTAGACACTTGTAAATTACTCATGCAGTTTTACCCCTTTAAAAACTCCACCTTGGCTCACATCATTAGATCATCCTTACTTGAGTAAATGTAGTTGTAGGTATTGCGTGAAATGCTCAATTTTTAATTTATGGCATGTAGTTATGCTACTTGGCATTTTTGTATTTTAAAATGGAAACCTTGAATTTTTAAACTTGGATATGCACTATTAGATATGGTTGGGGTGAGTAAACATGCTCTATCAGATCATGATTCAAGGGGTGGAGCATTATTGGATACTACCTTTTTACTTGGCCCCATGGATATGCCACTTGGAAGCCCCACAAGATTTTTATATACCATGTAGATAGTCTTTATTGGTTTGATATCCCTCACACCATGTGTAAGTATCTCACTTGATCTCAATTCCTATTTAACTATCAACTAATAACTCACACCATCAGATCTTTGAAACATGCTCAAAATTTAAATCATGCCCCATGAGCTTTACACTTATCATGCCCACATTTGTCTTGTATTTCTTCAACTATTTAGCTTTGATCATGCACTATTAGATCATCCTTTTTCACACAAATACATGGCATTGGATCTACCTCCATTTGAAAACAAATGGCTACTTCATGAATTCTAAAATCAACACTCACATGATCATATTTGAACATTTAAATCCTAATAGCTAGTCCGTATAGCTTAAATTTGGCATCTACATGCCTATTAAAATATGTCCATGAGACCATCATACTTAAAATTTAGAAAAAATTATTTGGATACTTTATTCCTTGATAGTTTGGTTAGTTGTCTCTTTGTCTTTGGCATTCCTATTTTCTTGGCACTTCTACTTTGGGATTTTCTTTGTCATACTTGTCCCACAACTTTTTTTTTTGGGGTATTCTACCAGGATAATTGTTTTGGAAAAAATGTTCGAGACAATTTCCTTGAAATATTTTGACTTCACACTTTTCCCAGTATAATTGAGTCTTTGGCCTTTTGTCTTCATCAGGATAATTATTTTGGACATTTTGTCCAAAATAATTTCCCCATAGAAATTGAGCTTGGTAATTTTTTGAAAGAAATAAAATTATTTCAAAACTTTTTCATGGGCAAAATGTCTGAATGAAATAAGAATTCTAATCCACAATAACTTTTTCAAAATCACCCTTTGAGCTTTTGAGCCTACCCTTCAGGATTTCTAAAAGTACCTTTCAAAAGTTTTGTCAAAGGTACTTGCCCTATAAAATTACCCTTCAACCTTTTTGAATGGCCCTTTAGATCTCTTGAAAGTGCCCCTCAAACTTATTTAAAGATTCCTTCACCCTACAGACTTATCCTTCAAAATTTTTGAAAGTGCCCTTAAGGAATTTTTTAAGGGAAAATTGCTCGAAGGAAATGACCCTTCAGAAATTTTGTAAAGGAAAAATGACCCTTCATATTTTTGTAGATACTTTGGCTGAAGTAAATAAGTACTTAAATTTCTTTTGGGATTTTTGTGCAATCAAAATGACTGAAGGTTAAGTGCCCTTCAAACTTTTTTCTATGGATAAATTTTTTATAACAAATAATACTTTGTGCCTTTTTCTGAAACAAAGAATTTTCATCGATCTTTTTATGTGGGGAAAATGCCCAAAGGTAAGTACCATTCAAATTTTTTATCATGGATAAAAATTATAAAACAAATAACTCAAAAACAATGGAAATGACCCTTCAATATTTTTGTGTGAACAAAATTCTTAAATGAAATGGCCCTTCATTTCCTTTGGGCATTTTGTGAAAATAAAAATCCTAAAAGAATATGGCCTTCAAACATTTTATGTGAACACTTTTTTTGAAAGACTCTAAGGACTTTATACCAAAAAATGACAAAATTAAAATCAAGAAATACCCGATGCAAAGTTCACAAACAAAATACACTAAGTAAACACCAAGTTAATAGAAGTTGAGCTAATAACGTAGACATTGATATTTGACAAGGGCCTAATTACTTCAGTACAATTTTTGGCACTAACATGGTGCATTTCCATTTTAGCCTTCTTAGGATCCCCTTTTATAACCCTTTTCCTTGTGACAAAATTAGTTTAGGTGAGCATCAAATAGGAAGTCAGCCTTCTCCGTAGGTTCAACCCCACCATAGGTGACCCGCAGCCTAGGTTTGTTCCCATAGTTCAACTCAATTATAAGGGGCCTAAAGAACTCTCTCCAAGGGTGAAAATTTGATTCATAATAGTTGACTTTCAAAATATGAACCACTATAGATAGATTGATGTAGGAATATCAAGCAAAAGAATGCAAATATAGTCATGGGTAAGTGTGTTTAGTCTCATAGCATCCCTTAGAAGGGGATTGAGTCTTTAGAAGAGTTTATATTGTTATAGGTACAATCACTAAGAGGGGGTAGTTAATTAATGAGAGCAAATATTTCAATTATAATTTCATCCCTTTCAAACTATTAAAAAATGATCATATATTAACTTTATCAAGTCACATTAACAAGAGAGCTCATTCATTCAATCCATACACAAGATTAAACACATAACACATAGTTCCTATGAGAATCCCTCATGGGGAATAAAACCCACTCTGAAGCCTAAAACACATGGACTACTATTCTATAATAAATTATAAACAAGAGTCTGATCAACTCCTTTAGACCAAAAAACCTTGATCATATCCTCCTAACCAAAGGCATTTAGTGAAACAATTGTTTCATAAGAAACAACTGCCCCTAAGGAAGATCAAGTCCTTTCGACCTCCTTTAAAGTGAACACCTCCACCTTGAAATTAATGTCTTCAAAACCCAATGATGGATATCTAACCTTTACACAATTTATCTTTCTATCTCATGAAGTCCTCTCACATAGGCATGCCACAATATTTTTCCTTATTCACTCAAACTATCCTCATATGCACACTCAGACCTCTTTGTATATCCTCAAATTTCAAGATGAATATTTTTAAATTAGGAACATGACCTATAGGTCATACACATAATAAAAAAACTATTATGCTCATTAACTCAACCAACAAGCACACTACTTATCCTTCCTTCATTTCAACACATACTCCTCACACAATCCTTGCATAAGTCTCTCTCAAGTCTTTCACATACCTTCTCAAAAAATATAGAAATCATCATCTTTGATTTCACTATATATAGATCAATCATGAATTATCAATTCCAGACTAATCCTTTTTGGCCAAAATACATGCATTCACCCTTAAGGCATCTCACACTTAAGCACAATCCACTTTCAAATAGGCCTAAGTTACTTTTAGGTCCTATGGAGACCCATTCATCTCTTTGACACTTATCTAAGAAAAAAAGAATATACAAACATTTTACAAAATAATTTACCCATTCTACATGATCTATAGATCCCCCTAAATTATTCATATCCATCACAATACCCTATCACTTAAGTACAAATAACCCAAACACTTCTCTATACACATAGTCATTATGAATGAAAACATAGTCAACTTTAAAACCTTTGTTCATAATATGTATTATTGATCAAACCTTCATAATGCACATAGAGTATCTTTATCGAGTCTAAAACATTTCTCAATAACTAATTCATCAAGAGATCTTGAAACAACATCAAAATAAGCTCAATTACCCTTCTCAAGTTACTTGTAGAACATGCACAAACACGTAATAAACTTTAGAGCTCAATATATTTGTCTATACACACTTCTAAATCTTCAAATCCATATTTCTATATGTTCCTTGGGATCCTCTACAACTTTTATTTTTACTGCATTCTCAAATTCATCATAGATTGAGGGATATGGCTAAAATATAGAGCACTAGTTCTTCCTTTGTTAAAAACAAATTTTCAAATACAAAATGATCATAGTTACACCTAAGACACTTGTCTTCATCTTTTTACTTCCTAACAGTTTGGAAAAAACTCACTCCATATATCTCCTTCAAAAGAGATTGGTGTTTAACCCATAATAATTTACTATCCAAATTTTAAACTTCAGTCACTTTGACCTCATCTCATGCACCCTTACAATATTGACTAAATATGCACCATCAATCTCTATGGATCAATAGAGTCTTTAAATAAAAATGATCACCATTAGATCTAGCTTATAACTCCTGAGATCATGACATTTAGCATTCTCACATGCCTTTTGATCATTTTACTATCATTACATGCAATTGTGCCACTTGGCAGCCTCTCATGCGATGTTGACTCTTTACTAATCTCAAACCGTTGATCTTTTTCAGTAGAAACCACCACTCACCAATGATCTTAAGTCATACTAGTGATCTTTTGACACTTATCACATGTGTGTGAAACCTTTAACCTCATGGTTCAATGTGAATAAACTTGATGGTCTTCAACTCATCTCTATTTGTAATTGCAACTTTGAAGATTTATATTTTGAACTAGACAACACTTCAAGACCCCAAAATTTTAGGGTAGTTTTTTGACATTATATAAAAAATCTCCATGATTTATTTTGACCAATAATGACCTTCTATGTACCTAAAATAAATTCACAAACTTACTAGTTCATCCATGTCTGCATGATGGTTTATGACAATCTAGAAAACATTGAAAACTACTTGAGATGCCAACTTTTCAATTTTATATCTTTTGTCACACTTCAGTGCTTGACCTGAAAGTAAACACAAATCAACTAAAACAATGGTATTTCCATAGTCTATGTGTTGAGTATATTTGGATTTTTGGTTAAAATTATGTCAATAATTTTTAACACAAATCAACTAGGCATAAAATTGAACAAACCCATATGATCACCTTCTCCTAAAACATCCACACATGTGAGATATGACATCATCAAAATTCCTAGTCAACTCTTCTTGCCTCATGAAAATTTGGCTAAGTATGGGAAAACACTGTTAAAATGCTTGAAATCCAAACTTTGTACCCACATTTATTTGACTACACTTGAGTGCATGACTTGAGACTTAGCACATAGAAACTACTACATAATTTGATCACAAATATATTACCAAATCCTACTGACTCATTCACATGTGGTAATGGTGACATCAACAAACTACCTACTTATATTTTCTGCCATTGGACCAAAAATATCTATATAGGAATAATGATGAACTAGGTGAATTTCACTCATGAAAACAAGCTCTCCAATCATCCTTGACCACTAATTGGACCCATTATACATGGTCAAACCTTTAGACTCATCCCTAAACAACTCTAACCATGCCAAAACTAAAGATCAACCAAGCCAACATCAAGCACACTAAGACAAGCATATTACACACTTTGTCATTGTCACTTAGGCTATCAAAGCACTTGATCCACTCACCAAGACACATCCATGACATCATTGACAAAACTCTAACATATATTGGTCCTTAGGTAACCCTTTGACATTTTCCCACCAAAATGGGCATTTTGAATATTTGAAATATGTTAGTATGTTTAGGAGTCTTTTCAATAAATGACAAGAAGTGTCATGTTATAAAATGTTTACATAAAGTCATAAATTATTCAAGGTGGGGGTAAGAAGGTTTTATATGTATATTTCATAAGGAAAGTGGCATATACCAAGAATTTTAAATGTAATTACCACATTAAGGTAGTTTCCATGAGGTGTAGTTGCCAAGAAAGTAGTTTCTCATGCATTTAAGGAGAATACAATGATTTTTGGAAGGTAAAAAGGTGGTAGACTTGTATAAGGTTAAATTATAATTTGGTAGTGTATACATCCAATTCCTAACACCATTTATGTTGAAATTGTCAATCTTACTCAAATGCACATTTTAGGTCAAAATCCATAAAACACCCTAAATGGCTTGAACTTGTCACTTACAAGTGCTAGTTTAGGTCAAAGTATCCCTAAATAGGGCAATACATTTTATGGGCCAACTAACTTTGATCAGATCATTTCAAGTCAAAATATAGTTTTGCCATGTAGTGCTCTAGATCACTTTTTTCTTCTAATTCATTAGTACACATCACATACCTTTATTATTTGGTGTTGGAAACATCCTAAATTGGAAAAATATATCCAACACATCTAACATCATCTTTCAGTTCCTCTCTAGTCAAATTATAACTTAGTAATATGACTTGTTGACCTTTTTGATTAATTATGCACCAGTTTTCAAATAATTGCAAAATATTGATTAACCTTGTTTAAGGCTAATTAATCCAAATCAAGAGCTTAAGTGGATTTTATATGAGAGTTGTCATATATTTATTTTTGAAAATTTATTCCTATTAACTACATCATCAGGTGGCATCATTTCTTGGAAAGACATCCCTAGGCCATAAATGGCACAAATATCAGGATCATGGGTCACCCATGCCTAGTTAATGCCTCCCATGCCTCTTCAATTCCACTTCTTCCAAGGTCATGATAAAGAGAATTATGGATTTAATTCCAAATATTAAGATTATCCATGGACACACATTTCAATCTTGATATGGATGGTCATGGTTGATATTGACCAATCTCAAAAATCTATAAATAGAATGGCCATGGACATGAATTTAAAGATTGAATATTGCAAAGTTATAATGCTAAATTGTGTCCAAAATCCTTTGAATTTGATCTAGATTTTTTTTGAAAACATCATTGATAGGATATTTTAGTGATTTTGAATCATGAGTCTAGGTTTTATGGAGTGTTCTTAAGACATTGGAGGAGTTTGCCACCTTTGTTGACAAAGACAAGGATACTTGATCAAGGGAGAACATGATTTTGAGCCACATGGGTATGGTGAATCCATTTAGGAAGGTAATATGATGTTTTATTTGTTTCATTAATTTTTTTCTATCCTTTGTAATTCCCATAGGAATAGATAGGCTTAGTTAGTTAGTTTTTTATGCATTTTTAATGATTTATGGACTAATGTTTGACTAACTTGATTTGTAATCCTCTCTACATCTTGGCATGGCCAATGGGACTAGATTCATCCCAAACATGAAGAAGATCATTTTGTAGCTTTAAAATATTCATTTGGACCATTAAGACTTACAAATTGATTTCTAACTTTATTTTGTCATTTTTTGTTTGCTACCGGTCTACATAGTAACCAACATTGGCTATTAATACTGACATCAGTTGGATAGCTTAACCAATATTAGTTAATAAAACAAACATCAGTTGGATACCTATCATTGATCACATAGGTATAACTAATGTCAGTTAGATAACCATCATCGGTTATATAGTTGACATCGATTACTATGCTTTTTTAAAACATAGACCTGGGAGCTATTTTTCTAAAAGTCATTGTTTCAAACCCAAAAGAGCTTCAAGGATAAATGACATGATAACAATTTTATTGCAAGACCAAGCTTGACATTTTCTAAAAACATATTTTAGATCACCTTTTACATGTTTAAAAATCAATTAGGAACCTTTTTTTGGTGTTTAACCAAAAAAAAATTAGATGTTTATGGTAAATATTTTTAAAAAGTTACAACTAAGACCAAGGGGTCAAATGAACACCACCTCATTTTCCATTTGGTCTTAAAAATGAACTCACCTTTCTAAGTTTTTGTATTTACTTAGTTTTTTAAGTTAAATCTTTGTTTGGCAAAAAGAGGAGTGTTGCGTGTATGCTCTTCCATTTATCCCCTTTAGGGAACCCTTGGAATCAAAAGTGCCATTCCTATTTCAAGTAGCCTATTCTAAGGCTTAGAAAGAATGTCATCTAAATCACCCCGCAAAAACTCTTTAAAGTTTGGGTGATCTTTAAAATAACCCTAATGTCTTTCTAATTTATGATTTCTTTATTTTTATGTAAACTTGGCTTGCAAGGGGGACATCATTACCTTCAATGAGTTATTTAGGGAAGCTTTAACCTAGGTTTTCACCTCCTAGCATTGACATCATTTGGCTCCTAATTAGATTTTCGCATGGTACATATCTACATTTGGACATCGCACAACACTGAGCAAATAATAAGATGTAGTGGTTGTAAAAAGGACTCAACCTTTTTTACAACTAGCCAATGCCATGATCAGCGAATTTATGTGTTTGTCTTTTACATCATTTAATGTGAAAGTCATTGTGCAATTGATTTCCCTAGAATGATAAAAAAAAAATCTAGTTTAGTAGACCCCACTTTGCCATACCTTATCAGTTTAGACTTAAGACATTTTTTTTTGTCATTAGCTTACTTGGTCTTGATTTGTGTATAAAATTGCTTGTTAACTCATTGAACTTAACTAAAACACATTGTTCTCAATTTTATTAAGCAAGGGAGGTGTTAAGCTATCCAATTCAAAAATTCATCTTTTCCTTGTTCAAATTGTTATCAAAAGCTTTGTGTCATATCATCCACTTTAGCACAGTAATGCTACCCAATTGAGTCTAGATATTTCACCCAATTTGTTTAAATCTTTCATTTATAATCCACATTCAAAATTGAACATTTCTAAGTTCTAAGGGTTGGTGTGTCAAAGTGGGTTCACCATTTATGCACTAAGCTTGTTCTAACTTGGGTTCAATCTTCCATTTGGATTGAAGGTCATTTATTAAGACTCAAAATCACATTATCATCTTGGTGGACTAAAGTCATCTTGTGTATCACTCATGCTTTGAGTCCTAGAACATAGTTTATCCTACTAGAATAATGTGATGATGTTGTGCTACCTATTTGGTCCTAACTTTATACTTAGTAATTTTCATATGTTTGTACATCTTGAGTTGCTTAGTTCATTTTGTCTTCTTTGTAATATGGAGAGATTTCCTCTAAACTTCTAAGGTCAACTTGTCAAAGTTGAAACCAGATTTTATAGTGCAGGAGTATCACAAAGATCTAGGCTTTGGTGTACTAGTTTTCACCTTGGGTCTTTGAGTTACCTTAGCCTCTTTCGATCTATATGATTTCAAACTTACCAAAGGTTGAGTAAACTCATGAACCAAGTCTTCTAAATTGTGCATGGTTTCAAACCACCCTCCCTTATAGTATCATTGGTACCTTGGTTATTTGTTTAAAATAAAGCCAAAGCATACTTTGTTTGGTTTCCAAGCATTGGCCCAAAGTTAGTCAAACACACAGAACAACTCTTTTAAACATGACTCAAAGGTTCACTTATAGTGGGGCCTCTTATGGCCTTAGTTATGAAGATGACTAATTTTATGATGGTCAAGATAACCCCATTTTTTTTTATGATATTCCCACAATATTAGGATCTAGAGATAATTACAATGAATATCAACCCCAAGAAGATCAAGATAAAGCCCTTCTTAGATTGATAAAATCAGTTGCTAGACTACCTTTTGACTTTTCTATAGAACAATTACATACCTTAGTTAGAGAAAGAGAACAATGATGACAAGAGAAAGATTTTGCAAAAATATACATACCTTCTTCCTCTAACAAAGGAAAATAAATACAAATAGAGTTGAAACCCATAAATCCAGATCTTCTAGCTAAGATCAAGATAATAAGTCAATGATATGCAGATCAACTTGTCATAGACTTAACTAACTCCCTAGTTGCCACTCTAATTTATAATGATTCTTCAAAATAAAAATGAAATTTGGTTGAAAATATGCAACAAATATTATATGAGGACATTACCATAGTGGATCAAGGTAATCTAAATGAACAGTTAAAGTCACAAGAGATCTTACAAAGTGTTCCATTTGACATAGAACATACATTCTTCAACTATCAAGAACCTCTTATTACTTTAAAAAATTAAAAAACCAAACATTTAGTTCAAATTTAGTAAATCCCTCAAGACATTTGGATAGTTATTTTCAACCAACCCAAAAATTGGTAAATAAACATAGAAATTTCCAAAATCAACAAAATATGAAAAAACCAAATTTAGAGAATGTTTTACAATTCAAGAATCAATGGCTTGTATTCTCAACTCAAGGAACAAATTAGAACCAAGTCATGGATCAAAATGTATACACTCCTTATAGATCCACACAAAACTAGGGGCACATTCCACCCCAACAGCAACAAACTAGGGGCACATTCCACACCAATATCAACAAAACTAGGGGCACATTCCACCCCAATAGCAATGAAACTAGGGGCACATTCCACCCCAATAGTAATGAAAATAGGGGCACATTCCACCCCAACAAATTCTTATTCAATCCACAAATGTACTAAACATGCAAGAATGGAATTTTATGAAGGTAATTGTCAAAGATTGGAAATGAATAATAGAGTCAAAAAGTATAAATTCAATGAAATATGTCTATATCCATTTGATTTATCTATTATCAAAAACCCCTTTCCACCTCATTTTGAGGCACTAAAATTTGACAAGTATAAGGGAAAAGGACATCCACATGAACACATACAAGCCTTCTTCATCTTATATCAAGAGGTTTCTTATAGTAGCGAGTACTTACTATGAATATTTCCATGAAGTTTAGTGGGACAAGCTCTTGATTAGCTACTTAAACTATCGAAGGGATCAATTGAAAATTATAATGACTTATTATAAAAGTTTTTTAACCATTTCTCATATAACATAGAACATGAATTAACCATTTTTGACTTATGCAACGCCAAGCATCATGATGGTGAAACTTTTGTCATATATCTGCAAAGGTGGAGAGAATTGGCAAGCTACCTTCAACATAATTTACTAGAAAAATAGTTGGTTGATATCTTTACATAGAATTTACATCATGAACGTATGCATAATACATGGTTAGCTTGTGATAACTCATTCAAATAAATTATTGATAAAGGAGTGTAGATTGAGAAGGCTCTTATTGCTAAGAGCCTTGTTAATATTTTTGCACAAGGTCAAGTGTCTAATCAGACTAAATCAATGACTCAAATAGTTATGGAAGATAAGCTTAAAGGCTTTAGCAAAAATAATAACATGGTTGGAAATGGGGTGACTAAAACAAGACATGTATAAATGGTATAGGCTATGCCTCCTCTAAATGTACAATTAACTCTCCCAAATCCACTACCTACTTTATAGAGACAACCTCTGTGAAGGACATTTCATAAAAAATTTAGAGTCTTTAGCAAGTTAGGAAAATCAGTTGAAACAATGTTACAAAATCTCATTATAGCTAATTTAATTATATGGCCAGTATCAAGGCCATTTATTCAAGATCAACCAAAACCAGATTAGTGCAAAGAGAATGAATGGTGTAACTTTCATCATGTTGTTGGTCATAGTCCATATTGTTGCATTCAATTATGACATATTATTGAGGACTTTATTGAAAGTGATGAACTAGAAATTAATTTTTCCCATAATCAAGACACAAATTAGGATATGGGAATCTACAAAGATCCCTTTCCTCGACATGATCCACCACCACCAAGAAATAATCAAAATGGTCACAATCAAGGATAGAGGTAGAATCAGAACCAACAACAAGGTCAGAATCATAATGAACATAATTAAGATCATAATGCCCATACTAATAATGTGGCTTATAACAATGTACCTTGACTATAATAATATTATGGGATGTATTTCTACAACCCACATTGCCACTATTACTATAAAACCACATAGTCAATCTCATGTTCCTCACAACATGAGACCCAACATTATAGGGTTAGTACCCTCTCCCCCTAGTAATATCATATTGAGTTTGCATCATCGTGTTGCTACTCTATTTACACAGGTTACTAATCCTAAACAATATCACCTTTTTCTAATTATAAAGGCTCCTCATTAACCCAAAATTGTAGCAATATAGTTAGTCACCCATGAGTCACCATCCAAGGCCCTTTGCCTTCCTCTTCTAACTATAATAACTCCTTATCACCTCTAGGTTGTGTAGTCACAACTAGATGCCCACAAGTTACCATTTAGGGCCCTTTGCCCACTTCTTCCATAAAACCTAATGAGAACGTTGTGCCAATGGTTCCAAAGATGAATACTCTCCCAATAAAGACTAAAATAGTTCAATCCATAATTCAAAGGACTTATAGTATAATGGATCAATTAGATAAAACCCCTGCACAAATTTCCATATTAAAACTCTTGCAGACATCTGATGTCCATAGAACCATCTTTAACAAACTTTTGCAATATTTTATTGTGCTTAATGATACAAACCTTGATCAGTTCTAAAACCTAGTTGCACACTTGTGTTCATTTTGGAAAATCACATTTGATCAAAAAAGACATGTCCACCCTCGGCCCAAACCATAATAACCCACTATACATTGAGATAATCATTTTGGATCACATGATCAAGCAAGTTATTATAGATAACGTTTTAAGGCTAAACATCATATCTCTTAAATTGGTATGATGATTGGGCTTCATGGATAAAGACATTCAGCCATAAACTATTACAATCAAGGCTTATGACAATGTTGAGAGGGAGTCATTTGGTATAATTTGGTTGCTAGTCATGGTTGAAATTATGGATATTGAGCTTCCTTATAATATACTTCTTAGTCATCCTTAGATCCATGAAGTATAGGTAGTTTCATTTACTCTTCACCAATGCCTTAAGTTTCCCCATGATGGGATCAAGGTTACTATTCCTCCTAATTCACAACCATATCAATACTGTAAACATCTTGAAGCAAAGTTTCATAATTATAACTATTGCCCAGGTTTTGAATTAATTACAAAGAAGAACAAATCCATAATTTATCATCCATATCCATCTAATTATATAGAGCTTGGTGATCTACCCTCCACTTTGGCTGATCCATTTCATGTAGCTCTGGCCAAGCAGGTTATTATTAAAGACATAGGCATTTCAACATACCATCTGAAGGACATCATATTAAAATATTACCAGAATCCCTCAAAACATTTGGTAAGCCGAAAACTTCTCAAAATCATAAAAAACCCAATCAAATTTAGCAACTAAAGAATAAACAGCCAAAACCTCATGTGGTTTTTGTACCTACAATTGTACCAAAGAAAGATCAAGAGGTTTTTATCGAGGGAGATTGGTTATGTTTTGAAGGCCTTGTTGATTTTTTTTAGAATCCAAAGTATTCTATCCCTAATAAAATAATGGATCATCTTGACTATATAGGGAAAGGCCTTGTTCTAGAGGTGCAAAGAATTTTAGATCCCTTATTAGCTGGAGTTGTCAATTGGAATCATGGTCTCAGATTTAAACCACTAGAGGATGACCTCATGACACTTGATAGTGACTCTTCCAAAGTGATTAGTAATGAGACTCTTAATAATGACACAATGTCCCATTATATCCTTTTTGATGAGCTTGATGACACATATTTATTTTATTTAAATGTCATATTGACCATAATGCCTATTGGAGCTTCCTATCCTAAATTAAAAACTCATCCTAATGGTGATTCCCTTCCTGAAGTAAGATGTTATATCTTTACCATTGGTGCTTCCCATCTTGAAGCAAACCCTTACCATAACCTATGCCTTTTCCATCTTGAACTTATAGATTGGGACTAATAAAATTTGGTCATATGCCTCAATGAGTTCCAAAATAAAGAATCAATTATAGAATACATGGGCCTGTGAGATGCATTCCCCATTGGTGATCATAAGTAGGGTTTTGATTTTTCATTAGATCTTTCTACCTACTTTGGAGAGTAGGAAAACTTTCTTGGTCATAATAAATAATAAACATTGATATCTTTAGGTGAAAACCTCTTTGAGGCACTTTTCAATCAGGGAAAAAGTAAAGAAAAAGACAAGCATTTGTGTGAAAACCTATTTCAGGCACTCTCAAGAGAGAAAGTTTGATTATCCCCTCAAGATGTAAAAATTCCATCTAGCCAAAGTTCCATAGCTAGTACAATCATCTCTTTAGAACAACATCAAATATTTGAGCATCTTACTCTTGAGTTTCTAGAGGTTTTTACCAATTGGCCTTTACTTGAGAAGGCAGATTTTGATTCTTCATATTATCTATATCTTTGGGAGGAACAATAAGAAGATATATTAGATGAAAATGATCATGACCATACATTTCCTACAATTGTAGAAGATGAATCCACACTCCTTATAGAAATCACAACAAAAGAGAATTTAGGAACCCATGAGGATCCCAAAATTGTTTATCTTGGAGCTTCCCTTATTAAAGCAGAACATGAACATATTATATCCATTCTTAAGGATTATATATACATCTTTGCATGGATATATTTTGACATGCTAGGATTGGAACCATATTTATTTGTGTATCATACTTTTGTTTACCCTAGTGCTAAACCAATCAAGCAAAAATTAAGAAAGATGCATCCACGTATCACCCTTTTGGTTAAGGTTGAGTTAGAAAAGTTGTTAGGAGCCAATTTTATCAGACTACTAGACTAATCTAAATGGATTTCTAACATATTACCAGTGAGTAAAAATACCCCAAGCATAGATATTTTTACTAATTTTTATGATATCAATAAAGCATGCCCCAAAGATGATTTTCCTCTACCCAACATCGACATGATTATTGACTCAACTACTAGCTATGAGATTTTATCTTTAATGGATTGATTTTCGAGTTAAAATCAGATCAAGATAGCCCCTAAAGATCAACATAAGATTGTATTCACCACTTTGTGTGGGATATTCTTTTACCAAGTCATGCCATTTGGTTTGAAGAATGTTAGAGCTGCATATTAATGTGAAATGACTATCATTTTTCATGACATGATGTATGACATTATAAAGGACTATGTTGATGATATACTATCAAAATAAAGAACAAGAGATGGACACCCTAACATTAGACGAAGAATATTTGAGAGGCTTCATGCATATAAAGTCTGCTTGAATCCTAAGAAATGTGTCTTTGGAGTCACATCAAGAAAATTTCTAAGGTTAATTATATCATAATGAGGGATTGAAGTTGACCCTGTAAAGGTCAGTGCTATTATGGAAATTCCTCCACCAAACAATCTTAAATAGTTGTGATATCTACAAAGAAAGATCTAGTCTATACATAGATTTATTTCTCAATTGGCAGATAAGTGACACCTATTTACCCATATCTTAAAGAAAGGGGTAACATTTCAGTGGGATGAAGATTTTTAGATAGCATTTGCAAAGCTTAAAACATACTTGACCAACCCACCAGTCTTATGACCTCCAATATAAGGAAAGCCATTGTTTCTTTATATATCAACCATAGAACATACACTAGGGGCACTTTCAGCTCAACATGATGATCATGGTAAGAAACATGTTGTTTATTATTTAAGCCACACATTGGTAGCCTATGAACATAATTATATGCCTATTGAGAAGGAATGATTAACTATGGTGTTCAACACTTAGAAATTATGACATTATGTGCTAAATAACAGAACCATTAAATGTGACATTATATATAACATTATATATGACATTTTATGGACTAATGTTTGAGATATAAAAAAATGAGATCTATGTGAGTCATCAAGATGTTCTAAAACACAAAAGAGATAAGCAAAAAATAATCAATGAAACACAAGACCAAGATGAGATAAGAAATAATTAAAATATAAAATGAGAGGTGTGAAACACAATAAAACACCAAAAAAACACAACAAAACACCAAGAGAACTCAAATAAACACACACACAAACAAAAACCAAGTTAGTTTGGTTTAATGACAAATGTTCATGCATGTGTGGTAGAGGCATTACTTTCCACCATAACATAACAAGGAATAATGACATGACAATTATTCCCTAATTGAAGAGGATCAATGATGGAAGAAATGGGGGAAGAGAAGAAAAGGAAGGGGTTGGCTAAGTTAACTCCAAATATATAAGACAAGTGGACACTACCTACATAGTTCCATGGATGCATGTTCCAATATGAAATTTAGGCCAAATGTAGTTCTCCTAAGAAATGGGATAGAATAAAAATTATGATTAGGCTAGCATGATTAATATTATAAAAGAAATGGAAGATATGACAAATAAATGAGAATGGTTTGCTAAACAAGAAGCTGATGAGATGAGAAAGAATGATCTTGAAAAATGGCAAGTGCATGGGACAAGATAAAATGAACGAGTGTTTTTATGCTTGAAAAATGGCAAGAGCATGGGACAAGATGAAATGATCTAGTGTTTCTATGCTTGAAAAATGGTAGGAGACTAACATGGTGGAATGGGAATGCATAAATTTATAAAAGTGTGAGATAATGTTTTTATTCTTCTATGGATCATGTTATAATGTTTTTAGTATTTTCAAAGTATTTATAATGTTTTTGGTGTTTTTTGGATAAAATATGCACAAGTTGGGTCCATTTAATCAAGGAGATACACATCTTGAGATTAGAGGTTCTAAAAAGACAACTAAGCTGGCTGCAATAATCCATGCTCATAAGTCAATGAGAGCAAGGATAATGATAAAACAATAAAGAGCAGCAAATGTGATATAAAATAATGTGCAACTTGAAGTAAAAAAGAAGTATCTACATTCACCTATCTATAATAGTGTAATAATGGTCTAGAATTGAGAAGATGTTTTTTTTCCCTTATTTAAAGCTGCACAATACTATCCTGGCTAAACTACTTTGTAAAATTGCTACTGAGGATTTTCATAATGTTCATGAGACATAATCGAGATCATAATTGATCAAGAGATAAAAAGTGTGCAAGATTATAACATGCTTTAGACATAACAAAGAATATGCTTCTTAAAGAGAGAAATCTAGAATGGGATGAAGAATGTGTTTAGAGTGCCAAGGATTCAAAGCTTTTACTATTAAGAATCATGAATAGTAGACCAAGGTAGTATAAACATCTTCAAGGATAAAAAGGTGGGATAAAATTATGACAGCATAAGTTGCCCCCAAGTTAGGGTTCTTATATATAATGGTTCAAAGTTGTTCATGCATAGAACCTCTTAAGGTGTATGATGTTCATGGGCTCTGAAAGTTCTTCACCATTAGGTTTATCTAGTTGATATGCTCCTAATCCATAGTTTGTTGTGACAATATATGGTCCTAACCAACTAGGCTACAACTTGCCTTTATTTTTGGGTTTAGTATTCATATTCTTCTGGTTCTCTTTCAAAACTAAGTCACCAATCTCAAATTCTTGAGGGAGAATGCATTTTTTATAACTCATCTACAATATGTTCTGATAGGCCTACAAATTTTCTAGGGTAGCTAAATGCTTACCATTGAGATTCTATGGTTCATGCAGTCATGAGGCTCTATAGTATTCATTATCTTCAATGTGCTCCATTGATATTCTTAATGATGGGTTCTCAATCTCAACTAGAATGATATCTTCAGTGCTAAAAATAAGGGAGTATGGAGTAGCTCTAGTTAAGGTGTGATGATTGGTTTTATAAACCCAAAGGGCAAAAAAGAGTTGCAAGTGCCAATTGTGGCTAGCATCATTGATAATCTTATTTAAGATGGCTAAAATGGTTTTATTTGATGCCCCAGCATGTGAATTACCTTTTCGATTATATGGAGTGTATTTCTTGTGCTTGATCTTGAATTAGGCACAAAGAGATTTTATATCTTGGTTCATAAAGGATCCACCATTATCAGATATAATATAGGCTAGGATGTCATATCAAAAGATGATATGGTAATGAATAAATTTGGCTATTTTTTTCCCAGTAACACAAGTGAGAGGAATGGACTCAATCCACTTGGTAAAGTACACAATTATAGTCAAAATGTGCTTATGGCCATCTAAAGATGTCAGGTTAATTTTCCCAATGAGATCAAGACCCCATATTGAGAATGGCCATGGTGTTATAATCAGTGAAAGATGGATGTATCAAGTATCCATGCTACTAACAGTGAACAAACTTATTTACATAATTACAAGCATCTATCTCTATTTTGGGCCAATAATAGCCTATTATAAGGAGTTTCTTTTCTAGGGCTACACCATTGGTATGGACCCCACATGTTCCTTCATGAACCTCCTTTAGTGCTAGCTTAGATTCTCCCAAAGATAAATAATGAAGAAGCATTCCATCATAGCCTTTATGATAAAGTGTGTTTCCAAGGAGGATATAACATCTTAAGTGATGAAGGAATAGTTTTTGTTGGTTTTTGGAAAGTTTTGAGGGGAATATATGACTATGGAAATAGCTATAAACATCTTGGTACCATGGTAGCTTAGGTGAGGGATTAAGATCAACAACAATGCATATCCTCTCTAAATCTAATAGAATGTGTACCAACTAAAGAATATTTTCAATTAGGAACTAATTACTCTTTATCACTATCATATATTTGAATCATGGAACCAATTTTTACCATGGCATTGATAGATCTATTGTTGAATCATAGAACTTGCTCAAATTGTAGAGATTTAAAATGTGTTTTGAGGTTATTGATAATTTGCTTATAAGGAACAAGCTTATTATCCTTTATTTGATATTGGTTAGTTTTATAATTTATGATTAGCTATGAATCTCCATAGACCTTTAAGATTTGAATATCCCACTATATAGAAATATGGAGCCTTGCAACCAATACCTCGTATTCAACCATATTGTTTCTACACTAAAATTGTATATGGAATGCTTTGGGGATCAAATCCCCCCATGGTGTGTTCAATAATATGCCAGCTCTAGACCCTTGAGATGTGAAGGATCCATCAAAATAGAGCATCTAGTATTTAGGTTCTTGTGATTCTTTTTTTTATTGTCATGATAGAATCATTCGGAAGGTCAAAGTTGAGAGGTTGAGTGGCCGTAATAGGAGATTCTACAAGTTGGTCAATAAGAACTTGTCCTTTGATTACCTTTTGATTCTAGTACTCAATATGAAACTCACTGAGGAGCATAATCCATTTATCCATGCATCCTTGAACATATTCTTTATATAAGAGGAACTTGAGAGGATCTACCATGATGATAACAATAGTTTTGTTATTTAGATTATAATGCCATAATTTATGAGTGGCGAACACCATAGATAAGCATGCCTTCTCAATAGGCATATAACTATGTTCATAGGCTACCAATGTGTAGTTTAAATAATAAATAGTGTGTTCCTTACCATGATCATCATGCTAAGCCAAAATTACCGCTAGTGTATGTTCCAAGGTTGATATATAAAGAAGCAGTGGATTTCCTTGTGTTGGAGGTCATAAGACTGATGGACTGGTCAAGTATGTTTTAAGCTTTACAAATGGTATTTGATAATATTCATCCCACTAAAATGTTACCCCTTTATTTAATAGATGGGTAAATATTTGGCACTTATCTACCAATTGAGAAATGAATTTTTGTATAGACTAGATCTTTCCTTGTAGACCTCACAACTATTTAAGATTATTTGGTGGAGGCATTTCCATAATAGCATTAAAGTTTGCAAGGTCAACTTTAATCCCTCATTGTGATACAATAAACCCTAGGAATTTTCTTGATGTGACTTCAAAGACACATTTCTTAGGATTCAAGCAGACTTTATATGCATGAAGCGTCTCAAATATTCTTCATAAAATGTCAGGGTATCCAACACTTGTTCTTGATTTTGCTAGTATATCATGAACATATTCCTCAATAATGTCATGAATCATATCATGGAAAATGATAGTCATTACATGTTGATATGTGGCTCTATCATTCTTTAAACCAAATGACATGACTTGGTAATATAATTTCCCCCATGGAGTGGTGAACATGGTCTTATGTTGATCTTTAGGGGCTATCTTGATCTAACTATAACCAAAAATTCCATCCATTAAAGATAACATCTCATACTTAGTATTTGAGTCGATGATCATGTCAATGTTGGGAAGAGGAAAATAATCTTTGGGGCATGCTTTGTTGATATCATGGAAATAAATATACATACATATGCCTGGGGTATTTTTACTCACTGCTATTATGTTATAAACCCATTTAGAGTAGTCTAGTGGTTTGATAAAATTGGCTCCTAACAACTTTTCCAACTTGACCTTAACCAAAAGGGCAATGCGTGGATGCATCTTTCTTAATTTTTACTTGATTGGTTTAGCACTAAGGTGAAAAACAAGATCATGCACAACTAAATCTAGGTCTAAGCCTGGCATGTCAGAGTATGCCGATGCAAAGATGTCTATATAATCCATAAGAATGGATATAATATGTTCATGTTCTACTTCAATAAGGGAAGCTCCAAGATAAATAATTTTGGGATCCTCATGGGTTCCCAAAGTCTCTTCTATTATGATCTCCATAAGGAGTATGGATCCATCTTCTATAATTATAGGCAATGTATGGTCATGATCATTTTCCTTTGTTATATCTTATTGTTGTTCCTCCCAAAGATCTGAATAATATGAAGAATTAGAATCTGCCTTCTTAGGTAAAGGTCAATTGGTAAAAACCTCTAGAAACTCAAGAGCAAGATGCTCAAATATTTGATGTTGTTCTAAAGAGATGTGTATACTAGTGATGGAACTTAGGCTAGATGGACTTTCTATATCCTAAGGGGATGAGAAAACTTTCCTACTTGGGAGCACCTGGAATAGGTTTTTACTCAAAGGCTTGTCTTTTTCTTTACTTTGTCCCTAATCGACAAGTGCCTCAAAGAGGTTTTCATCTGAAGATATCAATGTTTGTTCTTTATTATGACCAAGAAAGTTTGCCTACTCTCCAAAATAGGTAGAAAGATTTAATGAAAAATCAAAACCCTACGTATGATCGCCAATGGGGAATACATCTCATAGGCCCATGGATTCTACAATTGATTCTTCATTTTGAAACTCATTGAGGCATATGACCAAATTTTGCTTATCCCAATCTATGAGTTCAAGATGGAAAAGGCATAGGTTATAGTAAGGGTTTGCTTTAAGATGGGAATTATTAATGGTAAAAATATAATTTCCTACTTTAGGAAGGGAAGAACCACTAGGATGGGTTCTTGATTTAGGATGGGAAGCTCTAATAGGTGTCATGCTAAATACGGTGTTTCAATCAAACACATCTAAGTCAATAAGCTCATCAAAAAGGTTATAATGGGACATTGTTTCACTGCTAGGCATCTCATTACTAATCAATTTGAAAGAGTCACCATCAAATTTCATGAGGTCATCCTCTGGTGGTTTAAATCTGAGACCATGATTCTAATTGACAACTCCAACTGATAAGGGCTCTAAAATTCTTTGCACATGTGGACTAAGGCCTTTCCTTGTATAGTCAAGATGATACATTATTCTATTAGGGATAAGATACTTTGGATTATAAAAAAAATTAGAAAGGCCTTCAGAACATAACCAATCTCCCTCAGTAAAAGACTCTCAATTTTTCTTTGGTATAATTATAAGTACAAAAACCATAAGAGGTTTTGGTTGTTTCTTCTTTGGTTGCCAAATCTGATTGGGTTTGTTATGAGTCTAGGAAGTTGTAGTCTTACCAAATGTTTTTGAGGATTTTGGTAATTTTTCAATATAGAGGACATCATTAAAATGATACATGGAAATGCCTACATCTTTAATAATAACCTACTTGGTGAGAGCTATAGGAAATGGATCGGCTAAAGTGGAGGCTAGATCACTAAGGTCTATATAATTAGATGGAGATGGATGAGAAATGATGGATTTTTTCTTCTTTGCAATGAATTCAAAACTTGGTAAATATTTATAATTATGAAACTCTACTTTAATATGTTTGTAGTATTGATATGTTATTGATTAGCGAGAACAATAACCTTGATCCCATCATGGAGAAACTTAAGGTATTAGTGAAGAGTAGATGGAACTACATGTACTTCATGGATCTAAGGATAACCAAGAATTATGTTATAAGGAAGCTCAATATCCACAATATGGAATAATGTGTGATGATAAATAGACCCAACCATGACTGGAAACTAAATTGTACTAGATGACTTCCTCTTGGCATTATGGTAAGCCTTGATTATAATAGTGTATGGCTAAATGTATTTATCCACGTAGCTTAATCATCATACCAATTTAAGAGATATGATGTTTAGACCTGAACCATTATCTATAAGAACCTACTTGAGCTTGTGACCTGCAATGATTATCTCAATGTATAGTGGGTTATTATGGTTTAGGCCGAGGGTGGACATGTCTTTTTTATCAAATGTGATTTTCTAAAATGAATACAAGTGTCCAACTAGGTTCTATAACTAATCAAGGTTTATATCATTAGGCATAATAGACTCTTACAAAAAAATTTTAAATATGGTTCTATGGACATCAGATGTTTACAAGAGTTTTAATATGGAAATTTGTGCAAGTGTTTTATCTAATTGATCCATTAGACTATAAGGCCTTTGAATTGTGAATTGAACTATTTTAGTATTTTTTTGGATAGTATTTAGCTTTGGAACCATTGACACAATGTTCTCATTAGGTTTTATGAAAGAAATGGGTGAAGGTCCTTATATGGTAACTCACAAGCATCTAGTTGTGACTGCACAACCTAGACGTGGCAAGCAATTATTATAATTAGAAGAGGAAGGCAAAGGGCCTTGGATGGTGACTTATGGGTGACTAAGTATATTGATACAATTTTGGGTCAATGAGGAGGTTTTATAATTAGGTGTTATTGTTTAGGATTAGTAACCTATGTAAATAGAGTAGTAATATGATGATGTAAAATCAACATGGTATTACTAGGGGGAGAGGGTGTTGACCTTATAATTATGGGTCCCATGTTGTGAGGAACATGAGATTGGCTACATGGTTTTATAGTAACATTGGTAATATGGGCTATAGAAATGCATCCCACAATATTAGTATAGTCATAAGGTACATTGTTATAAGCCACATTATTAGTATGGGCATTATGATCTTGATTAAGCTCATTACAATTCTGACTTTGTTGTTGGTTCTGATTCTACCTTGTCCTTGATTGTGACCATTATGATTATTTCTTGGTGGTGATGGATCATGTCAAATAAAGGGGTCTTTGTAGATTCCCATATCCTATTTTGTGTCCTGATTAGGGGCCAACTTAATGTCTAGCTCACCACTTTCAATAAATTCCTCAATAATATGCCATAATTGAATGTAACAATATGCATTGTGACCATTAATATGATGAAAGTTACACCATTCATTCTCTTTGTACTAATTTGATTTTGGTTGATCTTTAGGAAATGGACTTAATACTAGTCATACAATTATATTAGCTATAATGAGCTTTTGTAACATTATTTCAACCAATTCTCCTAACTTGTTAGAGACTCTAAAATTATTATGAAATGTCCTTCATGTCCTGCATAGTAGGTAGTGGATTTAGAGGAGTTAATTCTACATTTGGAGGAGGCATAGCCTATACCATTTGTACATGTCTTGTTTCAGTCACCCCATTTTTAACCATGTTCTTATTTTTGCTAAAGCCTTTAGGCTTATCCTACATAACTATTTGAACTATTTATTTAGTCTAATTAGATGCTTGACCTTGCAAAAAAATCTTAACAAGGCCCTTAGTAATAAGAACCTTCTCAATATGCACTCCTTTGTCAATAATTTATTTGAATGAGTTATCACAAGCTAATTGTAGATTATGCATAACTTTAGGATGCAAATTCTATGCAAAGATATGAGCCAACTATTTGTCTAGAAAATTATGTTGAAAGTGGCCTGCTAATGCTCACCACCTTTGTAGATATGTAGTGAAACTTTCACCATCACACTACTTGGTTTTTCATAAGTCAACAATGGTTAATTCATGTTCTATGTTATATGAGAAATGGTTAATGAACTTTTTTGATAAGTCATTCTAATCTATAATTGATCCCTTGGGTAGTTTAAGTAGCTAATCAAGAGTTTGTCCTATTAAACTTCATAGAAATAGTCATAGTAAGTACTCACTACTATAAGCAACCTCTTGACATAAGATGAATAATGCCTATATGTGTTCACATGAATGTCCTTTTCCCTTGTACTTGTCAAATTGGGGTGCCTCAAAATGAGGTGTAAAGTGGTTTTTGAGAATAGATAAATCAAATGGATATGGGCATATCTCATCAAATTTGTACTTTTTGACTCTATTATTCATCTCCAATGTTTGAACAATTTCCTTCATAGAATTCTATTCTTGCATGTTTGGTGCATTTGTGGATTGAATAATATGTTATTTGGGTGGAATGTGCCCCTAGTTTCATTTTTTTGGGTGTGGAATGTGCCCTTAGTTTCACTATTGTTGGGGTGGAATGTGCCCCTGATTTTGTTATTGTTGGGGTGGAATGCGCCCTTGGTTTTGTGTGGATATATAGGGAGTGTATACCTTTTGATCCATGACTTGGTTATGATATGTTCCTTGTGTTGAGAATATAGGCCATTGATTCTTGGATTGTAAAACATTTCCTAAATTTGGTTGTTTCATATTTTGTTGATTTTGGAATTTTTTATGTTTATCTACCAATTTTTGGGTTGGTTCAAAAGAACTAGCCAAATTTTCTTGAGGGATTTCCTCAATTCGAACTAAATGTTTGGGTTTTTGAGTTTATAAAGTAACTAGAGGTTCTTGATGATTGAAGAATGTATGTTCCATGTAAAATGGAACACTTTGTAAGATCTCTTGTGACTTTAATTGTTCATTTAGATTACCTTGATGTACTATGGTAATGTCCTCATCTAATATTTATTACATATTTTAAACCACATTTCCTTGTTATTTGAAGCATCATTGTGAATCGAAGTGGAAACTAGAGAGTCAATGAAGTCTATGATAAGTTGATCTGCATATCTTTGACTTATTATCTTGATCTTAGCTAGAAGATCCATTTTTGTGGGTTTTGACTCTATTTGTATTTATTTTCCTTTGTTACAAGAAGAAGGTATGTCTATTCATGTAAAAGATTTCTCTTGCCATCATTTTTCTCCTTCTCTAACTAAGGTGTGCAATTTTTCTATAGGAAAGTCAAAAGTTAGTCTAGCACCTAATTCTATCAATCTAAGAAGGGCTTCATCTTGATCTTCTTAGGGTTGATATTCATTATAATTATCTTTAGATCCTACTATTGGAGGGATATCACAAAAAATAATGGGGTTATCTTGACCATCATAAAACTGCTCATCTTCATAACTAAGGCCATAAGAGGCCCCATTATGAGTGAACCTTTGAGCCATGTCTAAAAGAGTTTTTATATGTGTTTGAATGACTTTGGACCAATGTTTGGCAACCAAAAAAAGTATGCTTTGGCTTTATTTTAAACAAATAACCAAGGTACCAATGAGACTATCAGGGAGGGTGGTTTGAAACCATGCACAATTTAGAATATTTAGTTCATGAGTTTACTCAGCCTTTGGTAAGGTTGAAACCATATAGATCAAAAAAGGGTAAGGTAACTCGAAGGACCAAGGTGAAAACTAGTACACCAAAGCCTAGATCTTTGTGATACACCTATACTATAAAAGCTAGTTTCAACTTTCACAAGTTGACCTTAGAAGTTTAGAGGAAAGCTCTATATATTACAAAGAAGACAAAATGAACTAATCAATTCAAGATGTAAAAAAATACGTGAATTACTAAGTATAAATCTAAGACCAAATAGGTAGCACAACATCACCACATGATTCTAGTAGGATAAAATATGTTCTAAGACTCAAAGTGTGAGTGATACAAAAGACAACTTGAATCCACCAAGATGATAATGTGATTTTGAGTCTTAATAAATGACCTTCAATGCAAATGAAAAATTGAACCCAAGTTAGAACAAGATTAGTGCACAAATGGTGAACCCACTTTGACACACCAACCCTTAGAACTCACAAAGGTTAAATTTTGAATGTGGATTATAAATGAAGGATTTAAATAAATGGGGTGAAATATCTAGACCAATTGGGTAGCATGACTACACCAAAATGGATGATATGACATAAAGCTTTTGATAACAATTTGAATGAAGAAAAGATGCATTTTCCAATTGGACAGTGTAATGCCTTCCTTGCTCAAGAAAATTGAGGAAAATCTATTTTGGTTAAGTTTAATGAGTTAACAAGTAGTTTTAGACATAAATCAAGACCAAGTAAGCTAATGATAAAAAACAAATGTCTTAAGTTTAAACTGAGAAGGTATAGAAAAGTGGGGTCTACTAAACTAGCAAGTTTTAAATCATTTTAGGGGAATCAATTACACAATTACTTTCACATAAAATGATGCAAACGATGAGCACATAAATTAGGTGGCCACATCATTATCTAGTTGTAAAAAGGTCTAGTCCTTTTTATAACCACTACATCTTGTTGTTCTCTCAGTGTAGTGTGATGTCCAAATGTAGATACATCCCATGTGAAACTCCAATTAAGAGCCAAATGAATTCAATGTTGGAAGATGAAACCCTAGGTCAAAGCTTCCATAAATAACTCATGGGAGGTAATTACATCCCCCTTGCAAGCCAAGTTTGCATAAAACTAAAGAAATCATAAAATAAAAAGACTTTAGGGTCATTTTCAAGATCACCCAAACTTTAATGAGTTTTTGGGGAGCATTTTAGATGACATTCTTTTTAAGCCTTGGAATAGGCTACTTGCAATAGGAATGGCACTTTTGATTCCAAGGATTCCCTAAAGGGGACAAATGGAAGAGCATACACGTGGCACCCCTATTTTTTCCAAATAAAGATTTAACTTAAACAACTATGTAAATATAAAAAATTGGAAAGGTGAGTTAATTTTTAATCCTAAATGGAAAATAAGGTGGTGTTCATTTGACCCCTTGGTCTTAGTTATAACTTTGAAAATATTTACCATAAACATCTAATTTTTTTTTCTAAACACCAAAACAAGGTTCCTAATTGATTTTTAAACATGCAAAAGGTGATCTAAAACATGTTTTTAGCAAATGTCAAGCTTGGTCCTCTATTAAAATTGTTATCATGTCCTTTAGCCTTGAAGCTCTTTTGGGTTTGAAACAATGAATTTTAGAAAAAAGCTCTCGGGTCTATGTTTTAAGAAAAACACAGTGACCAATGTTTGCTATATAACTGATGATGGTTACATTTTCTAATAGATGATAGTTATCTAACTGACATCAGTTATACCAATGTGGCTAACGATAAGTATCCAACTGATATCATTTTTACTAACCGATGTTGGTTAACCTATCCAACCAATGTTGGTATTAATAACCAACATGGTTACTATGTAAACCCATAAAAAACAAAAAATGGCAAAATAAAGTTAGAAAATCAATTTTCAAGAGTTTTAATGGTCCAAATGACTATTTTAAAGCTACAAATGATCTTCTTCATGTGTGGGATGAGTCCAAAGTAGATCCTCTCAAGTTCCTCTTATCTAAATTATCTCTTCAAGGATGCATGGCTAAATGTATTATGCTCTTCAGTGAGTTTGATATTGAGTGCTAAAATCAAAAGGCAATCAAAGGACAAGTTATTACTAACCAACTTGTAGAATCTCCTATTATGGCCACTCAACCTCTCAACTTTGACCTTCTAGATGATTCTATCATGACGATAGAATAAGCATCATAAGAACCTAAGTAGTGGATGATCTATTTTGATGGATCTTTCACATCCTGAGGGTCTAGAGTTGGCATATTGTTGATCATGCTATAGGGGGATTTGATCCCTAAATCATTCCATATACAATTTTAGTGTACAAACAATATGGTTGGATATGAGCCATTGGTTGCAGGGCTCCATCTTGTTATACAGTGGGATATTCAAAGCTTAAGATTCTATGGAGATTCATCACTACTCATAAATTAGATAACTAAATAGTATCAAATAAAGGATGATAATCTTGTTCCTTAAAAGCAAATTCTCGATAACCTCAAAACACATTTTAAATATTTGTAGTTTGAGAAAGTTCCATGAGTCAACACCAAATATATTGATGCCATGGAAATAATTGGTTCCATGATTCAAATGCATAATAGTGATAAAGAGTATTAGTTCCTAATTTAAAATATTCTTCAGCTAGCACATAGTATATTATATTTAGAGAGGATATGTACTGTTACCGATCCTAATCCCTCACCTAAGTTACCATGGTACCAATATTTTTATAACTATTTCCATAGTCATGTATTTCTTAGCAACCTTTCCAACAACCAACAAAAACTATTCCTTCATCACTTAACATGTTATATCCTCCTTGGAAACATGCTTTATTATAAAGGCTATGATGTAATGCTTATTCATTATTTATCTTTGGGAGAATCCAAGCTAGCACTAAAGGAGGTTCATGAAAGAATGTGTGGGGCCCATATCAATGGTGTAGTCCTAGCAAAGAAACTCCTTGGAATAGGCTATTATTGGCCCAAAATGGAGATATATGCTTGTAATTATGTAAAGAAGTGTGTTCCTTGTCATCAGTGTGGAAACTTGATACATGCACCTTCCTTACCATTACAGCCAATTACAACACCATGGTCATTCTCAACGTTAGGTCTCGATCTCATTGGAAAAATTAACCTAACATCTTTAGATGGCCATAAACACATTTTGACTACAACCAAGTACTTTACCAAGTGGATTAAGGCCAGTCCTCTCACTTATGTTACTGGGAAATAAATAACCAAATTCATTCATTACCATATCATCTATTGATATGACATCCCATCCCATATTATATCTAATAATGGTGGATCCTTTATGAACCAAGATGTAAAATCTCTTTATTCTAAATTCAAGATCAAGCATAATAAATCCACTCCATATAACCTAAAAGGTAATGAACAAGCTGAGGCATTAAATAAAACTATTCTATCCATATTAAATAAGATTGTCAATGATGATGGCCGTAAATAGCACTTGCAACTCTTTCCTACCCTTTGGGCTTAAAGAACTAGTCATCACACCCAAAATGGAGCTACTTTATATTCCCTTATGTTTGGCACTAAAGCTATCATCCTAATCAAGATTGAGATCCCATCATTAAGAGTATCACTGGAGCACATTGAATATAGTGAAGACTATAGAGCCTCATGACTACACAAACTAGAGATTCTTGATGGGAAGCATTTGGCTACCTAGAAAACTTGTAGGCCTATTAGAATAGATTGCAGAGGAGCTATAACAAACACATTTTCCCTTGATAATTTGAGATTGGTGACTTATTTTTGAAAGAAAACCATAAGAATATGAATGTTGAACCCAAAAATAAAGCAATTTTCAACCTAATTGGTTAGGACCATATATTATCACAACTATGGATCAAGAGCATATCGACTAGCTAAACCTAATGGTGAATAACTTTCAGAGCTGATGAACATCATACACCTTAAGAGGTTCTAAACATGAACAACTTTGAACCATTACCTATAATACCCCTAACTTGGGGGCAAATTATGCTATCATAATTTTATCCCACATTTTTATCTTAACTTGAATATGTTTTATACTACCTTGGTCCACTTTTCATGATTCCTCATAGTAAAGGCTTTGAATCCTTGGCACTCTGAACACATTCTTCATCCCATTCTAGATTTATCTATTCAAGAAGCATATTATTTGTTATGTCTAAGGCATTTTATAATCTTTCACACTTTTTATCCCTTGACCAATTATGATCTTGATTATGTCTCACGAACATTATGAAAATCCTCAGCAATAATTCTATAAAGAAGTTCAGCCAAGAAAGTATTGTGCAACTTCAGACAAGTGAACAAAAAAATCTTCTCAATTCCAAACCATTGATGTACTTTTATAGATAGATGAATGTAGATACTTCTTTTTCACTTCAAGTTTCACATTATTCTATATCACATTTGCTTCTCTTTATTGCTTTATCATTATCCTCACTGTTGATGATTTGTGAGCATGGACCATTGCAACCAATTTAGCTATCTTATTGGAACCTCTACTCTCAGGATGTGCTTATTCAAAATTAAATGGTCCCACCTTGTCCATATTTTATCCCAAAAATACCAAAAACATCATAAAATGATCCATAAAAGAATAAAAACATTGTCTCATGCTTATATGCATTTGTACATTCCCATTCCACCATGCTATGCTCTTGTCATTTGCAAGCATAAAAACACCAATTCATTTCATCTTGTCCCATAATCTTACCATTTTGTAAGATTATAAACAACAGTTCATTTCATCTTGTCCCACACACTTGCCATTTTTCAAGATCATTCTTTCTCATCTCATCAGCTTCTTATTTGCTAGACCATTCTCAATTGTTTGTCATATCTTCCATTTATTCTCTAACATTAATCATGTTAGTTTGATCATAATTTTTCTTCTATCCCATTTCTTTGGAGAAGTGCATTTGACTTGTAGTTCATGTTGGAACATGCATCTATGGAACTATGTAGTCAACATCCACTTATCTTGTACATCTAGAGTTAGCTCGGCCAACCCCTTCCTTTCCTTCTCTTCCCCCATTTCTTTTGTCATTGTTCCTATTTAATTAGGGAACAACTATTGTGTTATTATTTTTTGTTATGATATGGTGGAAAGTAACACCTCTATTGCACATGTATGAACATTTATCTTTAAACCACACTAACTTGGTTTTTGTTTGTGTGTGTTTATTTGCATTCTCTTGGTGTTTTGTTGTGTTTTCTTGGTGTTTTTTGTGCTTTCACACATCTCCTATTATTTCTTCTCCTTTTATATTTTTATTATTTCTTGTCTCATCTTGGTCTTGTGTTTCCTTGATTATTTTTTGCTTATCTCTTTTATGTTTTAGAACATTTTGATGATTCACATGGATCTTGATTGTTTATATCTTGATCCTATGTTATTACATTATTCTTGGACCATTTTGTTTATTTGATTATTGTTGGTGTCTTGTTTTTCTATTTAATTTTGATTTTCTCTTTTGTGTTTGAGAATGCCTTGATGGTCCACATGGATCTTGATTATTCATATCTTGGTCTCATATCATTAAGACGTTCTTGACTTTTGTTTTTAAACATTTTTATTCCTACTTAAGTCTTGATTGATCATATCTTAATTTCAGCTTAGGTTCATTTATGTTTATCTTTTTCTTTGTCTTTGCTTTTTTTTTTAAATATAAATCATTGTAACTTTGGTTTTAGATTGTTTTATCATTATATATATATATATATATATATATATAGGAGTTATTCATACTTATGATGCCTAATTTAATTTTCTATAGCAAGAACTTTGTGCTTAGGTCTCAACGTCTTAACATCAACATTTGCTCTGATGAACGATTCTTAAGAACATTTTACAAAACCTAAGCTCATGATATGGAATTAGGCTTCTAGGTAACATGCATTTCAATCTTCTTTGTCTATGCTTAGACATTCATCTCTTTGCATACATTGTGAGTCTAATCAATTCTTGGTCATTTTTCATCATTCCTCATTCCATTCTCTCCCAAACTTGGATGAACTACATTGGCCTCATGTTGGAACATGAGTCCATGGAACTATGTAACTAGCACTCAATTTCTATTAAGGTCAACTTAGATATCTTTATTCTTATTTTCATCTCTCTCATCAATTTGTGCATACTCATATTCTTGGTTTTATATGGCTTTCTAAGCCATTACACCATCACATGTACATTTGTGCCCACTCACTTTAACCTATCTTTTGGGTTATATCCTTGATCTATTTTTCTTGCCAATTGCCCATGTTGGGGTACCACATCTGAATCATGTTCGAATAAAATCAGCTCTATAAGGTCAAAATCATTCTTTATTCTTTATCAATGATCAAAATTTTCCCTACTAGGGCAAAACTATTTAATCATGATCACATCTGCTCTACTGGAGTACTTGTTATATTCTCTTTAGCGACCTTATTCTAGTGGTGCTTCCCTTCTTAAAGCAAAACATTCTCTCTTTTCCTCTAATTCCAAGATCTCTATATTAAATCCCATGATGGAAATATTTTAGTGTGTAAATTATCTTAGGATTGATCAATGTCATAAGCACATAGCTTGTAATCTCAAATTGGGTACATTTATAGTGTGTCCCTTAAATTTATGGATTGTATCTTTCCCATTCCCCTTATCTCTGGGACCTATTATACTTATCAATATATTTTGATCATTGATGGTAATCACATGTGCAAACATTATCTCATCTAGATGTGATCTATTCCATGAGTTAATCTCTAACTTTCTCTCTCTTTTTGAGATTCAATCCTTTTCTTCCATCCTAGTATGTCCTCTCGAGGGGGAATCATGGGTCTGTTCCAAATTATTATTGACAAATCTTTTCTTTGAAAATATGTTTCTTCACTAGAATATCTCACTACACCTTCTCAAATAGGGGTAAAATATAGACATCCAATTCCTAACACCATTTGTGTTGAAATTTTTAATCTTACTTGAATTTTACTCAAATTGACATTTTAGGTCAAAATTCATAAAACACCCTAAATGATTTGAACTTGTTACTTATAAGTGCTAGTTTATGTGAAAGTGTCCCTAAATAGGGCAATGCATTTTATGGGCCAACTAACTTTGATCAGATCATTTCAAGTTGAAACAAAAATTTCACCATTTAGTGCTCTAGATGACTCTTTTCTTCTAATTCATTAGTATACATCATGTACCTTTCTTATTTGGTGTTGTCAACATCCTACATGGGAATATAGCTCTAACACATCTAACATCACCTTTAAGTTCCTCTCCAATCAAATTATGACCCAGTAATATGACTTTCTGACCATTTTGATTAATTATGCACCAATTTTAAAATAATTAAAAAATGTCGATAAACCTTGTTTAAGGCTAATTAATCAAAATAAAGAGCTTAAGTGGATTTTTCATGGGAGTTGTTGAATATTTCTTTTTGAGAATTGATTCCTATTAACTACATCATCAGGTGACATTATTTCTTGGAAAGAAATCCCTAGGCCATAATGCCACAAATATCAGGATTATGGGTTACCCATGCCTAGTTAATGCATCCCATTCCTATTCAATACACATTATTCCAAGGTCATGATGAAGATAATTATGTATTTAATTCCATTAATTAGGATTATCCATGGCCACACATCTCAATATTGAGATAAACGGTGGTTGATCCTGACCATTCTCAAAAATATATAAATAGAGAGGCCATGGACATAAATTTTAATCTTAAATATTGAAAAGTTATAATGTTAAATTTTTTCCACAATCCTTTTCATTTGATCATTTTGTTTTTCAAACTTCATTGATAGGATAGTTTAATGATTTGAAATCATGATCCTAGGTTTTATGGAGTGTTCTTGAGACATTAGAGGAGTTTGCCACCTTTATTGAGAAAGATAGGGATGCTTGATCAAGGGAGAACATGATTTTGAGCCACATGGGTATGGTGAATCCATTTAGGAAGGTAATATGATGTTTACTTTCTTTCATTTATTTCTTGTTATCCTTTGTAATTCCCATAGGATTAGATAGGCTTAGTTAGTTAGTTCTTTATCCATTTTTCATGATTTATGGACCAATGTTTGACTAAATTTCTTTGTAATCCTATCTATAGGTAGGATTTAATTATAGTTTATAGGAGGAAAAGTTATGGAGGATAATGATAATGGAGTGAAAACAATGAAGAACTCTATATCTTGTCTATGGTGACAAAGTTGACAATGTAAAAAGAAAGAATCAATGAAATTATCATGTTTGGAATATATATAATTTTATGCCTTTATTTTTACCTCATTTTTTGATTGTATTTGATATTTTAAAATAATTAAAACCCTTATTACAATATTTTTTAACTTTAAATTATAAATAATTGTGTCTTGCAAGACTGTATTAGGAATTCTGTGTAGGTTTTAAAATCCAAGAGACTTATCAAAAAGGAACACTATAAAGTAAGTTAATGTGTATTTTATGGTGATCCCAGGGGAAGATTAATTATTGTGACAATTTAATTTATCTTTCATGCATACTTGTTTGTGTTTGATCTCAATAGGAATAGGGGTTCATGTAATAGTTTGAGAATACTCTGTCTACATGAGATAGTCAAGGTAGCTATGTGAATATGTGTGGATTAAGGTTAATTTAGCATGAACATAGTGTAAAAATATAATATTATGTATTATAATATTTATTTATTATTTAAATATCATTAGGTAAGATAAATATGCATTTAATCCCATTTTGGCTTATATAGGTCGACTGTGTTAATGCAATCCTATAGAACTATTTATCTAAGTGTGACTTAAAGTTATCCAAGAAAATTTAAATCTTGCAAAAGTTATAAATAGGTAATTTATACCTTGTTCTAGTATTTTGGAATATTTAAACCAATAATATATTTATTAAACCAATTTTTAACCCTTTTAGGCTTGTGTAGAATAGGGAAACCCTAGTTTAGGGTTTAAAACTAGAAAGTGGGATATCATGAGTTTGCATCAATGAAAAAGAATGAAACTTGGTGATTAGTTAGTCTTATATTTTTTATAAGGTTTTTAAATGGTTTTAGGATGGTACAAAATTATATGTATGAAAATTGGTAGACTACGTGCAAAGGAGGAGTAAAGAAACCTAATGGGCACTTAAGAAGTGTGTTGGACAAGGAAATTTTTTGGAGAGGATGTTAATGATATAGGATGACATTAAATTAATTTATTTTCTCAATAATAAATAGTACCTATCCATACCAGATTAAAAGGCCTAAAAAAGGCTATAAGGAGTCTTGGAAAAGGTAATGAAACAAAGAATGGTGATAGAGTTATAGTAAGATGATTTATGGATTGGATAGGAGTAAAAAGAGGATTATTTTTAGATAAAAGAGATAATAGATAAACTTTAATATAATCTTGAAGTCCTGAGTGATATCAGTAACTATTGTATCTATAAAGGTCTTGAAGGGCTAGTAAGTCCAATAAAACTAGTGTGTTAGATGTATGAAAGTTAGTGAAGATTTAAATGGGTAAGTGTGAAGTGTACAAAGGATCTAAAGGTATATAGAGATCATTCATAAATCCTAGTGAGGGGTTGATAGACATTGAGAGATTTAGAATTTTGGTTACAAGAATTAATGATTGCAAGTATCAGAGTTTAATAAGGAGCAAATAATGAGAAGACCTACACATCATTTGGTATTAGAGCATTAAGTTCATTGGGATGAGGAGAAATATAGTAATCAAGTAAGTTGAATGTACATATTTGTTTTTGTCTTTTATTTTGAGTTTTGTTCATAAGATAGTGATGAAGAGTGAGTGAAAGTTGAGATTGTGTTAAGCATCCTTGAAGCCAGTGAGGCTTCTTAGAGAGAGAGAGAGAGAGAGAGAGAGAGAGAGAGAGAGAGAGAGAGAGAGAGAGAGAGAGAGAGAGAGAGAGAGAGAGAGAGAGAGAGAGAGAGAGAGAGAGAGAGAGAGAGAGAGAGAGGTTAGAATCTCAAGAATGAGCTCAAGGAGATATTGGAGATATAAAGAGGACTCTTATTCAAAGTATAAGAAAGAGAATGAGATAGACCCAGATGAGGTCATAGAGTGAGAGAGACCTAAGTGAGGTCATGAGAAGGCAAGTAAAAGAGGCATGTCAAGATAAATAGCTCCAAGAGAGACCAAGAGATTGAGATATAGGTAAGATTAAGATATAAAAATGTAAGAGAAAACATGAAATGGTTGATATGAGCTACCATAAATAAATAAAGGTGTAAGAAGACACCAAGAGAAGAGAGATGGAAAAAACAAATGAGAGAGGTAAGTCAGTAGTTGGATGAGTTGATTCTCATCATAAATAAATCAAAAGGAATTGAGAACCCATAGTATGGATGGGTTATGAATAATAACACAATCAAATGGACAATAAATATATAGGTGAAGAGAATAAATATGAAATCTATGAGAGATGAAAGAGAGTAGAAAAGGTTACTTTGTAAGAAACTCAAGAAAGAGATGAAAATACTTTGGATGAGAGAGCAACATAGTGAACAAGAGGATGAAGGTGAACAACACCTTGAGATGGATGAGATTAGGTGGAGTGAGGAAAAATAAGTTAGTTGAAGCCAACTAGATGATGGGAAAGATGAAGATAAAGAAGACGTAGATTAGTTTGAAGGTCTCATCAAAGGATTATAAATCAAGGAACAATCCAATGAAGAAGGTATGAAATTTGATTATCAATTTGTATATGAAAGTACTAAATATCTAGAGATAGAAATGGTAACTTTAGAAAGAGCCTTGAATGGTGAAATGATGGAGAATCAAGAGAATGTACACATTATAGTAGTTGAGGACCTCATGAAGGAGGAAAAAGAGTATGAAAAATAAGAATTTATGATAGTAATGAGAGAGTTACAGTATAAAGAGTCATATGGAAGCTTATATTTTGGTGAGATGGTAAGTAGGCAATACATTGCATTTCTTTTTGTTGAAATCATAAAGATGATAATAATGGAATTTTAGATTAAAGGTGTACCGATAGTAGTTTGGGGTAATCATAGCCCATATGATAGAGGAAAAGAGTAGGGTATAAGCTTACATTAGTTACTATTTGGTACAAGCAAGCATTGTAAGATAGGAAGAAAAATTGTCTTTGAAATAGTCAATCATGAGAGAATAAATAAGGATAATTTGAGTCATGATGGATTAGTAGAAAAAAAGGAAGATCCAAGGAGAAAGAACTAGAAGACCAGGAAGAAGAACATAGTAGCCCATTTGAGCTCAAATTCTTTCTTACCTAGGAGTATGATGCAAGAACATCAAGTAAAAAATGTAAAGATAGTCGTGAGTAAGTTTTTTTAGTGTCATAACATCCCTTAGAATTGGATTTATCCTTTATAATATTATATAGGTGTATCTAGGTAGCCTTTTTGAATTTTTTGGCCAAAATGGGCATTTTGAATATTTGAAATGTGTTAGTGTGTTTAGGAGCCTTTTAAGTAAATGATAAGAAGTGTCATGTTAGAAAATGTTTGCATAAGGTCATAAATGAGGCTATGTGGGGTTAGGAAGGCATTATATGTACATTTCATAAGGAAAGTGGCATGGGCTAATAATTTTAAATTTAATGACCACATTAAGGTAGTTGCCATGAGGGGTAGTTTCCAAGAAAGTAGTTTCTCATGTATGTAAGGCAAATGCAATGAGTTTTGGTAGGTAGAAAGGTGCTAGACTTTTGGAAGCGTAAGTTAGAAGTTTTTATGATTTAGTTAGAGGTTGAATGAGGTAGAGTTATGGAGGATAATGAGAGTGGAGTGAAAATAATTAAGAGATTTGTATCTTGTCCATGGTGATAGAGTTGACAATGTAAAAAGAAAGAATCAATGAAATTAGCATGTTTGGAATATATATACTTATGTACCCTTTATGTTTAAATCATTTTTTTATTGTATTTGATATTTTTCAACCTTTAAAACCCTTAGTAAAACATTTTGTAATTTGAAATTGTAAAGAAATATGTATTATAAAGACTGTAACATGAATTTTGTAGAGGTTTTGAAATCTAAGAGACTTGTAAAAAAGGAACCCTATCAAGTAAGTTAACATGAATTTTAGGGTGATACAAGGGGTAGATTCATTATTGTGATAATGTAAGTTATCTTTCATGCATAATTTTTTATGTTAAATCTCAATAGGAATAGGGGTTCAAGTAATAGTTTGAGAATACTCTATCTACAAGAGACAATCAAGGTAGCTATGTGAATACGTGTCGATTGAGGTTATTTTATAATTAATATAGTGTATAAATACAATAGTATGTATAATAATATTTATGGAGTATTTAAATACAATCATCTAATATAAATGTGCATTTAACCCTATTTTGGCTTACATAGGTAGACTGTATTAATGGAATCCTATAAAACTATTGATCTAAGTATAAAAAGAAGTTATCCAAGAGAAGTTAACGATTATAAAATTTTTCAATAGGTAATTAAGACCTTATTTTGTTATTTTTGAGTTTTTAAACTAATAATAGATTCATTAAACCAATTTTTAACCCTTTCAAGTCTGTGTAGAATAGGGAAACCCTAATTTAGGGTTTAAAACTAGAAAGTGGGATATCATGAGTTTTCTCTAATGAAAAAGCATGAAACTTGGTGACTATTTAGTCTTAAATGTGTTATAAAAAATTTATTTTATTTTAGGATGGTATGGAATTGTACTTATGTAAATTGGTAGACTATGTGTAAAGGAGGGGTAAAGAGACCCTATTAGGTTTAGGCAAGGTATAGAAAGGGCACTTAGAAAGCATGTTATACAATGAAACTTTATGGAGAGGAGGTTAAGGATATAGGGTATCATTAAATAAATTTAGTTTATAAATATTAAATATTAACTATCGGTATCAAAGGAAAAGGCCCAAAAAAGGCTATAAGGAATTTTGGACAAGGTAATGAAACAAAGAATGGTGACAGAGTTATAGTAAGATGATTTATGGATTAGATAGGAGTACCAAGAGGAATAGTTTTAACTCAAGGAGATAATCAATGAACCTTCATATAATATTGAAGTCTTGAGTGACATCAATAACTAGTACCTATAAAGGTGATGAGTTTTGAAGGGTTGGTAAGTCTAATAAAACTAGTATGTCAAATGTATGAAATTCAATGAGGAGTTGAATGGGTGAATCTCAAGTATATAAAGGATCTAAATGAAAAGATAAATAATTCATAAAGCCTAGTCAATAGAATCATGAAAAATAATGATATAATCCTAGTGAGGGAATTGATAGACATTGAGAGATTTAGAAGTTTGGTTGCAAGAATTGATGGTTATAGGTAGCAGAGTTGAAGGAGCAAAGAATGAGTAGCTCTCTGCATCATGGATGTAGTTTTGAACTATAAATTCTTGAAACTTGATACCCGATTCTTCAAAAAGAGAAAATATATTTTTTTATAAATATAGTTTGTTCATGAATGTGTATCATGCTCCCTATAATGTATAGAGTGACAAATTTGATTTTTTTTTAATTGTTTAAAGCCTTGTAACTTTATTCACACAAGTGTGTCTATGCTCAAGGAGCTATATGAGTGGATATCATAAGAAATTTTAATTCCCCCATGATCTACAAATTCTAATTTTTTCACATTGTAAATTTTCATATCTGGAAATGTATTTATTTTAAAATCCCATTGTGTTTCCCTATTTTTAGATGAGGGAGATTTCCTATAAATAGTTTGTCTTAAAATAAAAAATGAGAGAATTTGTGAAATATATAAGCATGTAATATCATTTTCATAGATTGAATTTGTATTTAAGTATTTTATATGTAACATTGAATCATGTGAAAAAGTTTGTATATTGCATTTCATCATGTACATTTGATATGACATTATATTAATGTATGCAACATGTAAATAACTTGTAATTTGTTTCATATGTATTGTACACATATTATATTGAAAATTGAATTATTGAATCACATAGATAATATGTTAATGATGTGTATCATGGATCCATAGGTAGATAAGTATATACATATTAATACATGATAAAAATCATAGCATTGTAGTAGCCAAATAGTAAACATGTAATCAAAGTGACACAATTGTTATGAAATAAGGCATAGAGGTTACATTAAAGGCACATGTAATATGTCACAAATAATGTTAAAATGTTTTCATATATGTCACACATTAATCCCAAATTTTAAATACAAGGGACATGCAAATGTCACAACAACATGGGAGGCCAATGGACACACACACAAGGCATGGTTGTGCCATACAAAAAAGGTATATGTTGAGAATACAAAAGGCCAAGGGTCACATATAATAATAAAACAAGTTTGAATCATGTTATGAAACTAAAATAATCATACTACAAACTAATTTATAATAGGTTTAACATATGTATCTATGTTTTAGTTTAATAAGTAGCATACTCACCAAGACATATGTCAAGATAGAATCAAAAGATTTAATCATATATTTTCATTTATATCTCGACATATAAAATAAGTTATGTATAATTATAACATGTAAGGTGTTTGTAAAAAATAATGTGATGTCCCCAAATAAGCAAGGAAGTTGGGTGAAAGGCTTGACCAACATTGAAACCATGTAAAAGTGTGATGTTGTTTGAAATTTTGACAGATATATAAATGTTAATCTGATTCTATGTGCATAAACTTATATAAATGTTAATCATATTATATGTGCATAAACTATGTAAGAAGTCCTTATATCTATGTTATATATAAAAATAGAGAGCGAATATACATAGGGATAGGTGGTAGTGCACCAATGTCTTCTAGCTCTAACTTTGTCAAGATTGTTTGTATATAATTTTTTTTATTAGGAAAGTTTTTATTGTATATGAAGAATGTTTTGCACTTTGAAATTTGTCATGTTTCACACTCAGATAATTTATGAGAATATTGTGTATGAAAGTAAGATATACACTAAATTATAAAGATAGATGACATAAGCAAAGACATATCCATCAACATGAAAATATGCCTACATGTCTTGATTTTTTATTTTTTTAAAATATTCTAAATTTTTTTGGTATGTTTAGAATATTTGAACATTTTTTTATTATTATTATTTTCAAATATAAAAATGCATAAATAAAATTTGATAAAGCTATGAAAATAAGCATGATTTAAAAATTATATTTTTTCAATTTTGCTTTTTCATCTTGTTCATGTTTTGAATTATATTTTGAGATATATGTTTTCTCTATGTTATTTTTGCACTTGTATTTTAGGAGATGTAATATGAGTGGGTTTATTAATAGGGTTATATTTTATAGGATCACCAATATCAAGGATACTTTGTAATTTTTTTTTATATCCCAATAGTTATTTGTGTGATTGTCATGCATTCTATATATGCACAATAGTATTTTGATCTTTTTAGAGGAGACACAAAAGGTAATATAATAAACTTATTTTTAATAATTTTTGTTAGAATATCAATTGGACTCTTATTATCCTTCTGTATACTTTTCGAATCAATAAGTATATATGTATGTTTCTTATGAGGTACATGATATCTATATGAACATGTAGAGATGTGATTACCACTAGCATAATCTAAATTCTTAGTAGTTTTATTTTTTATTTTTTAGAGATGAAATTTTTTATCTTAAATGTTGATTTTTATTTTGTAACTCTTCTATTCAATTTTTCAAAGTTGTGAATTTATATTGAAGGGCTTCATAAGCACAAGCCTTAAGTATAATTGATAGAATAAAAACACCATCAAGAGGAGGTGTGAGTGAGAAAGTAATATGCCCATATTTTAAATTAAGATATTCATTAAGTATCAAAAGATTATGTGTTTGATTCACATTGGGTTCACCAAAATGTTTACCTTTAGAATTAACTATGAATAGAAATTAACTCTAAAGTAATTTAAACTTTTTTTGATGTAAAATCTCAAAGTTACATATATATTGACATCTATACACATGTTTTGGATTATATATAGTGGATTAAAATTAATGAGTAAGCCTACATATAAATCTAAGAATTCTTTCAGCTAAGCAAATATGAATAGAGGCATACAATATCTTAAAGTCACCCAAGGAATGACATTGGACCTATTGGATTAAGTCTCCATTTAATGTATCTATAAGTATTTTTATCTTGTTTGATGGTCTAAAAACCATCATCCTCATAAATTATAATATAAACCTTTTGACAATTAATATATGTAGAAACCTAAAACTAGACACTAATGGCCTTTGACTAGACATCAAACCTATTCTTACCAATCTTTGTAAATTAAGCTTAAAAATCACTTAACATCCCAAATTTGCTTATGTATAATCATCAAATATAAAAATCCCATTGAGACATACATAATTGGGTTATATTATTTTAAGCAACAAAAACCTCTCATGGATTCATCTCTATTCATCTTATGGCATCACAACATGCAATTTGGCCTATAGACCTATTAAGTGGGGCAAGTGCACACATGAATTAAATCAAATCTTGGAAATGATAAAATCCTAATAAAAACTAATTAAAATTATAAATCAAATTAAAATCCTAGTTAAATTATCCTTGTATAATTAATAAATAAAGTAAATTTAAAAATATGAAATATCCTATCTTTTCATGATTACCTTTTGTGAGTTGTCAAGCCTTTGGAAATATCTCAAAATATCTCACCCATGCCTATCATTGTAAATCATGAAGTTTTGAAACCTTTTAACTCTACTGGGTTTAATTAGCTCACTTAGGTTAGGTTCGAACCCATTCCATGTTTAAACTACACTTTAACTCACCTTAACTTGGGGTTAGTTCCTAATCCTATAAATATAAGCCTAAACCTCTTCTTAAGAGAGCTTGGATATTGTAGAGTTATAATGCAAATTTTTACATAAGAATCATGAAAATAATATTATAATTCCAAAAATAGTGAGCCAAGTCACTAATAAATAATAAGCCACAAACCAACAATGGTTCCAAGGAGAGAAGGAGCAAAGAAAACTCCATTGCCAAAGTCCCCTTTGAGCACAAACCAAACGAGCCCTAAACAAATCCTTTAGAGCTCTAAAGGAAGGTAAAGATTGTTTTTATTTGCATTTTAATTGGTTTTTTTATTTTATTTATTTTATTATGATCCCCCTAATATCTAGGCTTAGATATCTTAGCTTGTTAGTGTGTTGATCTCATTATTTTATGAGCTAACACTTGTTTTGACCTCCTCTCTATTGTCAAATTCATTGATCATAAATGGCACACCCAGTGGGACATGCACCCCAAAAAATTTCTCTTAAAGCCTTATAGATCATTTTACTAACAAATTTAATGTCAAAATTTGATCTTGATAACTAAGGTGAAAATCTCAAGCTAAAAGACACTTTCTATAAAATCATGAATTCGTTCTCTGGATAACAATACCACAACTTACACAGTGACAATTTTGACCTATTTTTAGCTATTTTGTACTTAACCACTATGGTTTATACTAACATATATCTATTTATAGGATGAATTTATGATATTTAAATATCATTACTCTACATTTTTGATATCATAATACCATGACTTCATAAATCATGATTTCATCTTTATAGTTGTAATTTTGTAACTAACCACTAGCGATTAGGTTAGTCATCATGGTTAAGTTATAATATCACAACTATAAGAGTTTTATTTTTTCCAATATAGTTGAATTTTATATATAGAGTATCATTTTTATAATATATGCTATTTTTCCTCAAAATTTGCATTATTACACTAACCACTTGTAGTTTTGTAGAGTTGAAATTTTTCTTTGTGTATTTACATTTTTTCTCAGTGTAAACCTGAGAGATATGTTTTGAAAACTTATTTTCTCATCCATTTATGTTATTCAAAGGAGAAGGAAAATATCTAACATTTTTAGGGCTAAGGCCGGATTAGAACATAAATTTTCAAGTTTAATTTCTTCAACACTTTATTTTGGTGCCTAAAATGAATTGTTAAGTCTTGAATATTTGCTTTTAAGTGCTTAAAAAGAACCTAGGTTATTTATGTTAAGTTATTTTATGAAAATTATTAAAAGCTTTTATACTTAATCCTAGGGGCCAAATAACTTAATAAAATCCTTTGGTGCATAAAATCAACACTTACATAGATTTTAAATTCTTAAAAGTGTTTATTTTATACTTGTTTGTTTGTTTGTGAAAAATGAAGAGTGAGTGTATGCTCTTCCCCCATCCCTTGTAGGAAACTTGGGTAACCAAAATAACCTTTTCACTTTAAATTTGTGCTTAATATAAGGCATGGAAATAATTTGTCTAGGCTCTCTCCAAAACTTGTATGGTTTGGGTGATATAAAAACAACCTCTAAAGTCTTTTCACTTAGTCATTTATTTCATGAAATTTGTCTTGTGAAGGGGAGTTCATAGCTTCTTCATGAGTTATTTATGGAATATTTGACCTAGGGTTTCATCTCCTAAAATTATTTCAACCTAATCCATAGTGGGGTATACAAATTAGGGTACACATATTGTGAGAGTCAAGGAGTTGAGAAACTAACCTCTCCTTTTGCAACTAAAACTTGAGTCAAGTCTGGATAACTAGGGGATTCCACTAAGTATTATATGGATGGAATCACTATGAAAAGGAATAGACCCTTGGATATTAATTTAATTGATATGAACTCAATTGACATGAGGCATCTCTAGCATTAGCCACACTTCGGACCATCTAGACAGTCAAAAATTTTATGTTTTAGACAAACCCCACTTGCTACAAAAATATTGTTGATGGAGGGTGAGTAGCCTAAAGGTCCATGTCATTATACAATCTCTTGGGATAATGGGGTGTAAAATACCCTAATACTTCATGTACTTTTATTTTTGGATTAACACTTAAAATCCTCCCAAGAGCGTGTATATAGATAGATTTCAAAAGTATGATGTAACCTTATCAGTTTAGGACTTAGGACAATTTACTTGATTGTACTTGGTATTTTGAGTCTACATGTTTATTTTTCTTCCCATGTCAAAATGAGTTTTTTTTTTCACACTACTCCATTATTTGAGGAGGCATTATGCCATCCATTTGACATTGTGCTTGTGAACTAGGAATTTGACTCAGGAGAGGAGGTTTGATCAAGTTTTAGTTCAAAATGAAAATAACACACTAATAAGCATGACATCTCTAGGCCTAGACACTAGGTAGATCTTAATAATAAACATACATATGAAAGTGACAACTAAAACATGAAATAAACCTTATTTCACCTTCTTTAGAGCTTCTAGGTGGTTTTCACAGTGACTTGCTTAGCTTGTGCATCAAAGAGTCTTCATCAATGGAGTTGTCTGTCTCCTTATCTCCTTGTAACCTTTGGATTATGATGTATTTGGATTTTTTCAACAATTTGGAATAATAACACTAATTATATGAGGCTTTGGAATCATTTGTACATGGTAAATTTACACTATCCAAGCTTAAAACTATGGTTGTGAGGCCTTATATTTATAGATTTTTGCAAATGATTAGAATGAATCTAGACCATATATATCAAGATTAAGATATGTGGCTAAGAATACATTTAATTTTGGAGGCCAAAATCAATAAATTCCCTCATAAATATTTAGGATAAAGAGGTATTAAAGAGGTATGGGAGGGTTTAATTAGATATTTATTGCAATTATAGCTTGTGGATGCCACCCCATATAATGATGTCTTAGATGATGTCGTTATTCAATATCAATTTCCATCAATGAAATATTTAACAATTTCCATGGAAAATTAACTTAAGCTCTTAATTCAAATTAATTAGCCTTAAACATGATTTATCAATTTTGGTGCAAATCTTGGCAATTGATGCACAAATTAAATAAACTGATCAAAATATCATATTATTGGCTTGAAATTTGAATATATTATATTTAGCATGTGATGTTATATATATTGGAACTATTATCCCATTTAATATGTTTTTGACAAAAAATAATAGAGGCACATGTCTCGTGTAATAAAATTGGTAGAAAAAAGTAATCTAAAGCACCTAGGTGTGAAATCATCATTTTGACTCAAAATGATCTGATCAAAGTTAGTTGTCTCATAAAATTATTTCCTATATTTAGGGATACATTGGCCAGAATTGGCACTTATATATGATAGGTTCACATCATTTAGCATGTTTTAGTGTTTTTAGTCCAAAATGTGCATTTTGGTAGAAATTGATATGAAGCTTGGTTGGAGGTTATTGGTGGTCATTTTTAGGTGTCTATAGTTTTCTCCTATTTTGGAAGACATTTTAAGCTATAGGCAAAATAAAATATTCTCAAAGAATGAAAAAGGTCCTGCATGCTTATAACTTTAATGATAATGGATGAACTATATGATGCCTCCTCTAAGGAATAGTTGACACAAGTAGGTCGGCAAATAGTCCCTCAAAAGAAAGAAGTAAAATTAGGGGACCAAACATATGAAGATGATGGAGTGAGAACACAATGAGTTTGAAAAAATAGTCAAAATCATTGATAATGCAAGTGAGATAGTGTACAATAATTTGCTTAAAGGAAGTTATAAGTATTATACCCCAATAGTGGCACTGTGTTATGTTAACACAATGATTTATCCAAAGGCAATTATAATCATTGAGAAGATGAAGTTACCCTAGTTAGGACATACGAACATTATAATAACATGCCCTTGTTGGTTAGAATAAATTAAATTGGTGATAACACAATGATACGCCCAAAGGTAGTAAGAATCATTAAGAAATGTAGGTGGGATGATGTATAATGATTTGCCCATAGTTTTTTATAATCATTGGACCCCAATTATGGAAAACATTATTGACTGGTTGATGATGATGATAACTTTATATAGAGGTTAATGATGAATTGTAACAACTTGATATAGGGAGATGTGCATCAATACTAATAAAGGTTGAAATTCTTTCATGGTTAATTACTCTATTTGAGATATGATTAAGATTTTTCTAATGCCAATGCTGAGGAGATGTTGATATCACCATTACTGAGTAGACTTTCTAAAGCTAATTTTTTATATCACTATATGGTATTCATCATGATAGAACACCATGAGGACTGGGCCAAATTATTCATAAGGATTGACTCCTAAAATATAGTACTCAAAAAAAAATAATGCACTGATGATAAAAACCACGATGGAAATGTAGACGTATGAATGTAGATGGATTCAAGTATAAATGTTTAAGGAATAACCCAATGAATGCACATATATAGAATCAAGGCAAAAGTCTCAAAATCAAATAAAAAGGCACACAAAAAACAAACAAACAAGAAAAGAAAAAATAAAATAAAATAAAATAAAATATTTAAAAAAAAATAGTTAGTCCTAATGTTAGTATAAATAACGTGATAAACATTGCCCCTAAAAAATAGGCAATAATTTAACAAAAAAAGAAGATGAATGGAAAAGAAGAAAAGGAATGGGGTGGATGAGTTGTCTCTATATGTGCTAGGCAAGTGGATGTTACCTACATAGTTCCATGGATGTAACTCCCAAAATATAGTACTCAAAGAAAAATAATGCACTGATGATAAAAACCATGATGGAAATGTAGACATATGAATGTAGATGGATTTAAGTATAAATGTGTAAGTAATAACCCAATGAATGCACATATATAGAATCAAGGAAAAAGTCTCAAAATCAAATAAAAAGGCACACAAACAACAAACAAACAAGAAAAGAAAAAAAATAGTTAGTCCTAATGTTAGTATAAATAACGTGATAAACATTGCCCCTAAAAAATAGGCAATAATTTAACAAAAAAAGAAGATGAATGGAAAAGAAGAAAAGGAATGGGGTGGATGAGTTGTCTCTATATGTGCTAGGCAAGTGGATGTTACCTACATAGTTCCATGGATGTAATATCCAACAAAATCTTCAGGCCAAATGAAGTTATCCCAAGAAATAAGAATAAAATGATAATTGATGAAAAACAAACATAATAGATGTGATAAAACAATATTAATGGTCTTGAAAAATAGAAAGTGTGTGGGAGAAAATACCAAAAAGGATGAGGAAACAAAGTGACAAGTGATTTTCTTGTAACGTGGTATGATAGCACAATGATTTATCTAAAGGCAACTATAATCATTATACCGCAATAGTGGCAATGTGGTATGATAACACAATGATTTATCCAAAGGCAATTATAATCATTGAGAAGATGAAGTTGCCCTAGTTAGGACATACAAACATGATAATAACATGCCTTTTTTGGGTAGAATAAAATAAATTGGTGATAACACAATGATATGCCTAAAGGTGGTAAGAATCATTAAGAAATGTAGGTGGGATGATTTATAATGATTTGCCCATAGGTGGTTATAATAATTGGACCCCAATTATGTAAAACATTATTAATTGGTTGATGATGATGATGATGATAACTTTACATAGAGGGTAATGATGAATTAGAACAACCTACTATAGGGAGATGTGCATCAAAACTAATAAAGGTTGAAATTATTTCATGGTTAATTACTCTATTTGAGATATGATTAAGATGTTACTAATGTTGATGCTCAGGAGATGTTAATATCACCATTATTGAGTAGACTTTTTGAAGCTAAATTTTTTATATCACTATATGATATGCATCATGATAGAACACCATGAGGACTGGGCCAAAATATGCATAAGGATTGACTACCAAAATATAGTACTCAAAGGAAAATAATGCACTAATGATAAAAACCATGATGGCAATGTAGACATATGAATGTAGATGGATTGAAGTATAAATGTGTAAGGAATAACCCAATGAATGCACATAGACTGAATCAAGGCAAAATTACCAAAAGCAAATAAATTGGCACACAAATAACAAACAAACAAGAAAAGAAAAAATAAAAAAATAAAGAACAGTTAATCCTAATGTTAGTATAAATAATGTGATGAACATTGGCCCTAAAAATAGGCAATAATTTAACAAAAAAATAAGATGAATGGAAAAGAAGAAAAGGAAGGGGGTGGCTAAGTTGTCTCCATATGTGCTAGGCAAGTGGATGTTGCCCACATAGTTCTATGGATGTAATATCCAATAAAAAATTCAAGTCGAATGTAGTTATCCCAAGAAATAAGAAGAAAACGATAATTGATGAAAAATAAACATAATGGATGTGATAGAAGAATAGGAATGGTCTTGCAAAATAGAAAGTGTGTGGGAATAAATACCAAAAAGGATGGGGAAATGAAGTGACAAGTGATTTGCTTGTAAATTAGTAAGGGTTTCTAAAATCCTTAAGGCAAAGAAGTGGTCAATGTTTTTAGGTTTTTTAATGATTTTAAATTTTTTTGTAATTTTTGAGTATCTCAACTCAGTCAATATTGATGAGACACTAAATGGTCCAAGATCATAAAATAGTGAGAGCATTGCTTAAGATGCTCACAAAACAATAAGATTTTGGCTTAGGATGCTCAAAAAATGATGAGAGCATGGCTTAGAATGCTCACAAAATGGTGAGAGTGTGTCTTAGGATGCTCACAAAATGGTGAGAGTGTGTCTTAGGATGCTCACAAAATGGTGATAGCATGGCTTATGATGCTCATAAAATGGAAATAGCATGGCTTAGGATGATCATAAAATGGTGAGAGTATGGTCAAGGGTGCTCATAATATAGGGAGAGTATGGCTGAGGGTGACTAAGCTGACCTCAACAAATATTGAGTGTTACCTACATAGTCCTAGGATGGGATCTCAAGTCACTATAAATCCCTCTTACAATGGAGGAATCAGACTACTATAGCAACCAATTCAAATAAAATAGGTACAGTTGGTATAAAGGCATAGTATGACATAAGAAATAGCTAGTTGGTACATCAAGGCATGGTAAATAATTTGTGCCCCTATTTTTCCCATTATAAGCTACAAATAGGATACAATGTAATAGGTTAATGAAACTAATTTTCCCATAGGTGGTTATAATTAGTAAAAATACTCATGGGATACTAATTTGTTCATAGGTGGTTATAATCAGGTACACTTGGTATAGAGAATAAAACAAGAAATGAAGGATGCAAATGCAAAACCATTGTCTTACTACTTCAAAATATTATCTTTTTCTAGAATACTTGAAAGAACTAATGAAATTGAATTTGAATCCTTTTTATAAAAATGTGAAACCAAGGAAAAACCAAATAGAATGGAATCGAGGTCATAGGTTTGGGTAGGGAGGGAGAAAGCAACTTTGCTGGTAGGAAAGGTATGGTAGAATGGATATGTGATAGGAAAAAGTGATAGGTTAGTAGGATGATAAGATGGTAAAATGGTATAGTATGAAGAAGAAGATTGATAAAATGATACAACTTGAACAATCATTATAGATAATACACCAAGTCAATCAAGTGTAGTACCACTTGAGGTGGATAATATTCATCAACTCATCAAGTTCATTTTTGTTTGGTGTGACAACCCTATATTCTCTTGTTCCATAGTTTGTCATAATGATGAAAGGACCAACCCAGTTGGTTTTGAACTTGCCTTTATGCTTATTTTTGGTTGTGGTATTTTTTTGGTTCTCTTTAAGGACAAGATCACCAAGTTCAAATTCTCTATGTTTCATGCATTTATTGTAGTGGCCTTGGAGTCAATTTTGATAGGATTGGATATTGTTTACTACATCCATGTATTTAACATCAACTCTAGATCTTGCAAGCAAGCTACTTGATAGTTGTTGTGATCTAGGACATGCTTGAAAGAGATGAGTAGAGAAGGCAACTTGACCTCAATGGGAAGAATGGCTCAGTACCATAAACAAGTGAATATGGAGTGGCTCTTATGGATGTATGATTATTGGTATGGTATGCCTAAAGCGAATAGAATATGTTAAGGTGATAATCATGACTAGAATCATTGATAATCTTTTTGAGGATGTTGACAATATTTTTGTTTGATGATTCAGCGTAGCCATTATGTTGAGGGTAATATGCCATATAAAATTGTTGTGTGATTTGGTACTCATCACATAGCTTCACAACATCCTTGTTTTTAAATGATCCTCCATTATCATATATAATGTCAGAAGGGATAAAATAGCGGTAAATGAGATGGTTGAAAATGAACTTGAAATTTTGATTTCCAGTCATGTAAGTGAGGGGTATAACTTCAACCCATTTAGTGAAATATTTAGTGGTGGTAAGGATATGTTTATGGCCATCATATGAGGTGGGGTTTATCTTCCCAATGAGGTAAAGGCCCCATGTAGAAAATGGCCATGGTGTCAACATTAGTTTCAAATTCTTGGGTAGGGAATGAATCAAATTGGCATTTCATTGACATTTGTCACACTTATTCACATATACAACAACATTTGCATCAATTATGAGCCAATAGTAACTAGTACACAAGAGCTTTTTGGATAGGACTACCCCACTAGTGTGGGCTCCAAATACTCTGTGAACTTCCCATAATGCTAGTGTAGATTCTACCAAAGTTAAACAAAACACTAGGGTTCCATAAAAAAAATAGAGGTAAAGGGTTTATCTAAGTAAGGTATAATGAGTGGTTCGGTGGATGAATCCTTTGGATTGATTTTGGGATAGGTCAAGTGGTATAATTTGGTCATGGAGGTAGTTATAAAATTATGAGTAATAGATAGAGCTAGGACCAACAATATCACAAATAATAATGATAGTTGAAGGTTCATAAGCTGGTGCCATTAAATTCTTGACAAGTAACTAATACTCTTTATTTGTATCCATTCATCAAATTAGAGATCCAATAGTAGCCATAGCATCTTCAATTATGGTATTTATCTTTGGTATATGTTTAAACTGAATGTCGGTAATATACTACTTGAGAGTGTCAACCATGGCCTTATATGGAACCATCTTATCATATTTAGTCTATAACGTAATTGATGATTAACTATAAATCACCATAAACCTTAAGATTAAATATGTTCCATTGTACCACTTGGTGAAGACCTACAACAAGTGTTTCATATTCAACCATGTTATTGGTATAAGGAAGTTGATCCTAAATGATTTAGGTATTAGAACCCCCTATGGTGTAATAAATAAAATTCCTACCCCTAATATATGTACTATGAATGACCCATCAAAATATAGATTCTAGTGTTACTCTTCAAGAGGTGTGTCAATGATGGTCATTATGGATTCATCAGTAAATTGGAATGTCAATGGCTCTGTATCAATAAGGGGTACTTTAACAAGTTAATCTACAAGAACTTACCCCTTAATGGTTGTTTGGTTGATATGTCAAAATCATTGAGAAGCATGATATGTTTGGCCATATGGCCTTATAAAGTTATTTTAGATAGTAGATACTTGAGTGGATCTCTTTTTAAATACCCATGGTCTTATTATTTAGCATGTAATTTATTTAGTTTATGAGCTATGAAGACCATGGCTAAATAGGCTTTTTTTATGGGTGTATAATTATGTTCATATGTGACCAATGTATAACTTAAGTAGTATATATCATGATCTTTTCCATTATCATCATGATGAGCCAAAAATTCCCCTAGGAAATTGTCTATAGCCCATAGATACAATAAGAATGGCTTTCCCAACATGAGAGGTAATAAAATAGGTCAGTTTACTAGATATTTTTTTAATTGATGAAAATTTGTATGGTAATGATCATCTCAATGAAATATGATTGCCTTCTTTATAAAATTCATAAAAAGATGGAATTTTTCAACCAATTATGATATGGAGCATCATATAGACTAGATCTTACCCTAAAAACTATGGAACTACTTTAAATTAGTCAGTGGTGACATCTAAGTTATGGCTTGTACTTTAGTTGGATCAACTTCAACGCCTCGATGAGACACAATGAATATAATTAATTTTCTTGAATTAACTCTAAAGACACCTTTCTTAGGGTTTAGTCTGATTTTATACTCGTGTAGTTTTTCAAATATCCTATGTAGCACTACTAGATGATCGGCCTTGGTCTTTGATTTGCCAAGAATGTCATCGACATAGTCTTTAATAATGTCATGCATCATATCATGAAATATGATGATCATGGCTATTTTATAAGTGACCCCTACATTCTTAAGACCAAACAACATAACCTAATAATAGAATTTTCCCTATGGAGTGGTGAACATTGTCTTGTGTTGGTATTCTAGTGTTATTCTAATTTGGTTGTACCCTGAAAAGCCATCCATTAATAAAAGCATTTCATAACCTATTATGGATTCAATGATCATGTCAATGTTTGGTAATGGAAAATCATCCTTAAGGAAATATTTATTTATATCATGGAAATTAGTATAGATTCTGATTCTTTCTAGCTTTTTACTAATTCACACAACATTAGAGATCCACTTTAAATAGGTAATTGATCGAATACATCCTAATTCCAAGAGTTTTTATAACTTTTAATTCACTAATACAATAATATGAGGATTCATATTACACAAATTTTGTTTTATTGGTTTAGCATTAGGATTTACCACAATGTGGTGTAAAACCAAGGTAGTGTCCAAATCTAGCATGTCATAATATACCCAAGTAAATATGTCAATAAATTCTGTCAAAAGCGCTATAAAGACTTTATGCTCCTTCTCAATAAGGGGCGTGCCTAGCTTGATCCAATTTGTATCATCTAGAGACCTAATGTTAACCTCTATTTTATATTCCACTAAAAGGGTTAAACCATCTTTAAGAATAATGGGAAATGATTTGAACTAATTGGTAATGTCAGAGTCCTCCATTAGGACTAGCTCTTTGAGCTCCCCTAGGCATGATGAATCAGAATCCCCCAGAGTGAGATATGTTCATGTAACAAAAACTATTAAAAACTCCTAAATAATTTGATCAAAGGCTTATTGTTCTTCAAAATTAAACTCAGACTCATAGACAAGTTTGTCATTGGTGGTCTCCTGAGCTATGTTTGAGGAAGGTTGAACACCCCTATCTAATGGTGCCTAAAACAAGTTTTCACCACTAGACTAGCCTTTTTCCTTACTTTTTCCTTGGTAAAAAAGTGCCTCAAATAGGTTTTCACTTTAAGACCTCAATGTTTTAATTATTTGCTTTTGGCTAATGGTGTTCATCCACTCTCTAAAATAGGCTTGAGGATCCAACTTGATTGAGAACCCTAATTTATGATCCCCCAATAGAATATTATCTTGAAGGCCTATAAAATTGTAGAAAGCCTCATCATTTTAAAAATCATCAATTCGCATGTTGGATTCTTTTTGTTCCCAATTTATCAATTAGGGATAATACAATGGTAGTGGGTTGTGATGAATGACTATTCTAACAATAAAAATAGAATGAGGGTTAAATAGGTTGGTCTCAACTAGGTCATCAAAAAGGCTATGATTAGACTCTACTTCACTATCATCATCATCATCATCATCATCATCATCATCATCATCATCATCACTAGTTGATGGTGATGAAACATGATTAAGGTACATGGGGTCACCCCCATGCATTTTAAATCCAATTCCATAGGGTCTTTTGTACTTAGTCAAATAAATCAGCTCAAGTGTTCCTTGTTGATTTGGTCTAAGGCCACCTCTTTCATAGTCTTGATTACTCATGATCCTATTGGGAATAGTATAATTTGTATTTTCATAAGAATTAGGATGCTTGTCATTATACAAACATGATGCATCTTCTTTAAGAGGGTCCTATTCTAAGCCAGATGTTGGTATAAATATGATGGGTCTTTGCCTATACTTTTTACCTTTTCCCTTTTATTTCCATTCTGGATGAAGTGTCTTAGCTTTAGCTCTTCCAAAAGAGTTTGGGTTATGTGGAAGGTTTTTAATGTGAAAGGTATCATGGGTCAAATACTCTCTTAGGCCATTAAGTGAGATGATTAAAGATTGGATATCTTAGGAGGTGGCATGTGGGAAAGGTAATCAAGGGTATTATGATCAATGTAGTTATCCTCTAGTAAATCAAGGAGTATTTCCTTTCCCTTATCCTATTTGGGAACTAGATTCATGTTGAAATGATATTTATAGCTCTTACACTTAGCTTCTAGGTGTTTCAAGTGCTTGTATGGATGCAAATCTCATTATATACAAACTTCTAGTATTGAGTGGGAGAACTTGATACATTGGTGTAACATCAATGGGATGACATGTATTTCATGAAACCAAGGTCTACCCAAAATCATATTGTATGACAAATAGAGATCTGACACATAGTAAAGTGTATCATGGGTCAAGGGCCTAAGGATAACTAGTAAAAAAATGGTGCCTTATGATTCTCATTCTTCATTATCATAGGGTTTGATGGTTATTATTTATAATTTAATATCTGCCATCATTTACTTGAGAATCTTGATGAGCTTTAGAGATATTATGTTTATACCTGATCAATTGTCTATAAGGGCACATTTTACTTCATGTTGTTTTATATAAAATTTGATGTGCAATGTATTATTATGCAATGAGACAAGGGATTACATATTGCTTTGGTTGAAAGTGAATTATTGGGGTAGAGCTAGGTGTCCAACCAAATCTTCAAATTTTTTAGGGGATATGTCACTTGAAATAGTGGATTGGCAAAGGAACTCATCCATAATGTTTTTTGTGGATTGTTGACATACACAACAAATATGAAATGGAGATCTATGATAAAATCTCTTACAATTGTTCCATATTGTCAAACTTCTTTTTTTGGTCAATGTTAAGTGGCTTGTTCTGAGGTATAATAACTTATTGGGTGATGGGTGAAGTGGTAGATGGCTATGTGATTGTGATGGTAATATTTGAACTCAAAGTTGTGATTGTATAATCAATATTAGATATAGTACCATCATTTATAACAAATGATGGTGATGTTTTGGGACCAAATAGGATAAGTCTCAATTACTGGTGCACTTATGCATGGTCATGAGGCAATGATGAATTATCGATATAGGGTCCAAAATTAGTAATCCTTATATTTTAGTACACTTATATGTAGTCCCAGGTTAAGGAAGGATTATAAATGTGAGTTGGTGGATTAGAATTATGTAGCAAAGGTCTTGATTGATTGGTATTTGGTCTCAGATTGATGGAGATGGTGTTAATGAAACCTCCTACAATATGGCCTATAACCCTATTGTACTCATGTATAACTACATGGTAGGTTTATTGGTTATTACCATTCTGACCTTGGTTTTATTCATTATTTAGACACTGGTGGTTATTTTATTGGTGATTCTATTTATTTTATTGATTCTATTGATTCAGTTGATTTGGCCTTGATTGTTGATACTATTTTTGTTAGTGTTGCACTAGATGTTGGTTGTTGTGATGTGGAAAAAGATTTTGATAGATTTTAAGGTTCTAATTAGAATTGGAAAATCCACCATCTAATGTTATCTCCCCATTCTATAGCATATTTTTAATCAAATGTTTAATTTACACACAACATCAAAATTATGTTCATTAACCTAATGATATTCATAGAATTCATTTTGGTGGTACTAATCAGGATAAGGAATGCCCTTAGGATAATGGTTTTTATAGGCCAGCTAATCATATTAGTAGTGATGAGCTTGAAAAACATAAATTTAATAGGATCTCCAAGGTTACTAAAAATGTGATGAGTAGGCACTATTCTCCTTAGAGGAGGGGCTTGTAATGGCAAAGGTTATTACATTTATTGCACATGCCTGGGCTATCATGTTTGATGCATTTGCTAAAAAATTTATGGTTTAGGCATAACTTGTATATGCTATGTGGGTTAAGTAAATGGTGTTTGTACCATTTGGACATTTTTTAATTTTTTTACTCCATTTTCAACAACATTTTTGTTTCAGTTGAATTGCTTTAGTCTGTCATTGTTATTGGCCTATGCTGATTGAGATACTTGCACTTGGACTTGATGTTAGTTCTATCCATTTCTTTGATTGGTAACTTGATTATAATTTTAAAAAGTAAGCTTGATGATCCCCTTGTTAATAAGGGCTTTTTTGATCAACAAACCTTTTCAATGATCTCTTTAAAGGTATGTACACACTACAATTCTAGATGATAGGATATCTCATTATATAATTTTTTGGTAAACACAATGGCTAATTTTTTATCTATCAAACAATGAGTGTATTAGCTTACAATGGCTCTCCATCATTGTAGATAACTTGTAAAAATTTAACTAACCTTTTTATTAGCTTGCATCAACTCAACCAATGAAACCTCAAGCTCAAGATTATATGAAAAGTGTTGCACAAACTTGTCTGAAAGATCATCAAAATCTAATACAAAATTCTTGGGTAACTTCAAAAACCACTCTAAGGGTTGTCCTACTAGACTCCTTGGGAACAACAATAAAATTTATATGTTGTTAAATTCCACTAGCTAGCATGCAATAATGAACTCAATCAAATGAGCCTTGGGGTCACCTTTCCCCTTGTATTTATCAAATTTCAATGGTTCATATCTTGGAGGAAATGGTATCTATAAGTACTCCATGTTAAATGGATAATAACACACATCATCCATTAGTTTATTTCCTAGATTGGATGGCAATAATCACATCCTTCATCTATTATAGTTCTTGGGTTAATAAACTAGAGGAAACATTGGTTTGAGGTGGAATATTAGCCTAAGTAGATGGTTGAGTGATCACAAGTGGAGCACTTTGACCAAGGTATGATGGAGGTATTTTTTTTAGTATGTTGGTTTGGTTGGGAAATGGACCAATAATATGCATACATGGATTAGGGTTTGATTGTTGAAATTACACATATTGTGGTGTTATGTTATGGTTGGGATTGGATATGTGGGCTTGGTTTTGAGGATTTTGAGGTTAGGATGGAGGGATATAGCTATATTGTGCCTATTAAGGTTGAATATGGACATGTTGTTGACTATTCAAACCTTGCTATTGATGTGGTACTTATGAACCAAGACCCTATCTTTGAACTAGTGGCATATTATGCACAAAGGTAAAGGTTTCTTGATCAGTACTTAAATAACATTGGAAACTCTTTATTATATGAATCCTAGTTGCAAAGTGGATACATGTTGGAGATTCATCATTTGGCTTTGAATTGGTATACTAGTATATGAAGAAAGAGGTGTGTTTGTTGCTACTTTGTGAGAAGAATATTAGTTACCCCTTATTGAGGTGGCAATATGTTCTGTCTTAGGTGCATTGGTAGGTTTTATTGTGTCTGCTATTGTGGAATACCACTCATTACCTATTAGGGAGGATTAGGATTCATCACATTTTGTTATTGAGGTATGACATTGGTTATTGGTTGACTACCTAATCCTATTATATGAGTGCTTAAAGAAGTAGCTAGTTGAGGATTAGTCATAGTATTTTGTTGAGGTTGGGATGTAGAAACTCCTACTCCCTAATTTAGAAAACCATTCAAGGTGTTAACTAAAGGTAAACTTGTTTGTGGACTAGTTTTTTATGTACTTATACCACTTTGGTTTGGATTATATATTACTTGCACATTATCCACTATATTTTACTTGATACTCTATGTAGAAGTAGAAGACACTTATTTGATGATTGGCATATGAAACAATTTTTCAACCAAAGTGTTTTTCATGAATTGGCCTACACCCTAATTATCTTGACTATTCAGTTCTATTAACACTCTTGTTGAAGGAACTAAATCTATGAGAGGTCTATTTGACATGGTCATATGATTAAAATTTTGTGCTAGGTTCAAGTAAGTTTGGTATGTTATCTGCATCTATATAAAGTGATCCTCCATGACATCCTTTCCTTTGACAAGCATACTAGTGTCTTGATATACCATTGGGGCTAAAAATAAAGAATTGCTAGAAGAACCCTATTGACTATACAATATGTTGTGAGGAATTCTTACTAGACTTAGAAAATTCTCATGGGGGAAGTATACCTTAAACTTAGTCCCTAATTTTATAGCTCTAACCAAAATCTTATCTTTTTTTTTCCAATAAGTGATGCTTAAAAAGATAATTATTGTATGTTCATGGTATAGTAATATAATACAGTTGTTTAGGAAATGGTTCTTCAACTATAAGTACCACAACTAGGTATTACTCTATTTGATCTTGATCTTGATCTGAGTATAGAGGCATGTTAACCAAATAATGAGCTAATAGGTCTTGGTTTTGTGCCACTATTTGAGTGTTATAAGATGGATAAGGATTTGTCTCATAAGCAACATTATTTGCATAGGGATCTTGAACCATTTATTCTTATGTGACTACATTACTAAATCCCATATTGTATATGAGGCTATTATGAGTGTAGGAAGACATGTTGGGATCCATAGTAAATGTTTCATGACCAAAAGGAATAGAGTTATATAAACTCTGAAAAAGTGATGACTAAAAAAAGGTTCAAACTTGATCTAACCTAGTCAAAGGGATGGATATGTATATCCAAAAAGATTGATGTAATGATTTGTGATAAAAAAAAGCTAATGTTAAATATCCAACATTACATGTCTCACATAAAAAGGTCAAGTAGATGGATTAAAAATCAAAATGCTAGATTCTAGGATCAAAGTGTTTCAAATGAATTTAATCTAAGAAAAATAAATGTTACTAAGTCTTTTAGCCAAATGCGATGTCAAAAGCTAGGCTCAAACAAAGTTACATGCTAGGATTTTTAGCTAAATGGCATCAAAATCTAGACTTTAAATAAAGATTAGACATTTAATCTAATATATTTGAAACACTTATAACAAAAACTAGGCATTTGACTCTTAGACATAATCTTAATCAATAAGTATGAGGTATGAAACAAAAGGAACTTGGAGATAGTTTTTTTTCCAAAAAAATAACAAAGACTAGATTATTTTGACAAATAAGCTAGACAAAAGTGAAAAACGTAACTACACTAGACAAAGGCTCATAAAGAAAACTTGAATTGGTTTGAAATTGGAAAAAATTGGACTCTATGCAAATAGGTCTAAGAAACAAATTGAATAGTGTAACGATGCTAAAATGCTCAAAAGATGTGATAAAGTTTTGCCTCAAGACTCTAAGGCAAAATATTTTAGCATGATTTTAGTAGCGTAATACTACTCTCCTCAACTTAAATGGCATATACACACAAAGTTCTAACAAATATCTATGGAAAAAGCATTTTATCAAATGGACTCAAGACAAATGATAAAATAGGATGGGTAGTATAAAGTGTAGCCTAGGACTCAGTGTGTGAATGATACACAAGATGACTTGAATCCTACCAAATGATATAATGATTATGAGTTTAAAAATGGCCCTCAATTCAAATCGGAATTTGAACCTACGTTCTCTAAAGTTTAGTACAAATGGCAAACCCACTTAACACATCAACCTTATGAATTTATAAAAGTACAATTTCAAGTTTAAATTATCAATGGACTTAAAAAATTGGTAAAATGATCTATACTCAAATGGGTAGTATAACTATACCAAAATGGAAGATACAACACAAATTTTATGATAAATTTATGAACAAGTAAAAATCTAATTTTCACTTAGGCAGCATAACACCTCCTTGTTCAAGAAAATGGTAGACAATGTGTTTGGTTATGGCTTTATATTAACAAATAATTTTTACTAAAAACAAGACCAAGTAATCTAAGATAAAGACAAATCAACTAATTAATTATCCTAATCTATAAACTGATAAGGTTATATGGTATTTTTGAAGTTCATCTTTATACATGCACTTGAGAGGAATTAATTGTTCATCCAAAAATAAAAGCACATTATATAGTAGGGTTTTTACACACCCCCTGACTTCTCTCAACTGACAATAAGGTGAAATGGACCTTGAGTCACACCTTGCATCAATAATATTTCCATGATAAGTGGGGATTGTCTAAAAATATACAAGTTTTTGAATGTATACATGGATCAAATGCATATGAATTTCATGTTAGCATACAAAATAAGTGCACATTATTTGGGTCCACATCATATGGCTTGTTTAAAAAAAAATATTTCCATTTTTACAACCACTACATCCATAACTTTCTCAATGTAGAGTGATGTCCAACATGATCAAACATCTGAAGCCTTACCTCTACTAACAAAGATTGTTTAACCACTCAAACCATCATCCTACTGAGGAGATCCTAATTTATATACCTCCCCCCTCAATGGATATGGATTGAAGATGATGCTAGGAGATGAATCCCTAGGTCAAATTTTCCCTATATAGCTTATGGGAGGTAATGAAGTCCCCCTCACAAGCCAAGATGTAATGAAAATTAAAACCAGGTAAAAGAGTTGTATGGTTGTTTCTAGATCACCCAAGCCATGTGGGTCTTTGGGAGATCCTTCACAACATCTCTTTTACACCTTTAGACTAAGTAAATTTTCAATTAATATGGAACTTTGGATCCCACAAATTCCCTATAGGGGATTAGGGGAGAGCATACACACACAACTTCCTTTTTGCTCAAACAAATATAACGAAGCAAACAATGATTAACTTACATAAATCACAAACTTAGAAGTGAGTTCAATTTTAGATAACTAAAATGAAATATTTGGTGGTGTTATTTGGCCCCTTTGACTTAAAGTTGTAATACTCTGTAATATCCCCTTCAAATAGGGAATATAGAAAGACAAACAGCTCTGATACCACTGTAATATCCCCTTCAAATAGGGAATATAAAAAGACAAATAGCTCTGATACCACTGTAATGTCCCTTTCTTAGGGGCTCCTTTTTTGAAGAAAAAGCTCTAAATAAAGATACAATTTTGCAAAATAAATTAAAATAACAAATAAACCATAATACATCTCTTAACTTCCAAATCACTAATCTTATTATTCATCCAGATGATTACAATAGATATCCTCTGTCATGCATATAAAATAATATTCAAATACGGTCTTAAAAACCTAAGTATTCTGCAAACTGGGAATAAAACTTGAATCTGGTACATATCAGCCTGCTGTGTCAAAAACACAATCACTGACATCGGTTATACTGTCATCATCGGTCGACTGGGGTCATTAACCTACCAATGTCGGTGATAGGTCAGCCGATGTTAGTCTCTGTGGATCTCTACCTACCGATGTCAATCTCTATGTGAATCTATATAGATCTGTATGGACTTCGTATGACTGCCAATAAAGCACACCCTATTTGTTGGACCCTTGATCTCAAGATATATGGCTCTAATATAGAATATCTCTATTTGTATAATTTATTGAATAAAAACTTATGAAATAAATACCTAGATTACTGTGATGACTTCTATGTGAATTTATCTCTCAAAATACCTAAAATACTATGATAACTTCTGTATGAAGCTATCCCTCGAATCGGCAATAAATTAGCTGATATTTCATAGCCTCTAAATCACACACACTGAAGAGTGGATGTTCTCCAATGCAGATGGAATCTTGGAACCCTTGGCTCAGTCTTCACAAAAGAATTCTTCAATATCAAAATCAATAATCATTAACATGGATAATCAATAATGGCCTCCCATGACAAACCCTTATACCCTCCAAAAGATATGCTTGCCCTAATTAGGGTTTTCTTAAATTATAATTAGGGTTTCTAATTAAAATTAGACCAAATAATTAATATTTGATTAAATCAATCAAATATTAATATCTCCCTCAATACATATCAGATCCTCGATCCATCTAAAGCTGGTGAATCAGGTAGTGATTCTGCACATGACCATACCAAAATAAGGGTGCTCCACTACATGTTAGAAGTCCCTAAATAATAGGAGCTCAGGCAAAACATGTCTGAAAGAGCTTGAATGAAAGCCAACTATAGGAATTCTACTAATCGAATCCAAACCAATCTCCATCATGACCCCCTATCCATCCTCTCAGCCTATGAGGGTCGCATAATAGGCTAATCATCAAATCTGTCAATGTCCATTAAAAAAGGGGACATGACAATCTGCCCCTCCTAAAATTGCTTGTCCCCAAGCAATCTCATAACAATGAACCACTTGATCCACCTAGATCCCAAATGTAGTCATGATCTACATTGATGACAAGCAACACAAGCTCCCACAATATCCTCTGAAGTATGACCAAGAGGAATTGATAATCAAACTGGCAAATGAAACTCAACCAAACTCCAAGATTACAAATACCGTGTACACATTCCACCATGCTATGCAGAAGGCACACTCCAACTCTACAACAAATCCCAAATGGGACTACACCAAGTGTGGAGAATCCACACACTGTACCTCTACGATGATCAACATATCTCATCAACTCCTGCTCTAAGTCATGCACTGCCAAACTATCAATCATAACACCTATCACCATATCAGGCTGACTACTATGCTTGACTGTAGCACCCAACTCAACTAAATGTAACATCAGTAGAAATGAATCAGTACTAGCATCGAGGATAGATATATGCTCATCCCCACTATCTCTAACAATCTCAACCATGGGCACCCTCGTGTCCCCAAATACCACAACCTGTGACTGTACCAACTCTGATAAACACTGAAGTCACTCTAACTCCATGGTCACCTCAGCCAAATGAAACTGTGACTCCTCGAAAGCCAACTGTGTACTCTCAAGAATCTCAAAAGTCACCTCGAGCTGCTGAGTAAGCTCACTCACCTTATCTTCCTTGACCAATAATGCATCATACGCTGTGTTGACCCACTCCATAAGATAATCTCTATCGGCTACCAACTGCATATAATCATGTCTCAAAATCTGGATATCCTCCCATAAAGAGTGGATCTCTGTCAAACAAAGATAACTACCTCCCTACTCAACATTAGTAGGAGAACCCCATCCATAAACTGCTAACAACTGATGAGCAGCATCAAAATGCTTGCAAGTTGTAGCAATATCTCACTCACTAACTCTCAGCTGACTAGACACATGGTGGCACTGGCTAGATTGTCTCCTACAATCCTCCTCTGATGCACGGTCCAAAAGAGTAGACTCAAAATCATTGATCTCTAGCATAATACCATCCATACTCTGTGAATCAACTCCATAGCTCATATCAACATACAGAGTATCAACAACTGTAGCATCATTGTCCAACTCCTCCATACTGAAAGAAACTGTCGAGGAAACTAAGTCCTTAAAAATGTCCACTGCATTCTCTTGGGTGTCATCTACAATAATCAGATCCTGGGACTCTTCTACAATCTCTACCATAGCTGAGAGATCATCAACCCTCAGTGCACTAACATCTGAGCACACCTCCCCACTCTGAGTGCAAGCATCAGACTCATCCTCATCTTTACTATCTCCTATCTCATAACAATCATGGGACATGTTGTTGCCCCATCTAACTAATATGTAGTGCTCTCTCCTCAGCATAACAAAGTGATCAAAAGACACCCTCTTCTGAACCTCAGGTGATAATAACTCCCACTCATCATTTGTTGTCATATACCATGTGGATTTGTCTTTGAATGTAGGGTCTGAAAAAAATTCATTTAACCTCTTCAAAATTTGTTTCAGCTTCTCCATATCCTTGTCCCACTATTTTTGAGTACTTGAAATGCCCATGATTTACTAATTGATTTAATGTCCAATCTACCCAAACTACCCAACAAGATGGCAGGGCTTTAGGCCTGATCTACCCAACAGGATGGCAGGACTTTGGCTCTGATCTACCCAACAAGATGGCAGGAATTTGGCTCTGATACCACTATAATATCCCCTTCAAATAGGGAATATAGAAAGACAAATAGCTTTGATACCACTGTAATATCCCCTTCAAATAGGGAATATAGAAAGACAAACGGCTCTGATACCACTGTAATGTCCCTTTCTTAGGGGCTCCTTTTTTAAACAAAAGCTTTGAACAAAGATACAATTTTGCAAAATAAATTCAAATAACAAATAAACCATAGTACATCTCTTAACTACCAAATCACTAATCTTATTATTTGTCCAAATGATTATAATAGATATCCTCTGTCATGCATATAAAATAATATTCAAATACAGTCTTAAAAACTTGAGTATTTCACAAACTAGGAATAAAACTTGAATCTGGTATGTCTCAGCCTACTGTGTCAAAAACACAGTCACTGACATCGGTTATACTACCATCATCAGTCGACTGGGGTTGTTGACCTGCCTATGTCAGTGATAGGTCAGTCTATGTCGGTCTCTGTGGATCTCTGCCTGCCGATGTCGGTCTCTGTGGATCTTTGCCTACCGATGTCAGTCTCTGTACGAATCTGTACATATCTGTACAGACTTCGTACAACTACCAATAAAGCACACCCTATTTGTTGGACCCCTGATCTCAAGATATATGGATCTAATATAGAAGATCTCTATCTTTATAATTTATTGAATAAAAACTTATGAAATAAATACCTGAATTACTGTGATAACTTCTGTGTGAAGTTATCTCTCAAAATACCTAAAATACTATGATAACTTCTGTATGAAGCTATCCCTCGAATCGGCAATAGATTAGCTGATATTTCATAGCCTTTGAATCGCACACACTGAAGAGTGGACATTCTCCAATGCAGATGGAATCCTGGAACCCTTGGCTCAGTCTTCATAGAAGAATTCTTCAATATAAAAATCAATAATCATTAACATGGATAATCAATAATGGCCTCCCATGAGAAACCCTTATACCCTCAAAAAGATATGCTTGCCCTAATTAGGGTTTTCTTAAATTAGAATTAGGGTTTCTAATTAAAATTAAAACAAATAATTAATATTTGATTAAATCAATCAAATATTAATATCTCCCTCAATACATGTCAGATCCTCAAACCGTCTAAATCTGGTGAATCAGGGAGTGATTCTATACATGACCATACCAAAATAAGGGTTCTCTGCTGCGTTTCAAAAGTCCCTAAATAATAGGAGCTCAGGCAAAACATGTCTAAAAGAGCCTGAATGAAAGCCAACTGTAGGAATTCTGCTAATCGAAGCCAAGCCAATCTCCATCATGACCCCCTATCCATCCTCTCAGCCTACGAGGGTTGCATAATAAGCTAATCATCAAATATGTTGATGTCCACTAAAAAAGGGGACATGACATACTTTGAAATCACAACAACAAAACTATTCAAGTGAACACCCTAAAAATTTATTTAAGCACCAAATTAAAGATTCCTAATTCTTTTTAAGCATCCTAAAAGAGATTTAAAAAGCTATAATTAAGCATGATTTGGCACTTTTCAAGTAGGCCCTATAAGGAAATGGTCAAAGTGTTTTTTATATTTGACACACTTTTTCAAATGAAACAAGTAACTTTGAAAATTGAGCTCTCAAGTTCACACAATGTAATCCCACAACTCCATAGTCTAATACTACAACTTTCCAAAACCATGATTAGTTAGCATAATATTCATAATTCATAGTTTAGTCAATTTTTTTTGAGAATATCACTACTCTAAATGATAATATCACAGCTAACAAAGTAAACCTTTAACTTAGAGAATTGTAGTATTATCGCTTAACCCTAATGTTCTAGGCTAACTTCTAGTGGTTTAACTACAATACTGTGACTCAAACTGATAATATCACAACCTATAAAATTATGGTATTTTAATGTCATGATTGTTGAGTCATGGTATTATAATAACATGACTTATAGATAGACAACATGTCAGTCCAAGAACATAGTTAAAATGCAATATCATGACTAAATGACAAAATTGTGACTATGTCAATTATGAGATTATGGTCTAGAGGACAACATCATAACTCCACAGTGGCAAAACCATTACTTCTATAAAAAATGTTTTTACTCAATATTTTGACTCTTTTTTCTCTCACACTCCAATATTCTTCATGAAAATGCTTAGTAGGTTGCTTGTAGGAGTTATTTGATCAAATTTATGGGGATAGGTCCCACCAGGCATGTCATTATGTGAACTAGGAATTTTACTCAAGAGAGGGGGTTAGATCAAGTGTTAGTTCAAAATGAAATAAAAATGAAAATAACACACTTAAAATAATGACATATCTAGGCCTAGACACTAGGAGGATCTTATTAACAAACATACATATGAAAGTGACAACTAAAACATGAAAGAAACCTTCCTTCACCTTCCTTGGAGCTTATAAATGGTTCCTTGCTTGGATTTTACATCAAAGAGTCTTCATCAATGGATTTTTTTGGATATTTTTCTTCTTGGCACCTTTATCTTGTGATATATTTGGCTTGGTTCAATAATTTTTCATAATAACACTAATTATAAGAGACGTTGGAATCATTTGTACATGGTAAATTTACACTATCCATGCTTAAAATTATGGTTTTGAGGCCTTATATTTATAGATTTTTTCAAATGATCAGAATGAACCTAGATCATCCATCTCAAGATCAAGATGTGTGGCTAATAATCCATTCAATTTTGGAGGCCAAAATCAATAAATGCTCTCATAAATATTTGGGATAAAGAGGCATTGGAGGGCTTAATCAAATATTTGTTGTAATTATGGATTTTGGATGCCACCCCATAGAATGATGTCTTAGATGATGTAGTTATTCAATATAAATTTAAATTAATGAAATATTCAACAAGTTCCATGGAAAATTAACTTAAGCTCTTGATTCAAATTAATTAGCCTTAAACATGATTTATCAATTTTGGTGCAAATCTTTGCAATTGGTGCACAAATTAATTAAACTAGTCAAAATGTCATATTATTGGCTCAAAATTTGACTAGATTAGAATTAGGATATGATGTTAGATGTGTTTGAATTATTATCCCATTTAGGATGTTGATGACACAAAATAACAAAGGCATGTGTCTTGTGCAAGAAAATTGGTATAAAAAGCAATCCAGAGCACCCTAGTACAAAATCATCACTTTAACTCAAAATGATATAATCAAAGTTAGTTATCTCATAAAATTCATTTCCTCATTTAGGGATACATTGGCCAAAATTGACACTTATATATGACAGGTTCACATCATTTAGCATTTTTTAGTATTTTTAGCCCAAATTGTGCATTTTGGTAGAAATTGGTTTAAAGCTTGGCTGGAGGTTATTAGTGGCCAATTTTAGGTTTCTACAATATTTTTTATTTAAAAATTATGTCAAAAATATTGTGTGTCACTTTATTAAAATAGGTAATGTTACGTTGCCCAAATCAATTCAAGTTTGTACCTTGGAGTCTTTGAAACAAACCATCATTTATACCTTTAGAGAGAGGCAGCATCATTACGCTGCTCAAATTATTTCATAGACTTGTCTTGTGTCCAAGTTTCACATTTGAACCAAGTATGCCTTTGTGGTATTTATCTAGTGTTGTTATGTTGTTCAATTGTGTCTAGTTTGTTTGTTCAAAAAACCTAGTTTTCCTAAACTTGAGTTTTTAATTAGCCTTGACAAGTTTGAATTCAAACATTGATTGATTTCTATTTAGGCCTAGTCTAATCGGGGCTTAGATACTGATATTTATCTTTTGGGTTGTGTAACTTAGGTTAATTTTTTACTCAAATTCAAAAACTATCTATTTATTTCATTATTTGTGAGAAAATAGTCTATCCCCAAGTGCCTTTTATTTCATGCCTCATGCTAATTTGATCAAGTTCATGTCTAAATTCAAGTGCCTCATCTATGCCAAAGTGTTATAGGATTTTTATATTAAATACCCCTTTGTTTTAAGTCTATATTTTGATGTTGTGTTTGGATAAAATACCTAAAAACCTTTATTTTCCTAGAGTAGACCTATTTGGAACACTTTGGACCTAGAGTTTGGCATTTTTTTTAATTTCATCCACTTGACCTTTTTGTGTGAGACATTTAACATTAGACATTTGGTGTTATATTATTTTATACCAAATTTTATCACAAACCATTTTGGAGATATAACTCCATTATTTAACCAAGTTAGACCTAGTTTGAGCCTTTTTTCTTTTTCGACTTTATTTTTTAGATTTTATAGAACTCTAACCATTGATTTGACCATGTCTCACTATACATGTAATGGTGTCATGTACAATCCAAGGTATGAAAATATGGTCATGTAAGAGGAATTTTTTCAAAACCCCTATGGAGATGTTGTTGTTTATGAGATGGATCCTTATCCACCTTACAACACTAAAATATGGGAACAAATTAAAGATCCTTTAGCTCATTATTTGGTCAACATGACTCCATATTCAGATCAGGACCAAGAATAAATGGAATAATACTTAGCTAGTGTACCTTTAATTTTAGTGCAAGTTCAATAGTAACCTTACTATGTTATAATGCCATAAACCTATGACCCTTATTTTTTTGATCATCACTTTATATAAAATAAGGATGAAGTATTAATCAGAGCCACAAAGGTAGGGGCTAAGACTTTGACAGACTTTCCCCATGAAAACTTGCCAAGTTTAGTAAGAGTGCCTTACAACATTCCTTATAATTAGAATAATGAACAAGCCTCTTCTAGTAATATTCATGCTATAATGTTGATGTCATATCAGGACCCTCATATGCTTATCATATGAAAAGGCCTCATAGAGGACCAGTTTATTCAAATGTAGAAAACATATCAAATATAGCTAAAATCAGCACACAACTTCAACAATATATCCATGTCAATTGCTCCTCTTATTGAGCTATCTCCTTCAAAAAGAGTTTTAATGGAGTTGAATAGCCAAGATAATTAGGGTGTAAACCCATTTATGAAAATCACTTTGATATAAAACATGTTTAATACCCCAAATATTGAAAAAGTATCTTCTGCTTTTATGTAGCATAGTGAGCCAAACATAGTGGATAATGCACAAGTAACATCCAATCTAAACCAAAGTGATATAAATACACAAAAAACTAATCAAGAACAAAATGTGTCTTTATTTAACATTGTAAGTGGTTTAAAATTATAGGGATTAGGAACTTATACCTCCCAACCTCAACCAACTACCTCTAATCTTCAACTAGTTACTTCTTCAAGAACCCAACCTCAAGGATTAAGTAGTCAAACCATGCCATACCTCAAAAAAATATGATGAATGTTACTCAACCAAAATAGGTGATGAATAAAATTCTATAAAAATAGGTACCTTCCAAATTACCCATGTAGTAGAGGCAAAACATATCTCTACCTCAACAAGGGGCAATGAATGTTTAACCTCACTAGGTAGTGATGAATATACCTATTTAGTCATATAGCAACATGCCAATGTAAAACCAAATGATGTCTAATCAATAAGATATAAGTATTGGTTAATGACAAATTTTAAATCTCCATTATGTGTCTACTTCCCAATAGGGATTCATGCAACCAAAAGGTTCTAATATTCCACAAGTACCAATTCAACAACAATTGCCTTTCATGCCAAAAGCACCACAAGTTCAATGACAAGGCCTTGGTTCATAAGTTCCTATCAATTACTAAGGTTCAACTAGTTAGCATCATGTCTCTATTCAATCTTGATAGGCATAGTACATCCATATCCTTCCATCTCATATACAATTTCCCCAAAGCTAGGCCCATATACCCAATCCTAACTAGAATATCACACAATAATGCATGCAATTCAAACAATTCCACCATAATCCATGCATGCATATTCTTGGTCCATTCTTGAACCAAAACCAACATTATACAATAAAACATTTCTCCACTATACCTCAGTCAAAGTAATCTACTTGTGATCACCTAACATCTACCTCAAGCTAATGTTCCCATTGGTTTCCAATCACAAGAACTACCAAAAATGAAGCATGCAATTGCCACCATCCAAGATAAGAAATAGACTAAAAATTTTAACTTGGATGATATGTGTTCCTACCCTATTAACATGGAGTATTTTCAAATACCATTTCCTCTAGGGTACAAACCATCTAAATTCAATAAATATAAGGGAAAAGGTGACCCCAAGGCCCATTTGACAAAATTCTTTGTGTCATGCCAGTGAGTGGCCTATAGTGACATATACCTTTTACTATTATTTATAATGATCCTAGAAATACAAGCATTGGAATGGTTCCTAAAATTACCAAAGAATCTAATTTTTGATTTTGATGATCTTTTGGACAAGCTCATGTAACACTTTTCCTACAATCTCGAACATAAAATTTCATAGGTAAATTTAATGCAAGCCAAGAAAAAGGCCAATGTAAGTTTTTTAAGTTATTTATAGTGATGGAGAGCACCTACAATCTGAATTGCCTATAATCTACTAGACAAAAAACTAGCCACTATGTTTACCAAAAAATTACATAGTGAGATATCTTACCATTTGGATTTACAGTGTGCACACATAATTAAGGAAATCATTAACAAAGTTTTGTTGATTTAAAAATACCTTATTAATAAAAGGATCATTAAAGTTACCTCATCAATCAAATTCAAAACCAAAACCAAAATAATGGGAAAAATCAAATCTAAGTCCAAGCACAAGCATTGCAACTGACCCATGCCAATAATTATGACAAACCCAAGCAGTTCAATCATAAAAAGAATGTTTTTGGTAATGGAGTAACTGAGTCATGACATTTCCAAAAAATACAAACACCATCTGCTCAACCTATGTTGCATATGCAAATTAATTCTATCTAACAACCTCTTCAACAAACACAACAAGTGTAATAGCTTAGACCAATGCAACAAACTCAGTAACCTATGCCTTTACATAACCCTCTTATAAGGATAACTATTCCTACTCATCATGTATTTAGTGACCTTGGATAACCCATTAAATCTATGTTTCACAAACTCATTATAGCTAATCTGATTAACTGACCTATTTTAAAACACTATCATGAGGGTATTGATTATCCATAATGGTATATATAGAAATGAATTTTGTGAGTATCATCAAGTTAATGTCCATAATTTGCATCATTATGTGAAAATTAAACATTTGATAGATAACATGTTGGAAAATGGAGAGATCACATTGGATTTTGGAGCTTCCACATCCAATCAAAACATAGGTATTTATTAGAATCCTTTTACGTAACATAATAACCAATAACATCAGCAACACTAACTAGCACAACAATAATAATAGTATCAATAGCCAAGATAGAGCCAACAAAATTAGCAGCAAAACCAATGATGCCAAATGAATGGATAAAACCAAGGCCAAAATGATGCCAACAACTAATAGACCTACCATGTAGTTGCACATGACTAAAACATGGTTGTAGGCCATCTTGTAGGAGGTCATGTTAACACCATCTCCATTAATCTAAGACCAAATACCAATAAAAAAATATCATTGATAATCATTCCAAACCAACCAACCCACACCTATGATCCTTCTTTGACTTTGGGCCATATATAAGTGAACCAGGAAGTATGGATTCCCACTTTTGGACCTTATATTGATGATTCATCATTGAGTCCTAACCATGCAAAAGTGCATCGATAATTAAGACTTATCTTATTTGGTCCCCCTCTACCATCATTGGTTAGCAATAATGGTCCTATATCTAATCTTGATTATGTAATCACAACTCAACGATCGAAGATTACCATACTAGGCCCATAGCCATCTACCACTTTACCCATCCAACCAACCATTTTGGCATAGAACAATACAATTACAACTATGAAATAAAATATGTTTGATATTATGGACCAAGTACAAAAGATGCTTGGACAAATCTCCATTTTATACTTTCTGTGTACATATCCATCCATAAAAACATCTTGACAAAGTTTCTTGGTCAATCCCAAGTTCTATAAGACATTTCTCTAGACAAATTTTAATCTTTGATTGGACTTCTAGCTCTAGGCCAATAATTAACCTTCAACCAGAGATATATGTCATCCCTTGACGTAATGCATAATAATATATTATACATCAAAGTTGTCATAATGTGACACAAAGTGAAACATGTTCTCATAGATAATGGATCATGCCTAACTATTATGTCTCTAAATCTCATCAAGATTCTTGAGCATGCCATGGTTGATCTCCAACTAGAAATGATCATGATCAAGGCCTATGACAATGAAGAACATGAATCACAAGGCACCATAAGATTGTTAGTTATTGTTGGGCCTTTGACCCATGATACATTGTGATATGTGTTAGATCTTGATTTGTCATATAATATGATTTTGGGTAAACCTGCGATACATGAAATTCATGCAATCTTATCGACATTGCACTAGTGTATCAAGTTCTCCCACTCAGGTATGGGTTTTATTATTCATGGATATTTATATTCATATGAACATTGTAAGTATTTAAAGGCCAAGTACCAAAGCTATAACTATAATTTTACTTTGAATCTAGTTTTCAAAAAGCCTAGGGGAAAGAAATACTTATTGATTCACCAAAGGCCAATTGCATTGACCCTAACACCCTTAATTCAATTTACCACATGTTACTCCTAAATGCCTAATAATTATACTATCTCAGTTAATGGTCCAAGATAATATTTGACATCAAATACCTTCCACATTGTTAAGCTTCCACATAACCCCAAGTCTTTTGGAAGACCAAAACCTAAACCACCTTTCATGGAATGGAAATGAAAGGGCAAAGCCAAGCTGCATAGTCCAACACCAATCATTTGCATACCACCTATAGCCATGAACAAGACCCTCTTTTAGATGATGAATCTTGATTTTATAATGACAAACTGGCTGATTTTTACATAAGTGTCAAGTATCCTATTGCCAACAAAATCTTGGAAAGACATGCCTATGAAGGAGGAGGCCTTGGGCTAAATCAATAAGGTCTACTTGAACCAATTTTTGCCTCTCAGTATAAAATAACCTATGGACTTGGATTAAAACCAATTGGGGTTGACCCCAGATATTGTATTCATTTTCTAATGCCAATGACTAGTGATGATGATGATGACAACAAAGTAGAGACTGATCATAGCCCTTTCGATGACCTAGCCAATACCAATTTATTTGAATTTAATGTCATTTTTACCCTTTCACTAGTCATTTACCATTATACACTTCCATTATATTACCCTCAAATTATAGACTGGGGTCAACAAGAATCAATAGTGCCAGTTGATGAGTTTCATAATGATGAGGCCTTCTATAATTTTTTAGGCTTTAGGGATAATGTTCCATTGGGAGACCACAAACAAGGGATCTCAATAAATTTATATCCTAGAGCCTATTTTGGAGAATGGGTGAATACCCTTAGATACAAACAATTAAATAAAAAATTGAGGTCCCAAAGTGAAAACCTTTTTGAGGCACTTTTAGACAAGGGAAATAGTAAAGAGAAAGGCCAGTTTAGTGGTGAAAACCTATTTCAGGCACCATTACATGGGGGTGTTCAACCTTCCTCAAACATAGCTTAGGAGAACACCAAAAATTAACTTACCTATTGGTTAGAGTTTAGTCTTGAATAACATCAACTTTTTGATCTAATTATCCAAGAGTTTACAATAGTATTTGTCACATGGCCATCCCTACCACTGGAAGATTTTGATTCATCATACCTAGGAAACTCTAGGAGTCAATCCTAATAAATAACTCTACCATTTTAGGCCTATTTAAACCTTTGCCAAACATTTTGGAATATGGATAAACTCTTCTTGTGGAAGACATAATTAAATTTAACATCAAAATTCTAGAGGTCCCAAAATGGATCAAATTTAGCATGTCTCTCACTGAGGAGGAACATGAAGTCTTTACAACCCTTCTGAGGGAATTTATTGATATATTTGCCTAGGCTATTTTGACATGCTTATTTTGGACCCCACCTTGGTTGTACACCACATGTTGATACATCATAATGCTAAACCTATGAAATAAAAATTGAACAAGATGCACCCTCACATTGTTTTATTATTAAAGAAAGAATTGGAGATTATCTTGGAAGCAAGATGTATTAGACCGATCGACTACTCATAGTGGATCTCCAATATTGTTCCAATTAGAAAGAAGTTAGAATGATTCAAAATATACACTATATTTATGGACATAAACAAAGACTACCCAAAAAATGGCTTTCCTCTATCAAACATCAATATGATTATTGACTCCACAGCAAGTTATGAAATGCTTTCATGATAATGGACAAATTTTTAGGTTATAACTAGATCTAAATCATGCTAGAAGACCAAAATTAAATAGCATTCACCATTCTATAGGGAACCTTATGTTATCAAGTTATGCCATTTGGTCTCAAAAATGTAGGGGCCACATACTAAAGATCCATGACCATCATATTTCATGATATGATGCATGAAATTGTTGAAGTCTATGTCGATGATGTTCTAGGTAAATCCAAGACTAGGGCTAATCATCTAGTAGCACTAAGAAGGATATTTGAGTGATTGTAAGAAAATAAATTCAAGCTCAACCCTAATAAGTATGATATTTATGTTACTTCAGGAAAAAAATTTAGCTTCATTATGTCTCACTAACGCATTGAAGTCAATCCAACCAAAGTAAAAGCCATAACAAACATGTCACCACCATCCAATTTGAAGTAGCTTCATAGTTTTTGAGGTAAAATAAAATATATTAGATGCTTCATTTCTCAGTTGGTTGACAAGTGCCACCCATTTACACACCTCCTAAAGAAAGGGGTGACATTTTATTGGGATTATAAATGCTAGAAATATTTTCATCATTTGAAGGATATCTAGTAAATATACCTATTTTATTACCTCCAATGCTAGGGAAGCCATTCCTCCTATACCTATCAGCCATAGAAAAATCTTTGGGGGTAATTCTATTTCAAGATGATGATAATGGAAGGGAGCATACTATGTACTATCTAAGTTATACACTAGTTGTGTATGAGCAAAATTATATGCCCATTGAAAAATCTTATTTATCTATGGTCTTCACAACAAAGAAACTACACCATTACATGTTGTAGTTTCAAAAGTAGATATGCTCAAGTATCTACTATCTAAACCATATTTACAAGGTTACATGGCCAAATGTATCATGCTCTTAAGTGAATTTGAGATAAAATACATTAATCAAAAATTCATCAAGGGGCAAGTTATTGCATATCAGCTTGTTAAAGCACCCCTTGTAGATATAGTGTCGCTAACATTCTAACTCCTAGATGAATCCATTATGACCATCATTGAAACACCTCTTGAGGAAGAGCATTGGAAACTATATTTTGATGGATCATTCATAACACATGGATTGGGGGTATTCCTTTTATCTATTACACTATAGGGGGATCTAATCTCTAAGTCATTCAAGATCAGTTTTCCTTACACCAATAACATGGTCAAATATGAATCACTCATTAAAAGAATTTGATAGGCAGTATAATAGAACATATAACATCTCAAGTTTTATGGTAATTCTTAGTTAATTAGTAATCATGTTACAAACCATTTTTAGACCAAGGATGACAAGTTGATACCATATAAGGCCATAGTTGACACTCTTAAATAGCATATTATCAATATATAGTTTGAATATATATCACAGGCCAATAACATCATAGTTGATGTAATGGCTACCATTAGGTCTTTGATTCAACATATAGATATAGAAAAATAATACCAGTTTCTCTTTGAAAATCTTTTAGCACCAGCTCATGAACCTTTAACTATCACCATGATCTATGATATTATTGGACCCATATTTATTTGGTATTTTAACCTTTACACCTGTCTCCATGACCAAGTAATGCCACCAAACCTATCATGTAAATAGTCCAAGGCCTTTATCCACCATGTCGTACGTTATACTTTACTTGGATCAACCCTATACCAATGTATTTTTGATGGAACTCTACTTCATTATTTAAATTCAATAGAATCTACATTATCACTATGGTAAGTTTAAAAATGAGTTTATGGATTCCAAAATAGTGGGGCCATCATCTCCAATAATTTCTTGTGTATTGGGTACTATTGGCTAATGATGGATGCAGATGTAGCTGCATATGTGAAATGATGTGATAAATGTCAATGTCATGCAAATCTAATTCATGCCCTATCCAAGACTTTGAAACCAATGTTTACACCATGGTTATTTGCTACATGCGGATTTTATTTCATTGGGAAGATAAATCTGACCTCATCAAATGGCCATAAACATATCCTTACTACCACTGAATACTTCACTAAGTGGATTAAAGTTATACCCCTCACTTACATGATTGGAAAGAGAATTTACAAATTCATTTTAAACCATCTCATTTTTTTCTATGGTATCCCCTCTAAAATTATATCTAATAATGGTGGATCATTCAAAAATAAATATGTTGAATCATATGTGGACTACAAAATTAAACAACATTTTTTCATGGTATATTACCCTCAAAGTAACGACTAGGTAGAAGCATCTAATAAAACCGTTGTCAACATCCTTAAAAATATTTTCAATGATGTCCATCATGATTGGCACCTCCAAATATTTTTCTTCTTATGGGCATATTTTACCAATCACCATACTCCAACAAGAGCCACTCTATATTCACTTATTTATGGTACTCAATACATTCTTTCCATTGAGGTTAAGTCACCTTCTTTGTGCATATATTTGAATCATGTTCTAAATGATGAATACTATTGAATAGCTCACCTAAAATATCTGGATTTACTTAATGAGAAATTCTTGGCCATAGTTAATAATCTATAAGCATACCAGAATCGACTTTGTGGCCATTACAATTGATGTGTAAACACAAATAGTTTGAGTTTGGTGATCTTGTTCTTAAAGAAAACTAAAAGAATACCATGATAAAACACAAACATAAATTCAAGTTCAAACCCAACTAGGTGGGTTCATTCATCATTATTTCAAAGTATGGCATTGGAGAACATAGGCTTGTTACACTAGATGGGGATGAACTCGATAAGCCAATGAACATTATACACATTAAGTGTTACTTCTCTTGAGAGACCTGATGTATTGTCTATGAGGACCATTTTGATTTTACCATAATATCAACTTTATTTTTTGTAAAAAATTATATCACGTTATTGTTCCACCATTCCATTCTAGTATACCTTTTCTATTGACTGAGTTGTATTTACAATGTCTTGCCTAGCCCATTTGACCTTGGTTCGATTCAATTGGTTACAAGGCTACTTTCAGTATGAATTTTTACATTTAGTTTTAGTAGTTGTTTCAAGTATTCCAAAAATAGGTCATATTTTTGGATAAGTTTGACAAAGGTTTGGTAGTTACATCCTTTATTTATTGTTCCATTCTATACCAAGTGGCCCTGATTATAACCACCTTTAGGAAAATCATTGTCCCACAATCATGCTACTAATTATAACCACCTATGGGAAAATTATTATCATTGAATTATGTCATTTTTTCCTAGTTACAACTACCTATGATAAACTAGGGACAACACTTATTTATTGTGCCTTGAAATACCACCTTGCCATGCCAATGTCATACTATGCCATTTTGCCTTGTTTGCTTATTTTTTTTAATTTGCTGCTACACTAGTCATTTTCCTCTACTATAAGGTGGAACTACAATGACTTGAGGTACAATCCTAGGAATATTTAATAAGTGCTTGATTTACATTGAGGTTAACTCAATCACCCCTTTGCCATGATCTCACCATTTTACAAGCAATTTAAGTTTTAAAGCTCTCACTATTTTGAGAGAAACCTAAGTCATGCTCTCACTATTTTGAAATCTTAGACCATTTAGCATCTCATCATTCTCCATCTAGTTGAGATACTTATAAAATTTAGAAAAACATTTGAAAATCATTTTTTTTAAATCACCACTTCTTTTCCTTAAGGATTCTAGGAACCCTTGCTAAATCACAATAAATCACTTTTAATTTAGTTTCCTCCTCATTTTTGGCCTTTTATCCCATGCTCTCTCCATTTTGAGAGTTCATTCCCATATTATTTTATAGCATCCATCATTTTTTTCTTGTCATCATTTTCTTCTATCCAATTCCCTGGGAGAACTACATTTGGCCTAAAATTTTTATTAGATATTACATCCATGGAACTATGTAGGCAGCATCCACTTTCCTAGTGCATCTGGGGATAACTTGACCACCCCCTTCCTTTTCTTTTATTCCTCCTATCTTGTTTGTTTCTTTATTTATCCCTTACCATCTAGGGGCAATATTTGTCATTTTAATTATGCCATATTGTTTTTACTAACATTGTAATTAACCAATTGTTTGTTTGTTGTTTCTCTTTAATTTCTTTTCTTTTTCTTTTCTTAGTGTTTTATTTGTATTATTTGTTTTCTTTATTTTTGTGCCTTGATTCAGTCTATTCCATTAATTAGGTGATTCCTTGCACATTATTCTTGAATCCATCCATATTCATGCATCAACATTGTCATCATGGTTTTTATCATTATTGCATTATTTTCAATTGAGTATTGGATCACGTGTCAGTCTTTATGAATATTTTGGTCCAGTTATCATGGTGTTCTATCATGATGCCTACCATCACATGCTATAGTAAAAATGAGATCTAAGAGTCTACATACAATGCATCAATGATATATCTCCTTGGGAGCATCAACATTTCTGATCTAATCCAAATCATATCCCAAGTAATGTAATTAAACAATGAAAGAATATTAACCTTTGTTAGTTTAGATGAACATCTCCCTTCTAGTAGGTTACCCAAATTCATCATTCTCTTCTATGATAATTTGCCATCGTATTCCATATCATGTTTTCCATAATCAAGGTATAATTATTATAAATGCCTTTGGGCAAATCATTGTATACCATCCCACTTTCATTACCAATGATTCTAACCACCTTTGGGAAAATTATTATATTTCCATCCATTTGAAGGTTGATGATTATAGATACCTTTGGGAAAATCATCACACATATTCTTCCCAAATGGGGCATGTTTTTATCTTACTAATGATTATAACCATCTATGTTCAAATAATTTTTTTCCTTTTTGATAATTATAACTACTTTTGGTAAAATCATCCTCTTGTTACCCTAATCCCTTTTTGATGATTACAACTACCTTTGGGTAAACCATCACCATTTTTAATCCCATATATGATAATGATTATAACTACCTATGGGAAAATCATCTTGTTTATATATCCTAATTTGGGTAGATCCATATGCCATTGATTATAACTACCTATGGGTAAATCAATCCCTTTCACTCATTTCATCTTTTGGTCTAGTCATTTCCTTCTTTCGAGGGACTAATTACGGACCCCTTTGCCAATCGCTCCCTCGAGGGGACACCTATAGTTAATCCATTTCTATTAAATTCATAATCATGCAAGATGATTTCATTATTTTAGAAGATGTTATTGTGATTACATCCTTTATTGCCTTCCTGAATAGAGTGAAACTATAGACACCTACAACTAGCCACAAACAGCCTTTAACCAGATTTCAAATTAATTCTTACCAACCTTTGTAAATTAATTTCAAGAATCAATGGATGTCTTAAATTTACTTGTGTATCATTTTTCAAAGATTATAATCTAATTAATACATCCCTAATTGGGGTATCATATTATAAGCAACAAAAACCTCTCAAGGATTCATCTTTATTCATCATGCAACATCAGAACATGCAATTTAGCCTATAGACCTATTAAGTGGGGAAAGTGCACACATGTATTAAATCAAATCTTAGAAATTATAAAAGACTAATCATAATGAGTTAAAATTCTAAATAAAATTAAAATCCTAGTCAAATTATACATGTGTAATTAATGAATAAATAAAAAAAGTAAATTCAAAAATATGAAATATCCTAGTTTTTCATGATTACCTTTTGTGAGTTGTTAAGCCTTTGAAAATATCTCACCCATGCCTATTAATTTAAAATAATGAATTTTTGACACCTTTTAACTCTACTGGGGTTAATTGACTCACTTAGGATAGGTTTTAACTCATTTCATGTTTAAACTACACTTTAACTCACCTTGAGTTAGGGTTCGTTCCTAAGCCTATAAATACAAGCCTAGACCTCTTCACAAGAGATCTTGGATATTTTAGAGTTATAATGTAGTTTTTTGCATAAGAATAATGAAAATAATGTTATAATTCCAAAAATAGTGAGCCAAGCTAGTAGGCAATCATAAGTCGCAAGCCAACAATAGTGCCAAGGAGAGAAGAATCAAAGAAAACTCCATTGCCAAAGACCCCTTTGAGCACAAATTGAGCAAGCCATAAACAAATCCTTTGGAGCTCTAAAGGAAGGTAGATATTTTTGTTCTTTGAATTTTATTTGGGTTTTCAATTGTATTTATTCCATTATGATCCCCCTAATATCTAAGCTTAGAGGTGTTAGCCTATTAGTGTGTTGATCTCATTATTTTATGAACTAACACTTTTTCTAACCTCTTATCTATTTTCAAATTCCTTAATCACAATGTAAACTTGAAATATGATCTAGGAAAATAAATAATATAGACTAGTATAAAAATAAAGTGATGTACAAAATTTATAAAAAAATTTAAATCACTTAAAATAACAACTAGGGTTAGGTTTAGAGAGATGTCCTTTCAAATTGATTAATTTATTTATTAACTATGATTGTCAAAAACTAATTACAAAAACTTGTAAACATAATGTTAATTTAAAATATTGTCTTGTTTTATTTTGGGAAAAGTGCACATTATCCATACAAGGTCACAACCTTCCATTATCCACTAATGTAACACTATTTATGTTGATTGTGCATTGGATCTAAAATTTTGGATCGATTCTCCTCTATCTAAGTATTGTATGATTCTATAAGGAGCCTAATTGGTTGCATGAATCCCCTATAAAAATAAAGTAATATCCTACACAAGTGACAAATAATATCAAATGACTAGGGGGAAGTGGGATATGGTTGATCTATCCGCAGAAATTCTCTTGTTGATTTAGTGCTACCTACATAGTCTAAATGAACCTCATGTCAATGTAGTTATCCCTTAGAGGAAGATCATATAAATGCAACTAGAAATTTTGATTAGAATGCTTGATAATGGATGGCCTCAACCTATAATAAAGTAATGTTATCTTTTCCCATGACTATATTACTACAAGATAATTGTAGTAAGGCTCTTTTATGAATAGATAAATGATTTTTAAATTTCCTTTGCAATAGGGTGATAGATAGAGTAACCAAGGGTTTCAAGTGAGACACAAGTGATGTATTCTTATATAATAATATTTGAATTATTTCCAAAAATTGACCTATTTTCACATGTGGGAAAGCCATTAAGAAGTGTGTAATTTTTAAAAAAAAATAGTTGGTAGAGAATTATATACAAGTTCACACTAGTGAATAGGTGCACAGTATGTCCCTATTTTCCTAGCAAACACTTATTTAGAATAGACAAAGGCTTTTGAACTCAAAATGATAGTAAAGTATATCATGATTAGGGATGAATAAGAATAAATTAGGGAATATTTGAATATGTTGTCATTAATTACAAGACATTAAATTATTTCATGTAGATAGATGGTTATTAGAATGGATTTTTGGCCAAGTAAGGTAAATATGTCAAGGATCAACATTGTCAAGTATTTATTTATCTAATTTCAATATCTGCACCTTTTCACTTAACTAGTTTAACTTAACTAAAATTACTATAAGAATATAAAATATTTTCATAAGGATACATTTAATTCTCATGAAATGACATCTTTGTTTTATCCTCATGATGATATTTACATTCTTATATGTTAAGAATAAAAACTAGATTATAAGTAGACCAAATCTAAGAAAGTTTGATTTCAAAAAAAATCTCAATTTTATTACCATTTAGGGGCAACCCAAATGGTATAAAAGAGTTATGAAAACAAAAACAAAATCATAAAGTAAAAGCATAAAAATATTATCATCACAATTCATGATGTCCATGGTAACTGCATAAAAACAACTAAATAAAGCATATTCCCACTAGTTCACTAAATGAAAATTATATATCCTAAAAAAAATTAGATTAGGTGGGTAAACTTACAAAATCTCTCCTCAATGATGAAAATGATAAGAAATCTAATGGTCAATAACATTGGACACCCACACTTTCAATTTTGAGAAAAACTATTTGGATTAAGTAGAATCTATATGAAGGTATTATCCATTATTAAGTAGATTTAAAGGAGTAAAAGCACAAGAATGTTTTTGTACCACTTATTCTACTTAAATATGTAAGAAAAATCATGAAAATTAAGAAGAAAGAGATTATAAAAAATGTGAGGGGTAATGTAGTGTTGTCTAATGAGTATAAATATAGATCATGATATGATCTTATTTGTAAAGAAGTAGCTACTTATAAAACAAATTAAAATTTAAATGAGAAAAGTTTCTTATTATGATTCCCTATTTGGATAAATATGATTCACTATTATTATCAGATGGAAAATATACTCCCTTATTTATAGACACATATATCTAGGATAGACTCTTATCATTATAAATTTTGAGTTACCCTTACCTTACATAAATTATGTGTGGTCATATGACTCTTGTACACCCTTCTCTCCTATCCACTTAACTTTTATGGGCCTATAATTTTCAATTTTATATCATTCACATACAATAGTTACATTATCTATATCCAATCTTCTTATTATAATTATTTTATTGTAACCTAATTATAATATTGGTATCCCTATGTTTTTGGACACCTCCGGCCACACCAAAATGGTTCTAGATTTCTAAAACCTTCCACCTTCATAGTAATTTCAAACATTCCAAATAATATTGGTCATTTTTCAAATTCAAATCATCTATATGCATTAGATCTTACATTTCACATGTTGGTGGTTGATAAGTTATCTAAATAATAATATATTTATACATTATGGGTTTAATCATGTTCCATAGATATTAGTTATAAGGAAGACATTTATAAAAATATACCCACTAATAGGTACAACCCTAAATATCACAAATAAAAAATTAGTCATATAGAACATGCCTTAGCCATGTCTAAAGGCACCTCTAAGCTAAGTCAAGTACTCATTTTAAAGTGTAGAAAGATAGATTATAGATTTTATCCACACCAATAGATCATGATTGCACACATACACTTAAGGGGAAGAAGTACATGTAATTTCATTTCCCTCCTTGTAATATTGGAAATGTAGGAAGTGTTAATCCATTCATTAGGGAGTCATTTAGGTCAACTCAACCCATCACTCTTCCCTATTTTTATATGTTAACCTAGTGGCAAAACTAAAATTGGGGATTCAAAGTTAAGGAGAAAATATTATGTATACTTTACACATAATGAGATCATGATATTACATAGAGTAGATTTTTACAAACAAGTCCAATAACCAACATCAAAATACTGAGGCATAGTTTAAAGGGACATATATTACCTATGTCAAATTCTTACACCTTGCACAAGAATATATAATCTAATGGAAATATCCAAGTAGATCTAAATATCTAGTTTCTTGATTCATTTATAGCCCTTTATGTTACCTACATACAATCTCAAACTTGATCATAAAAATAATAAGATAAGTACCCAAGTCCTCTTAAAGGTTTTAATAAATAACAAAAGTGTCATTGAACATCTCATTATAACATTCATATTTTATTAATTTAGATATACCTTAGATAATCTTAATCATCCTAAATTTTGTCTAGTTTATATAATTAATCCAAAACAAGGTAAAACATATTGGTGAACACATTCTTTATAGTAAACATGCCAAACCCTAAGTTCTCCATTAGGGTTTCATCATTCTTTAAAGGGTTTCATATTTTTGAATATAAATCTAATTTTAAAACTTTATGTATAATTTCCCATCATTAACAATACTCATTCATGGCTATAGTGGATATAAATTGTTTATATTTTCTAACTCAAGATATGATTATAATCATTAAAATTTGATCTCCTAAAACATGTAGTATATTTTAAAACTATGTAATTAAATGGATCAAATTTATGTGAAATAATACTAACATGAAACTAAACATGAAAAATATCCAGCATTCCTTTATAATTCATATTGTTTAAATAGTTAATTTGAGATGCTTTTGATTAGTACTAGATGCTAAAGATCATGTATAATTCATTGTGTTCCTCATTTTTCCCTTAGCATATTAATGGTGCCATCCAACTCTCATTATTTCCTTTAGACTTCTATTGTATTCCTTTGTATATGTTGTTACAATGCAAAGAGGTAAGGTAGACCATCATATTATAAAAATTTAAGGTCATCAAAATGTTCCTCCTCATCCCCTTCCACCCCACCCCATGAACTTGTAAAACCAAACTACAAAATATTATATCATTGAAATACTTAATAATACACTAGCTAAAATGTCTAGGTTATAATTTTTCCATAAGATGCCAATTTATAAGGACATACATCAAGCAACATTGTGTGACACATTATATCAAGTGATGTAGAACCACCTTATGTTTCTTCTATCATTAATACATTATGATGGATGGAGGAAAATATTTATTTTTGTTAGTGTAGGATATTATTATCCATGTGTTTAATTATTATGGATTTTTCATACACATGGATTTTTTCTACACTTATAGAGTTAGCTTTCTTAATTGTACTTATTCATAGGGAGTTACACTTGACCACCATTATTAGCTCATGGGAGTTACTCTTTGACCAAATATTCTAGGTATGGGAGTTACATTCCATTTTTGGGTCTTTGACCACCTTTCATGAAGGAGTTACACATTCACTCTTTTATTCAGACATCTTAATTTTTTGATCTATTTTAATTAAGAAGTGTGTTGGATGGATTTATTATAACTACTAAATTATTATAATTTGTTTTTATTTACTTATATAAACTTTGTGTAGTTGATTGACTCTTATTAGAATTGGTACATTTAATTGATCTAGAGATCTCAATAAACATTTTGATATGGTATTAGATCCATTCTAGTATTAGTATTCCTAGTTTATCTATTATTATTTTTCAAATCTTGAATTTGTTTTTTAATAAAATAAATTTTTTTTATATATCCATTAATTGGATGCTTTTTTTAGTGGATATTGAAGGATTTACAGAAGTTTCTTTTTTAGTCATGTGGCCTATGTCTATTGTTATGCATTCTTTTGATGAGTTACGCTGACCATATATTAAATATATATTCAACATTATATACTACCAAGGAACTCCAAAACACATCATTAGAACCTAATGAGTTGTGTCATTACCCCAAGTGTAGGATTCCAAGCTTTGACGTGGTCTTGATATGCCATTTTTCAACTCCACTAATGCCTACTAAAGAAGGTAACACTTTCATTGACATATTATATTCAAGGTTGTGTGCACATTGGTACCTTTTTATATTTAAATGTCAACTCAAACTAGCCTTTAAATCTCTATTAATGGTATAGGCTTGTATACAATGTTAAAAAAATAAGTATCATTCCTTAAAACCCTAAGCTATCAAATTGATGCATGTTTAATGTATTTTAAAAAAGCTAGATTTTATTGACTAAGGTCAAATAGGATTTTCCTTAGGTTAATGCACATGTGATTGTGTAAATTGAATCATTAAGGATTAGGAATGCTTTGAGATAGGCTTCTGGTTCAAATCTTCCCATCTATTTTTTATTAAATATTTAAATTAGAGCATATTTGATGAAAATTGGCCATTAATGATAGAAAATGGAAATCATTGTATATTTTGATAGGCTACCTAAATTTGAGTGTTATTTTTATTTAAATTACTCATTTTTTGTGATCATTCCATTGTAACCCTTTATAATGTAATCACACTAAAATTACAAAGCCCCAAATCGAGGGGGGGTTGATCAAAAATAATTTTAGGGGGTGTTGTGTGTCTCTCCTCATTCTATTTGTGATTCTTTTCATTTCTTCAACAAAAAACTTAACTTTTCACTATGGATGATAATTTTATAAGTCCTCTCACATAATTTAATTATCACGAATAGAAAATTAAAATGTAAATTGTCTTAAATAGAAAAGGTTTACATGGGACTACAATGGGTATTAAGATAAAACCAAATTTTGATGCATAAAATTTAAATAGTTTAACCCTTGTGATAAAACCTTTTGATTTTTGTGTCTCTTGATTTATGATTTCATGTGGAATCTTCTAAATCACCACATGAGGTTTGGACCTCCTTACAAAGGCTCTTTGGGAAGAAGGATGGGATGATAGGCTATGAACTAGAGAATGCACTCATTAGTTTGAGTCCTAGCAATTTTGACACTCTTTATTCACTAAGTTTAAGTCTTTAATATTATAGTTTAAAAAATGTGGAATAGATAATAAGGATGACTAATTGATTCTTTATATAGGTATATATCACTTTGTATTCATCTTTACTTTCCATGCTACCAAAAGTTCTGTTGGAACCACATGGAAAATTCCCTCAAATGATTTTATTGTTAACTTGACTTAAGACAAAGATAAGTTAATTCAAATGGGAACATTTAAATCCTTAAAACTGCAAGATCTAATTGTATGGAATGGTAAACATAAGGATCCAAAAATCTAAGAGAAGAAACAAAAGCAAAAAGATCAAGATAAGAAGGAACAAAAATTATCCTCCTCAAAAACAACCATTGAAACCTCCTATACCAATGGTAAACCTAAGAAATAGAAGGTTAAGTGTGCCTATTGTAATAAAAATTAGCATGATGAACATAAGTGTATGAAGAAACATGTTTACCTCCTAACTCATGTTATGGAAAAGAATAACATAGGTATTCATTAGTCCATCAAACAAAATTCATCAACTACATATTCTTCTAAGGCAAAATAAAATGGTAAAGAGAAAGTTAAGGGAAAGGCTCTTATATCAGTTGTAACTCCTACTTCATCTTGGGATATTGAGATAGGTTTTTCACATCACATGAGTTATTTATAAGATGACTTTACTTACTTATAACCATGTAGTATATATTCTATCATATTGGTTGATGACACTCTGACAAGAGTTATAGGGAGATGGTATATTGAATTGAATAGAGAAACATTCACAAATGTTCAAAGTGTTCCATCACTTTCAACTAATCTCATATTAGTGTACTATATCACTCACATTTGTAATGGCATGAGAGTTAAATTCTCTCTAGATTAGGAAGTTATTAGAGAGTTGCATAGTGAATTTATAGTGGCAGTGGGAAGGATGAGTCACTAGGTTCAATTATATGCCTTATCACACTTTATAATGGATATTTCTCCTAATACATTACTTACTCACATAGATGGAGTAACCAAACTATGGCATGAGCACTTTGGCCACCTTAACTATCATTATTTGGATATCAAATTTTTCATTTGACCACACATGAGTTTTTCATCAAGAGAAGTGTTCAATTTCAATATATTCCTTCATACTTGACACTTTAACACTTATCCCACTTCATTTGACTCACTTGGACTTGAAGATGATTTTGATGATTTAAATTAGCCTAAACACATTTTTGAGGTTAAGGACTCATCTTCTAGTTCAGATAGTGAGATTAGTAATAGAGATCCATCTCCATCCACATCTATCCATAGTTTAGAGGATGAGGATTCACCACATGACTCATTTTATTCTAGTCCTCCTTGGGTTAGGTAGACACTATAGAGTGTAGGTACATTGGTTGGGGATCTTTTATATGTCAGGTGGACACATTTAGAGTTTTATAGTGCACCACATACTTTTTATACCTCTAATCCATATAATTTTTAGGATGCATATGAGATTCCTAAGTGGAACATTACTATTTTTGAGGAATTTAATTTCTTGATTAGGAATAACACTTAGAATTTAGCACACCTTCCTAAGGAAAAGAAGTTAGTTTATTACAAATGGATATATAAAACTACATATGTAGTAGATGGGTCCATATATAAGTTAAAAGTACAATTGGTCACAAAAGGTTTTTCATAGGTGCCTTCCATTGAATACACCAAAAACTTTACAATAGTTATAAATATGAACTCTATTAGACTCACTCTTACCATTGTTGTAGTTTATCACTAGGGTTTTCATCATATGGATGTAAAGTGTGCCTTTCTTCATGATGACCTTGAGGAGGATATTTATATGGATAAGTTATAGGGTTTTGTCAAGGACTCTTCCTTGGTATGTAGAGTTAAAAAATATATCTATGGCCTCAAATAGGCCCATCGATCTTGGTATGCCAATATAGATTCATTCCTTCACTCATTCTGATTCACTAGATGCCATTCTAATTATATCATATACTTTTCACCATTAATATGATTCAATTTTGATTTTAGTCTTATATGTTGACGATCTATTGATCAAATGGATTTCTTCATCATCTATTTTATCAGTGAAAGCATATATTAATGATATATTTTCCATGACTGAATTAAATTTATTGCATTACTTCCTTGAGATCAATATATCAAATTCTAACTCATAAATTACCACAATATAACATAAGTATGCTCTTAATTTACTTGCTTAGTTTCACATGGATGATTTTAAGCCGAATCTAACTTCCTTTAAATCTAGATTCAAGCTTGAGGATGATTTTTCTACACCTTGGTTGATTTTACCTTGTATTGACAACTTCTTGGCAATCTCATATAATTGACTCATACCATACCTAACATTGTATATGTTTTAGTCATGTTCTCTAGATTAATGTAGGAGCCTCATGAGATACATTATAAATAATTTAAGAGGATTTTCCACTACGTTTAGGGTAAACATAAATTTTTGATTCATTACCAATTTATCATTGATGACTTAGTTGGGTACATAAATTTAGATTGGGTGTGTGATCTTGAGCATTCTAAATCCACTTCAGGCTATAGTTTCTCCCTTAGTTCAAGTTTGATTATTTTTTCAAGAAAGAAACATAATGTTATTACTTTACCACATAATGAGTTAGGATATATAGGAGTTATTAATGATGCTATTGAGTTTATTTGGATTCTCATAAAATTTTGTATCAAGTCCAAGCAACCCACAATCATCTTTTAAAAAAACCAAAGTACTATTCACAGTTGTAGGAATCCAGTTCAACATCATCAGACCAATCACATAGAGATTCAAATGTATTTCATTATGGATCTCATTCATGGATAGGTCATCGATCTTAGATATTGTTATACCATAGAGAAAATTGCTAACATCTTCACCAAACCCTTCACTAAGAGAAATTGTCTTCACTTGTGGACTCTTCTTAGGGTATAACAAACCTCAACATTTCTGATGGGGCCTTCTAATCTTCTTATTTTTCTCTCTTTTTTTGGGAGGGGGGAGTTTTTGAGTTTCTTTATATTGGGTACCTCATCAAGCCTTATTGTCAATACCCATTTATTTTATCCACCTAATCTATGCTTAAGGGGGTTTTTAGTGTATGATATTATTTTTCACATATTCACTCATTATTGATTATTCCTACACATGGAGTTATCTTGCTTAGGTGTACTTAGTCATGGGGAGTTACATTTGACCACCATTATTAGCTAATGAGAATTACTCTTTGACTAACTATTCTAGGCATGGGAGTTACATTCCATTCTTGGGCATTTGAATACCTTTAGTGGAGGAGTTACACATTCAATATCCTATTTTTACATCTTCATTTTTAGAGATATTTCATTTAAATAGTCTGTTGGATGGATTGATTCTTGCTATTGCATTAATCTCATTTGTTTTTATTTACTTAAAACATATTTGTGCAATTACTTGACTATTATTAGAACCCATGCATTTTATTGATCCAGAGATATTTATAAACACTCAGATATTTTTGAGATAGAGTATATGCCTCCTAAAAATATTATTCATCAAAACCTTATGTTATATATTGAAGTGTGTGTTATAAGTAAGGAAATCAATTGACTCTTAGTAAATAATGAATTAGGACTTAAAATCTACAATATATTTTTTATAAATATAATTGGTATAGAGGAATATGGTATCACCTATTTAGACATGAATATTCTTTGATTTGATAATATACATCAGAAAGGGTTAGGACAAATCGCATTCAATATCACATTTTACATCTTATAATAATAGCTTCAATGTTCCAAGTTATGCTTATTGATATTAACTATAATATTATATTTTTAAGATCATGGATTGATTACATGAATTCAATAAATTCTAAATTATATGTGTGTCTCAAATATATATATATCCTCTTTGATTCCTCATTTAAGAAAAAAGATAACTCAAATGGGATCCCAAATCAAAATTTAACTCCTCAAAAATATGTGTTTGCATCTCTCTCTCTCTCTCTCTCTCTCTCTCTCTATATATATATATATATATATATATATATATATATATGTATATATGTATATATGTATATATGTATATATGTGTGTGTGTGTGTATATACATATATATGTATGTATATGTGTGTGTGTATATGTATATATATGTATATATATATATACATATATATATGTATATATATATGTGTGTGGGTGTGTGTGTGTGTATATATATATATATATTTATATACACACACACACACACACATATATATATACATATATATATATATATGTATATATATATATATACATATCTATACATATACATATATATATACATATATATATATATATGTATATATATACATATGTATATATATGTGTGTGTGTATATGTGTGTGTGTGTGTGTGTGTATTTGTATGTATGTATGTATGTATGTATATGTGTGTATTATATATATATATATATATACACACACATATATAAATATATATACACATGTATGTATATACATATACATGTGTGTGTGTTTACATACATACATATATAAACACACATAAATAGACACACACACACACACACACACACACACACACACACACATATCTTGAATAGGCCTTAAATATTGAGTTGGGATCCCATTTGAGCCTTATTTTTTTTAAAATGAGGATACCAGAGAGGATGTTGTAGGCATAACTCATGTCAGCTAGTCAGGGTCCATTTTGATATTTTGTCAATGCCATACATGAGCATATAAGGGTCAAAAATTGCATTCTAAGTACTTTTTAGGAAATTTTAGAATTTTTAAATTAGATATCTTTGTTATCATGTTTTTGTGTGTGTGTGTAGGCACGTGTGTGCACCCCCCCCCCACTACACACACACACACATATGAAAACACATATCTTGTGTAGGCCTTAACTTTTGATTTTGGATCCCATTTGATTTATCTTTTTCTAAATTAAGATATCATAGAGGATGTTGTATCCATAACTCATGTTATCTAGTTAAGATCCATTTTGATATTTTTTTAAGGCCGTACATGAGCATCTAAGGGTATAAAATTGCATTCTAAGTATTTTTTAGGTGATTTTAGAATTGTTAAGATTATATATCTTTGTAACCAGACATGAACTTGAGTTTAAATTTTTATATTAGTGTGACCTTAGTTCATATAGGATAAGTGGAAATTTTTAGGCCCATCTAATCTTCTATGTAATTTTTTTTAAATAACAGTTACAAAAAATAATTGTTGCAAAAAATAACAGGGTTAGTTAACTCTAGGTATATTTTTAATTTATTTATATTATTATTTTTTACATGTTAAATACAGGTTAAATTTGAATTTTTATTTAAATACATTTTATAATTTTAATCATTCATGGAAAATCATTAAATATTTGTGTTTATAAAACTCTAAGTAAATTATGTTTATTAAGATTTTATTTTTATAGTTTCTAGTTTCAATACACACACAGAGGTGTGTGTGTGTGTGTGTGTGTGTGTGTGTGTGTGTGTGTGTGTGTGTGTGTGTGTGTGTGTGTGTGTGTGTGTGTGTGAAGATTTTTCCAAGTATTGTTCAATGATTTATCCTATGGACAATTACATATTAAATACATAGCTCTTTCTTTAGGAGTTTGGATATCACATTCCACATAATGATATACCAACACTAGTATCTATTTTTAGTTATTCATTCATCAACCAAAATATTTAAAGTCATGTTCTTTTGGTATTAAATATTTTAAAAATATGGGATTAATATGATGAGTATTGGGAAAACATGCATAATGTTTTATTAATCCCAATACTTCATTTAATCATAAATAAAGAAATAAATAAAGAGGCCTTAAATACACAAATGAGTCAATAACTACTAACGAAATTAAAACCAATAAAGTCAATGTTTATACACATTTCCTTCAATCAAAACTTTAGCCTCTCCAATAATTCCATCATATATAAAAATTATAGTTAGTACAATTTGACTTAATTGATGATATGGTTTCTCTATATATTTTGACATTAAATAAATTCTCTAATGATCAATCTCTCTTGGAGTATTTTGTGGCATACAATAATTTCCCTTTATTATATCTTAAGAATATAGTTTTCCTCATATAAAAAGTTCCCATGCCTATTTTTGAGAGAGTGAAGAGTCAAATACTAATGTATAAATACACAGTCAATTACCTCATAACTATATGTGGAATATAGATCAACATTAATAAATGAAGAAATAATTGAATCTAATTATAAAACATATGGATATTTAAGGCTAATGATTATTGCTTTCATTCTCAAGAATTATAAATAAAAATAATATAGATATTTATTACATGAATACCTTGGTTTGTTTTCTTTGGCTTATTCAAATATGTCAAGAATTGATTTTACACTTGTGATGCATAATATTGTAATTCACCTAGAAGAAAATCTAGTTAAAAAATAATTATAAGTATGCATCTAGAATTAAAATATATTATTTAAAGTTTATATTAACATATTATTGGATGTAGGTTGTTCATATCCATAGATTGTACTAAATGGGTTTATAATATAGTACCGATTACAAATCCTAACAAAAAAATTAGATGTTGTAAATATTACCACAATTTAAATAATTATTTTCCCAAGGATGACTTTCTATTACCAAATGTTGATATGATTTTTGATTTTTTAACTAGTTATGAGATGTTGTCATTCACATATGGATTTCTTGGCTAAAATTAAATAAATATTAATCCTAGCGATTAGGAAAAAAATGAAATTTACCACACCATGGGGGCATTATTTTCATGGTCATGTCCTTCAAATTGAAGAACACATGAACCACTTATCAAATGAATATGATAGAAATATTTCATGATTTTATAGATCAAACTATGGAAGATTATATTAGTTACTTTATTGTAAAATTTAAAATTGGATAAGATCATAATACAAACTTAAGAAAGATAATTGAATTATTACAAAAAAGGTAATGTATATTCAAATTAAAAAAATGTGTATTTTGGGTATCTTTAGGAAAGTTATTAGTATATATCATATCTCAGAGAGGCATATAAATAATCCCAAATAAGGTAAAAGCTATTATATATATGTCACCACAAAATAAATGAAATCGTTACAATGCTTACAAGGAAGGAATCAAGTAATAAGATGTATTTTTTCTTAGTTAGAAGATAACATGATACCTTTCATGTGATTACTAAATAAAGATACAAATTTTGAATGGGATGTCAGTTGTCAAATAATTTTTGATGTAATAAAATAATCACTACTTAATCCACCTATTCTTATTCCTCTAATATTGGATAGACCTTTTTATTATACATTTCTTCTATAGATGATGCCTTAGGGGATTTATCAGCATAATAGGATGGTGTTAATGATTAACCATAAATAAATTATGTTGGGACCCAAATTTTGGCTAGGTAATTTATGAAATAAATGGTGCAGAGAGGCATGATGCAGAATACCATGGCATAGAAGGACCAAGTCTCATTGAATAAATATACATGTTAAATGGAGAACCCAAGAATGAAAGACTCAAAACTTATCAAAAGACTTGGGGAGTGCATGAAAAACAAAGAATGATTATATATTAATTCATAGCAATGAAAGAGAATAAGTCAAGCACAAATAAAACATAATCCATTGAGAAGATAGGTAATCAAGAATGATTATCTGACATTAAAGAGATAATATAGGGGTAGAAAGGTTTGGGTCCTGAGGAAATTAATGTAATTAGCTGCCATGACTCAAGTGTGTTGATGATCATTGGTGAGTCACCATGAGTGTATTTACTTTTGTAACTACTAGGTTAGGGAAACCCAAGTATAAATACCCCTATAATATACTTTTTAATGTTTTTATTTAGTTTTATATTATTGATAGAGTTTATACGAGTGAGTTGTATTATAACCTAGAATTGTGTGATCTTTGAAGATCACTTATCAATATGATGAATGAATCTTGTGTTGACTTAATATTATTATTTAGCTAACTATAGAGATAAGGTTGCTAGTTATCCTATATGTTTTTGTTTGGTTAATTGAGTTAGGGTTAATAGTTACTCTTCATTCCATCTATTTTATTTTGATCATTGAGAAATGTGTATATGTTTGAGTGCCCCTATCTAATAGTAGTCCCTCATGTGATAAAACCAATGAGAACCAATCCCTTGATGTGTGCTTTAGGTGAGAATGTGAGAACTCATTCTTGCATGAAATGCTAGTACACTAGCACATGAGATCTTAATCACTTTGATGCATGCCTAGGAGAAGTTATGCCCATGTAATGAAAAGAACCTCAACATTTTGGTTTCATTGTTAGGACCCATAAAATTTTCCTGCATGATGGTGGACTATGCTTGAATGACTATCTCTTGAGAATATTAAGTGATGGGTTTCTAGAATTGAGGATAATTTTAGAATACCATTTCTTAAACCATGAATATCTACATTTCTATGGGTAGAATATAATATGTATGAGACATTGTATGAGACATTATTTGTAGATGTACCTATTCACCTTTATGCTTAGATTGTGGCTTATGCTCAAAACTAGTCTAGGAAATATGGATGGAAGATTTTTTGGAAATTAGGGCATCAGTCATATTTATCATGATTGGGAGTGCCTTGGATGCATGTTGTTGATGTTTGGTAGTGTGGAGTTTTGAATAGTTAAGTCTTGGAATATTGAGTCTTGACATATTCCTTTCCATAGGAACCTCAGTTTCACTTCTTATGAGATCCACATGGTGTATATATATATATCAAACACTTTATGCTGGAGGTTGAGAATCTCTTTGTAGATTCTAGACTTGATAATTCCTCCATGGAAGGCTAAACTCTTTCTCATATAATCAATGTAGTTAATGAGGAAATGGAGGGTCACTTATGAATTAGAATTATTAGTTTAGTATGGTCTCTAGTAAGTGATAGTTTTAGAAGTGCAAGTATGATGAAGCTTAGTGAAGGGTTATAAGTGGAAGCAATCTAGGAATGGGATAAGAGGACTTAGAAAGTGTTGTAAGGGTCCACAGGGAAGTGGAAGAAAATAAAGAGGACTCCCCAACCATAGGACTACAATAAGTCTATCTCAAGTTTGTTCAAGAGAATCAGGTCCAATAGTGGTGACTAAAGAACTTGATTTTGAATGTTCTCATTATTTTTAGTTAAATGATATATTTATATTCAATTAGAATACAAATAGTGTAGAGTTAGAAACTAAACCTATGAGAGAGACATTTGTATAAAATGTTTTAGATATAAATTTATTAGATATTTATTTTCCTTTGTATGATAATTTTATGGCCCAATTTGAAATTCATGATGGACCAAGCATAACCAGTGGGAAAAGTAACATCTTGACTATACTTACTCATCCTACCTTAGTTCCCAACATCTTACGTGATTATATTGCTACAAAGGGCATGGGAGGTGGAAATAGTGGTGGTTTGGCCAGAAGAACTAGTAGAGGCATAAGAGATAGTGGTGAACCTCCCCTATAAGGCACAGGAGGAATAAGAATTGCTTCTCAATAGACCCCATTTCAAGCCCCTCAACCACCCACTATATACTATGAGATGACACTCCACTTTCTAGAGTATCAAGGTAGGGAGAATGTCATAGAGCATATTTACAAGTTTGAAATTATTTAGCAAACATGTAGAATCACCTCTTCTAAATGAAAATAAACTCCGTTTGATACAACCCCTATGGACCATGCACACAAGTGGTACTAGAAGTACAATCCATAGTAATATTTGGTGGATTATGATTGGCTAAAGGCAACATTCCTCTAATATTTTGATATCACAAAGTTCAAACAATAGAGCATATATTGAAGGATATCGAGAAAGAACTCATGAGAGCATGTGTGAGTATGATGCATTTTTTAAGACACTTCTCTTTAAAATATATTTTGACATAAATGTTCCTCAACATGCCTAATGTTTTGTATGAGTTTTATTTCTCCCCTTCAAATGTACCTTATCATAAAAAAAAATTCACTAACTCATGTTAGGCCTTGAAAGTTTACCTTCATGCTGAAGATATTGTAAGTATTGACATATGGATTAATCCATTCATTCAGGATCATATCATTGTAATGGCATCTTAGCTAGAAAATATCACTACACATAATTCTCATGACACCTACAATGGATTGTAGAGTGTAGACTATGATTTTGAAGGCCACAATTAGAATAATTATCTTCACAAGAGTATTCAAGTTATGTTAAAACAATCTTGTGAGATTTTCCAAGAATATCATGATGTTAGGGATTGTCCTCTACTACAAGGTATGACTCATTCAAAGGTATCAAACTATTTCAAGATATGTGATGCATACACTCATGATACCTATGATTTTCATTACATTAGTGAAATTCATGAGGCCCATACGCATGCTATACATCAAACATATGTTGTTAATAACCAATAAAATTGAAGTGGATATCATTTTCAAGGTCAAGGATATGAAGGTAAATGTTTCCCACCATAAACCTACTATAAGTGTGGTTCCCTAGAACATTACTAGCATCATTTCCTAGTATATCCTACATGTGTTCTTTGTAAAAATGAACATTGTTTAGAGAAGTGCCCTGACCTATACACTATTATTATGAAGTAAATAAATGAGAAGGGTGATGACATGATACGTATTGAAAACTTACAAGATACTACACCCTATAAATATGATGGGTCCCAAATTCAATATTACAACATGGAGTGGTGGTCAGACTCACTCTTTGTCTAATCCACCCATTGAGAAAGTTCAAAGAGAGGAGCATCACACTACTTAATATCTAGATGCTCAATAATAGAAGGAGTTGTTCCATAACACTATGAATTTGGTAATATAATTTCAAGGATAGGTCCAATTCCTAAAGGATCATAATGTTATTACACATGTCAATATGTATAAAGCTACAAACCTTCATGACATAATGTGAGATGAATTTCAAGAGTTATGCCAATGATGACTAGATGAGGATAGTGTACCCTTATTATGCAACTAGCTAAGGCATCATATGACTAGGCCTACTAAAGATTGCCAATTAAACTATATATGGTGACAATAAACTCACATCCAACCTAGGCTGGAGGGGGATAAGGAGATATTGGTTAATTCTATTACAGATAGATGGGTTATCCAAGATATCTTAGTTTATGGTGGTGTTGAAGTAAATGTTATTACCAAGGATGCATAGCAAAATATGTCCATCCTAGATTTTTATACTTTTCCCTATGTGTTATTTATATCCAACAAGATGTGTTCTTTTCCCATTGGTGTACTTAAATATGACATTATGGATATCCTTGGTGTCACTTTAAAAGCTGATTTTGAATTTTTAAAGTTTACTAAAGCTTATGACTTCCCAAATCTATTCCATCACCCATGGTTTTAACTAAATAATTTTGATTTGATCTTTTAAAATTACTACATCAGCTTTTAGAATGATGATAAATACATTGTCATTCCTTTGGACCATGTTCAAGGTCCTCCCTATGTTTAGCTGGTCAATGCTGATGAAGACATTAACCACATTTATAATGTCATGGATTAGGGTATTGAATGCCTTAACCCTACTTGAGATGGCATCTTTCATTGGATATATGTGTAATCTATATTTTAAACCACTAGTAATGCCTATGAATACTAAGCTTAAGGTGACTATGATCTGACTAGGAGGATCTATGGTGCTATAGGAAGTCATGATGATACTCTATGGAAGTATCATAAATGCCATAAATTTGTTCATCTCCTTCATGTAAAATCATGGCTACGCCACCAGAAAGATTAGATTAATCTTTGAGGTTCCATGGTTATATGGAAGTCTATAAGTTTTTACAGTAGTTTGAAGCCTTTTATGACTCTAACATTGATCAAGTATGATCAATTATTCATATATTTGAGGGCATAGTTGCTTGGTGGTGTAGAATTCATTGGGAGAACGAACTTACTTGGGATTGAGTTTACTCTAATTTACACCATCACTTTCACCATGATAACCATATATGTGGCACCATCAGTTATAGTGGCATTATATCTCTTGAACTTCAATGTGAAACATGTGAGACTATGTGGATAACACATGAAACATTTTTTCTTGAGTACCTCTAGGTTCATGCATTATATAGGACTCTATGGAATTGGGCTATAGTATGGTATGTCCATGAAGAGTTTCATATATAAATGAGTTTTTCATGTTTTATTAAGAGTAACATGATTATGTTGTCTTATTCATCCCCATAGATGGATTTAAGCATTAAATTACAATCCATGAGTTAGGCCATAGTAGGTGACCCAGCCCCAGTTGAAAATCAAATTAGATTAATACATGTTACATGGGAGGATATCTTGACTATTTTCCATGAACATGATGAGAAGACATAATATCCACCACCTGAACCTATATTGAACCACACACTAAAAGAATAAATTTTCAATGGTAAGCAAAAAATCATGTACCATATTGATGAAGGTGTTGGATCTGATCTTCCTAACTAATTAATTTATCATTTTGTTGTGAACATGGAGTATGGCATGTGCCATGTTCATGACACCATCGAAGATGAACAACACCTATACGTGAATATTTTATAGACTATTCAATGAAATAGTGGCATGGAAGAAGTACCCAAGATGGCTATTATGGGAGACTACTGGTCTGACATAGAGATCTATGAGGTGTTTGAGTTACTGAAAGAAAATCAAGATGTCTTCCCATAAAAATATATTAAAATGAAATATGTGCATTCTTCTAGCTAGGAAAGATGCACATAAATTTTATAGAGGCTGTTCAACCTATTAGGAAGAGGCCCTATTAGATGAATCCCAACTTACATGCTTGAGTAAAGGAATAAATTGATAGCATGTTTCATGTTGGATTCATTACTCCTATAGATGAGTATGAGTGGGTGAGTCCCATGGTTATAAGTATCAATAAAAATGGATTCCTTTAGATGTATGCATATTGAGTACTCAACATTGTTTGCATTAATAAACCATTTCTAAAACCCTTCACATAACAGATACCCAAGGGAGTTGTTGAGTGTGAAATATATACATTTATAGATGGCTTCTCTAGATACCATCAAGTTTAGATCAAAGAAGAAGATAATACAAAGACCACATTTTCAATCGAGTGGGGATCTCCTATTGTGTTCTCCCATATCAAAATCAAAGTTTTTAAGGAATTTATTCATAATTTCCTTCAAGTATACCTTGATGATTGGATTGTTTACAACTTAGTACAAGACCACTATTCAAATCTATGATTAATATTTTAGTGTTATTAGAACCTTCATATTTCCCTAAATCTAAATAAATGTTTGTTTACTACCCCTTTGGAATTTTAATTGGTCATGTCATATGCCATGATGGAATTTTGGTGGATCCAGACAAGATTATTATTATACTTCTCCTTTTAGGACTTACCACCTAGTGAGAGGTACATGCATTCTTAGGGCATATTAAATATTATAGAAAGTTCCTTCATGGATATGCTAGGATTGTTGTGCCTTTGGAAGAATTAATGAAATAAAATGGTCAGTTTGTATAGACTAGTGCTCACTATCAAGAATTTATTACACTCAAGGATAAGTTTATCACTACCCTATTATCTAATTTCTAGATTAGACAAAGCCTTTTCACATCCATATCGATGCTTCTAACATGGTGGTTGGTGTTATCCTTGCTCAACCTAGTGAGGGAAACTTGGACCACCCTATTTATTTTATTAAGTATAAATATTACTCTAGCTGAATCAAACTACATGACTACATAATGCAAAGCATTGTCAATGGTTTATGCCCTCCTAAAGTTGCATTAGTGCTTGATATCTACTTCATTTATCTTTTTCATAAATAATGAGGCACTAAAGTACTTAGTAAATAAATTAGTATTACATGTGCACATTTACCAGTGGATTGTGCTATTTCAAAAGTTCCATTTTTTAGTGAAGGTAAAACCTGGTAAGGCCAACTATAGTCTAGATCATATTTCACACATTGAATCTATAGAACTAACATGCACCATTGAGGATGAATTGATTAAAATGAAATTATTTCACATCACACATGTGCCCAAGGATTTAGAATATATTGATACCTTTTTTAATACATTTTCAACACCATCACACCTCAACACTCTAGAAAATAAATAGCTAGTTGTTCATGTCACTCATTTATAGCATATAGGGGGTGACCTTTATAAGCTTGGTCGAGATGAAGTACTCTAAAATTGCATCATATAACATGAGCATGATGAGGTACTTTAGGAAGTTCATGATGGTGTCATCGAAGGATACTATACTAGTCAACCTACAATGTGTAAGGTCTTTTTGGCTAGCTTATGGTGGCCTACCTTGTTTAAGGATGCTAGGATTTATGCACACTAATGTGATAATTACTAGCATATATGAAATATGAATATAAAGGATGTGATTCCCATATATCCTATCTTATCACAAAAACCCTTTAAAGTGTGGGCTATTAACTTGGTTAGCCCCATCAACCCAGTAGAGAGGTGTATTGGCACACACTATGTTATCATTTTTACTATCTTACTCATTAGGTTAAAGCTACACCAATACGAGATTATAGCACTACCACTAATATAATATTCATCTAAGAGAATATCATTACATGGTTCATATTTCTATTGAGTCTACCTAGTGATTGAGGTACCCATTTCTTTAATGAGACCATCGATATCCTCTTAGTAGAATTCATGATCGCACATCATAAAGAAATGCCATATCATCCTCAATCTAATGGTATAGATGAGGTGTTCAATAAGATAGCAGGTAATACATGGACCAAGATATGTAATATTATACACACTAATTGGGATGATCATGTACCTATGATATTATGGGCATATTAGACCACTTACAAGTGGTTAAATAATAACATGCCATTCAATCTTATGTTCAGTACCAAAATGGTTCTTCTAGTTAAATTTCTTGTTCTTTCTCTTTACATTACATGCATTGGTCAAATAGATGATGAATCATCCTTGAAATCATGCCTCAATGATTTGTTAAAGTTAGATGAGACCCAATTTCTCACACACTAGAGTCAGGGAGTAGAGAAATGCAAATAAAAATCCTGACATAATCACCATTTGAAGAACAAGAATTTTTATCTCAATATGTAAGTCTTATTATATGAATCCAAGTCCATGCACCACTCAAGAAATGTTCATGTACATTGGGATGGCCTTTCCATCATTCATAGTATCCATCCCACTAGTGTGTGAAGGTTAAAGTGACTATATGGCTAATTCCTTCTTGGCCATTTCAATGGCAGTCGACTGAGACCATACTATTCTAAATAGTCTTTATTTTTTATAATAATAAAGCATATGCCCTTAGTTTAGTCTAGGATTTTGATTTTTTCTCAAAAAATCATGGCACTAGTTGCATGCCTTTGAGTAGTTTTAAGGTCAACACTTTATTTTTATAATTCTTTGTATTATTGTGGAGGAGCACGAACAACTTTTAGTGTGAGGTAAGGGTATAAAATCTATGGAGCACCAAGATATGGTCAATGGGAATGTGCATGGGAATAAAATCACATAAGTATAAATTCATAAGGATAAAAAGGTGCATAGGATATGCTATGTAACCACCAAGATAAGTTTTGGTAAATAATTAAGATTCCCACCTTTAAAATTAAAATTATTCAAATTCTTTATAGTTGTCATGAACTTCATGAAAAGTATAGGATGGGAAATGTATTTAATATAAATAAAGAAATGATAATGGAAATTGTGCCAAATATTCATCATGGCAATACCATTAACAACATTTATTGTGTGAAGTGATGGTATAGGTAGTGGGGTAGTAGATTAAAGTTACCCCTTTGAGCCTATAAAATGTTAAATTTGAGCCATTTCACTTTTTACTATTGTCACATTTATGAACTTACAGAGCTAAAGGAGCATATTTGAGCTCCTACAGAGTGATTCCAATCTTATAGATGAGTGAAAAGTGACAAATTAAGACTATTTTTAAGCATAAGGACACATAGGTCTTTGGGAGGAGCATAAGGATACATAGGTTTTTTTATTTATAGGTTATATAGGTTGATGTATGCCATTAGAGGGTGTTAAAGTAGGAGAGCTAAGTGGGATAACAAGGAAACCATGTATTCTTTTGGGAAGATTAAATATTCATGCCTCAACCTTCAAGATCATTGAAGGTTGATGTGGCAAAATAATAAGGCCCATCAAATTTAGCCTTTACCTATAATACTAGAGGAAGAAGAGTTGGAGAGTGTGGGTGGTGAGACTATGTTAATTAAAGAGGAAATACTTGAAGAGCTCAAATCATGTGTGGAAGACATAGAATGATAAATTACACATTAATAAAAGAATAAAATTATTTTACCCCCTCCACCTTCATTATTGGTCTAATAAATGTAGTACCTAGAGGTATTACTACACATGGAGACTTGGGTATCAAATGTGACCACTTGTAATGTTTTTTTATTATAATCACTACCAACTTGGCAATGAAGTGAAACTATAATTTAACTATTGGGTAGAGTGATAAAACACAAGGAATGATATATTATATGACTTGAAAATTTTTAATGATCTAAATGATGTTAGACTCTTCTAATTATCCAATATTCTATATTTTGGAAATCTAGTTGCAGTAGTGAAGTTTTTGATTTCATAGGTGCATGAAGACTATATTTATTTTTCTAGGTGCCAAATGAGGATTACATGAGAGTGGATAACTAAATTCATAGGGTTTTAGTGCTTAGGAATAGATCTTACTTATTACTTGGAAAACTAGGATGAGATTGAAAAGATTTCTATGGTGCTTGAGTATCAGAAATAAGGCCATGTTATGCATATCACTAGTCTCTAAGATCCCATCCTCATGTGAACATAATAATGACCAAGGTTGGAGGTGGAGATAGGTGGAAAGAGGTGGATTTTTCCCACCTTTATGTCACTCAACAATCATATAGGGAATACAATGTAATTGGGTGTAGTACTTCACTCATAGAATTATTGAGGATGCAAAGGAATCCCACCATCTACCCAACCAAAGGTTTTGAAAGGTGAATTCATTTTATTTATGGTGTTTGACAAGATTGGCGTACCTAAATACACCATTAGAGAGAATAAATGGGCATAACCTACCTAGAATAAGTCCCCTATAGAGCAGTTTAAACCATTCACTTTCCCTAGACCAATAACCCCATCCCACAAGATTAAAATGAAGTGATGGTATGATGGGATGAAGGAAGCCTTTGGGAACAAGTGATGCATTCTAAAATAATTACTTGGATAGGTTGGAGACAAATCAAAGTTTACCACTAAACAACATTTTTACCTAGCATGCATCTAGATGGATCCCATCATAGAGTTGTTTAAAAGGATGAAGTTACCATATACTTTCACAGTGTGATACTTCAGGAACATCTTCAACTAAATATATGATGCACAACATATAAATATCATTATAGATAATATTGACACATGTATTCAAACACTCTACCATATGTATATATACCCAAAAAATAAATCATATAGGGAAAATATGGAGTCATATAAAATTGACATCAAAGTATAACAAATTTTGGTCAATAATTCAATTCATTCTTTATTTTACCTGTTGAAGCCCAATAATAAATATTTATGGAGCATGAAGCATGAAAAATAGATAATCCCATGAGAACCAACATTAGAGAAAAAGCAGAAGTTCATAGGGCATGATGACATCACAAGCACCCAACTAGAACCCTCAAAATAGTAAAGGATTGCCTAGGTACCACCTAATAAACATTCACTAGTAAGTCAACCCAAAGGCCTGGAGTCAATAGAAAAAAATGTAAATTTGGAATATGAAACATTAGTGTCTAAAGACAATGACTTTGAAGATAAAATAGATATGATAGAGGAGACAATGGAAAATTTTTTTACAGTAGGTCACCCCAAAATCTGATAAAACACCTTCACTAATGTAGCATGAAGAAACCACACTTGAGGAGAGGCATAAATGGAAGTTGAAGATGTAATTGGTGAAAAGAGGGATGATTTTGACACAATTTTTTTAATAAGTGAGATTGAAATTAGGGTTAGTCACCAGAGTGAAAACATGGATGTCAAAATACTTGAGCAATATCCCTTTAAGGGGAAATAACCAGTTGAACTCATTTTAGGGCCAAATAATATCTATGTGACCATGAAATTTCATAACCAATATTATATGGGAGTGCCATAAAATATCTTATACATGTATTCACATTTTTCACTAGAAGATGCATTTAAGTAGAATCAATTGGAGTTATATTTACTCCATGATGTGTATAATGAAGAATGCTATTTTGAGATGCCTTTAGATAGCCTATTATAAGATATGAAAGATGTTTCACTTATAGAGATCTTTTGGGTAGACCCATAATAGTTTACCATTATACAAGCTAGTGTGACACTCATAAAGTTGGCACATGAGGTCACAAGGTAAAATGCCTTAACTGAGTTTGATGTTCAAAAAGCCAAAAATAAACATGTAGAGATGGTAGTTTTATATAATAATAAGGTCATTTCAAGAATAAATCTTGAGTAAGAATTGGTTGATGTTAATTTCTAGTTGTAAATTGAAATAGATTCCAAAGAGACAACATTAAACATTTGTAAAACAATTTTGAGCCAAGAACCAGTGCTTATGGATGAAGTACCCCTTTCTAGTGAAGTAATGGATAAATTAGAGACCTTGGTAGAACCCATGCTAAAATGGTGTAAGTAAAAAACTAGCCCCTAGAATGAACAAACTTTGGCAATATAATAGTTTGTATAAGTCATGGAGGTGTGCAAGAGTTTCTTGCACAAATTTGGTGACACCATTCCCATTTTAGATGGGTTTTTGGAAAAATTGGTATAGCCCAATAAGATTTTGGAAGCATGAATTCAAGTAGAAGAGTTTCAATGACACTAACTAGAAGATAGAACAATAAAATATCACACAAATTATGGCAAATCATTCAAGGATGTGGAGTTAATGGAGGATACAACAAGCACTCACCATCAAGAAATAAATTTAAGCTTCATGGAACTCTGAGATAGTTACCATTGAGGTCATTACACTTGAAGGTATTCATAAATATGCTACTATATCCCTTGAATGTATGGTGAATAAAGTATGTGAGTGTCTCAAATATCCTGAGGATACCAAGAAGCTCAAAGTGGTAGTTGAATAAATAACATCCAAACTATAGGACACCTTAAATCATTAGGAAGGTGTCAAGAGTAAAATTGAGTAGGTAGGACCATAGTTTTTGGTGGAGCATGTGAATAATTTTTAGTCTAGGATAGAATAATGTATTAGTGTGGGGTGATGTTGGGCCCCAAATTTTGGCTAAGTACTTTTTGGAATAATTAGCACATAGAGGTATGATGTATAAGACCATTACACAAAATACCATGGTAGAAGAGTCCATGGCATGGAAGGACCAAGTATCATTGAATAAATGTGCATGTTAAACAAAAAACTTGAGAATGAAGGACTCATAACTTAGTAGAAGACTTAGGAAGTGCATATAAAATAGATAATGGTTATGGAGTGATTCATAGGGATGAAAGAGAATAAGTCAAACATGAATCTAACACAAGCCCATGAGAAGATAGGCAATCAGTGACAAAGGTACAACACTAAAGAGATAATATAGGGGTAGAGAGGCCCACATCTTTAGGAAAATAATGTAATTAGATGCCATGACTCAAGTGTGTTTATGATTATTGGCAAGTTACCACGAGTGTATTTACTTTTGTAACTACTTGGTTAGGGAAAACCAAGTATTAATACCCCTAGAATGTATTTTGTAATGTTTTTTAGTTGGATATTATTGATATATTTTATATGAGTGAGTTGCATTATAAATATGTAACTATGTAATATTTGAAGATCACTTATCAATATGATGAATGAAGATTGTGTTGACTTTATATTGTTATTCATATAACTATGGAGATAATATTTTTATTTATCATGTATGTTATTTTTTGATTAACTAAGTTAAGGTTAATAGTTATTGTTCATGCCAACTTTTTTTTTTAATCATTAAGTAATGTGTGTATGTTAGAGTGCCCCTATCTATTAATTCTACCTCACATGACAAAACTAATGGGAACCAATCCCTCACTGCATGCTTTGACTGAGTGTGTGGGAACTCATTCTTGCATGAAATTCTAATTCATTAACACGTTCAGCTCTTAATCACTTAGACATGTGACTAGGAGAAGATATGATTGTGTAAGTAAAATAACCCCAACATATTACATTATTTGTACACTAGTAGACTATGAAAGAAATTATAATTCCATGGAGAAGCTATGTTTAGCTCTTATTTTTATAACATAATAAATTTTATATTATATGCTTACTAATGAACACATGTCATCACAAAGATGGATCCATTAAAATTTATCATGACAAAACCAGATTTATTAAGATTTATAGCTAGATGGTAATATTACTTATGGATTATTAATTAAAGTAATATCTAAAAAAAAAGTTATGCTACAAGTCATTATAGATATATTAGCCACAACAATAATAGTTGGAACATTACCACTTTATAATTATTTTTTCATGACAATATTTTACATATCATATTGATGATGATATTTGGACCATATACTTTGGCAGATTCCAATGTGTCAATGTGTTAGAGTTGTTATAGTTGTCATAACTCATCAGGGTTATCTTATGCAATTCACATATTATATAAACTATCATTTCATTAAATCTATACACATTCCTAATAACTTGTACTTATATTATTGATATTTATTGTTTTACAATTGTTGAATTTCGATTTACATATTACTCTTATTGGGTTTTAACTAGTTGGATATAAGATTCCAATATTTCTATTATTAATTTTAGTTTGTGTGTTATTGGATTGAAATATAGTTATTATTGGATTCCAATTAATGTGGAATAAAATTCCAAGTATGTCTTAATTTTTTTTTCACCTTTAAATTCATATATATGGTAAATGGGCCAATAATTAAGTTTTGTCCAATAGTATAAATGGGTCATGATCACATAGTGAGACCCCATAGTTGTCATAGTATTACCTTTATTTATTATAGTACTACTTAATATTTATCCAAATTTTTCCATATATTAACCAATCACATCATGAAATTTAATATTTATAAATATTAATGAAACATTGTAAAACATACTTATCGTCACCATGTCTAGGCATTGGACAACACTTTTCATTGGTCATGTGCCCAATATAAAGCATACTTGTCATTATTCTTATCTTTTGTAGAATGAACATGTGCACATTATACACAAGATAAAAACATAGGAATTTTTTTCTCATATTATCAATTATAGGTCATTTTTATTATTGTATGTAGAATGTGTATGTGTCCATTCTACCCAAAATAATAATAAAGGACTATATTGCTCAAATTATTCCCACTTTGTGTAGACTCGACATGTTCTTGTAAAATCAAAATGGTTTACACATATGTTAATCACTTTTTGGTGACATTGATATCTTTTAAATAAATATTCACATTTATTTTCCTACCACATAATACATGATATATTCGTGACTAATATACCTAGTCATAGTCTAATGTGAAATGCACAAATTAACATGTCCATCAAGGCCCTTTTAAGTTTATAAGTTCATGCATGATCCAGGAGAGTCCATGACTCTGTGACCCCATGATTCCATTTTTTTCACCATGTGTATTCACTTTTCTATCATAAGTATGTTTAAAACATTATGTGTGCTTTATTGGTTTTCAAGACATGATAATAGTATGTTGCCATATTATGAGTAGGAAAATATAGACATATGTAAAGATAGAGTGGACTAAATTTTTCAATGGATCCACACATTTTGTTTATGTCATCCTTGAGAAAAAAAGATACCTACATGACTCTATGGTTTCATGATGATTACCATGTGTTTTCTTTTGGTGTTTTACATTTATTAAAAATAATGTATGTACTTTAAATATTTTAACTATTGTATATTTATTTATTTTGTATAGGGAATCCACTAATTAGAAGGAAAGATAAAATAAATATAAAGCTTTAATAAATTATAAAACTTTAAATAAATGCATTTTAAAAAAATTAGCCCCAAATCTAAACTTGAAATAATTTTCTTGCACTTAAACACTTCACAACCTTCTCCTTCTTGCATCACTAGTTTTTTGAACTTGTGTTGTTAAAACATACATCAACAAGTCTGAACCTCAAAACTTATGGTGCACTGCTAGTTACACATCTCCCATGAATTTAAGTATAATAATACTAATAATTTCAATTTAATAAAAAAATTGATTACATAATTAAAAATTAACTGAAATGTATTCTTAACTTGACAATTATTAAAAATATTTATTTGAAATAAATATTAATCTTCCATTCATATTTAATAAATAATACCATTGCATTATTAACATCTTAATGTAAGTCTTAAACATGTATGACAAATAATTTAATGAAACAAATATTAATCTTAAATTCATATTAAATAATAGTAAAAATTTAAGGTCAAACTATTAAAACATGATTTGGAATAGAAATTTTGAAAAACCCACATCCCAAGTCAAGATGATATGACATATTAATTTATGATTTTCAATAGCTTAACCTTAGCATTCATTACCCTATTTGATTAGTGCAAGGTATGATTAACTAGCCTCAAGTCCTTTTTCAATTATATTAATCGATCCTCATTTCAATTTTTTTTGGTGTCCATACCTAAATGACATTACCCATGTCAATGTCTTGTTTAATTTTGTTTGATTTGATCCATGTTTTATTAATATTCAAATGATCTCAATACAAAATCTTGGCCTTTTTAGTGACATTCTAAACTTCTAGTTTAAGGTAAATATCCATATTTTCCCTTCCCATCCATATCTTTGCATCTTCATTTTCATTTATTTTTGGTATTAGAATCATCTTTCCCACATACACATCCATTAATGGATTGAATGTTTGTTTAGATCATCCAAAAAAATGCCCCAACATAAACATCATTATTACTTGGAATATATTTATTTATGTAATCTTATCTATGAAAATATGTGACCACTCAAAAATGTTTTAAATTGAGGTTCACATTTAGTTTAATTCCACATAGTAAAGGATATATTCATTACTAATGGACCTAGTCACAATCTAATGTGGAATCCATAAATTAACATGTCCATGAAGGCCCCTTTTACATTTAAAGTTATTATGTGATCTAAAACATGTTGCCATATTGTGAGCATGAAAACGTGTAAATATGAAGAGATAAAGTGGAATAAAAGTTTCAATGGATTTTTACATTTTATTGATGTCACTTTTAGATAAAAATATACTTCCATGACTTTGTAGATTCGTAATGACCCAAAATTAAACTTGAAATAATTTCCTTGTAGTTAAACACTTCAAAACCCTCTCCTTCTTGCATCACCATCTTTTTTTGTGCTCTTAGAACATATATCAATAAGTTTTAATCTTGAAACTTACAATTCTACAACACTACTAGTGCATATCCCATGAACTTAAGTAGAATAATTATAGTAAATGCAAACTATTTGGAAAATATTTTGAGTACATACTTGAAAATTAATTTAAATATATTTTTAAGATCTAGACAATTAGGAAAAATAATTTTCTAAAACAAATATTAATCTTACACTCATATTTAATAAATAATATAGTTACTTCATTAATGGGTCAATAGTAAAAATATTGAATAGAAGTAGGGCTAAGAAACTTGAATAAAAGTTGGTCAAATATAAAAAATCAATACCAATATTCAATTCATATTAAATAATTATGGTACAAATGTAATTATAATATATTGGAGAGTGATATGGAATAAAAAATTCAAAAATCCCACATCTTGGACTAAGATGATATCACATATTAATTTATGGTCTTTAATAGTTTTACCTTAGCATTCATTACCATGTTCAGGTAGTGTAAGGTATGATTCAATGGCCTTATGTCTTTTTTTATAAATCTTAATCAATACTCATTTATATTTTTTTATTTGGTATCCATGCCTAGATGGCACTATCCACATCAATTTATTTTTAAATTTCATATGATTTGATCCATGTTTTATTAGGTGTCAAATAATATTGATACAAATTTTCACCTTATTCTATATCTAAGGATTTTCAATATTGAATCCTCACCATTTTAGACACATTCTCACCTTTCAGTTTAAGGTAAATATACCCATATACCCTTCCCATCCATATCTTTTAATTTTCATTTTTTGGTCATACTAGAAACATCTATCACACATACACATTCATCAATGGGTTAAATGCTTTTTTAATCTTCCATAAATAGACCCAACATAAATATCATTATTACTTGGGATATGTTGATTAATGAAGTCATATTTGAAAATGTGCAAATGTTATTATTTAGTCATATATGTAATTTTCATGTATATTTTGATGGGAAAAGTAAACATCTAACACCCTAATATAATTTAAAAATGGTCTATCCAAAGCACACACAACACTTTCCCAATACGTTATCTTTAGAAACCAGTATACTCTACCTCTTCCTATTGCACTTTTCTTCTAATGTTCAATATATGTTTTTATTTTATTTTTCATGTCTTCCATTTATTTAAGTTATTTTAAAGGTGCTAAAGGAGGCTACCCTTCCAAAAAAAATTGGCTCACCATTATCCTGTGTACATTAGAATAAGATTGGATGAGATCATTAGAGATTATTTATTTTTCTTTTATAATCCATCATTGGTATGTCTTACACAACATGGAACCTAAAATTAATGTGTTTTATAATACACACTATCTTTTGGTTTCCATCTAATAATTGTGGCTACATGAAGTACTTGAAGTCCTACACTTATTAGATAAGATATTGAGTGAATATACGTGACCCTTAATGGCATGTTCTATAGGTGTCCATGATCTGTAATGATGTTGATAATATACCAAAATTACCATCTATATCCTCATGGGTGTGTCACACTAGTAGAAATATTACATACACAATTTTGAATACATTTCTTATTATTAACATTGATTCAAATGAACATAAGGTATGATTATTGTTTTCACTCGAAGAATTATCCAGTCACAATCAGGGGAGTTGTGGCTATTTTTGGAATGTAGTAATTGTACTAGCACTAGTAATTACTTCACCATGTAAATGTTTTTTTCTAGTACCCTATTGGAAGGATTCTCAATCAACTAAGGGCCAAAACTAAAGTTACTATTATCACTCAATGTTGCACCCTTAAAGGGGTAATTCAATCCTACTCCAAATTAAGTCAAACATGGGATTACCCTTTGGCCTATGGGATGCCTATAATATGGGTAAAACTTTATATTGAAGGGCTAGCTCCCTAGATTTGTCTTTATTACTCATCACCTATACTAAAAACTAATTTAGATGAGAAGGGAAAGAGAAAACATAATTTAAACCTAACCTAATGAGGCGATGCACCAATTTGAACCTAAAAACTACCAACCAATTGCAATTACACTTCAAATAAAAGCCTAATTTGTACATAACACTAATCCAAATCTGATTATTGCATTAGTATTTTTCATGGAGGTTTCTGAAGCAATCTTGAGCTAGGAGGACTAAAAAAAGGTAATGACATGACACTAGTGGAGAAAAAATTC
>JARHVA010009915.1:215000-247335 GCA_037957365.1 Torreya grandis
TCACATTTCCTAGTTAAAATTTTATCTATTTTTCCTTACCTATATAAATAAGTGCTCTACTTGTAATATACATGCTTCTTTATACTTCATAATCTTTTGCATATCATTGGTGCATAACATTTTTTTTGTTTTCATTTGGTTTCTTCTAAGTATATGCTAAAGAATCAATGGATATGGTAATGAGCCATTGGAGAGATCTTAGATAAATATTTCTTATAACTCTTTTAAAATTTGAGGGCATATTCTAGGACCTATTAAGGCCTTACATCTCCATATTTAATTTTAGGATCAGAAAGTGAATGGAGATATCCTTTTTTATTGCTTCTCTCTCCTAACTATGCCTTTATTAGGCCTCCCTAGTAAGAGACTTAAAAATGGATTTACAAGCTCCCCACACATCACAAACACCAAATAAGCATTTGGTTTAATTAACCTCCTCCTTATTCTCCTTGATAATTTGGAAAATCTAAGTACTTGTATGGACCTGTCAAATAGAAAAAAAATTCTTTTAGGGCCTATTCTATACATTCATGTACTTGAAAGTATGGACCAATGGCATGGAGTGATGCTCAGGGGAGTATTAAACATGTGATATGTCATTTGGAAGTTTTTTTGAACCATTTAGAGGCATATATGTTGATTTTTATCTCAACGAGTCTTTATAGCTCTCTTAGGCAACCTAAAGGTGTTTTGAGTTCTTAAGGATGATTCATACATCTTGGGGCCTAAATATTCCAAAAAATTACATAATATTGAATTTAACCAAGTGGATAACTTCCCCTATTATATCAAGGTCCCATGAAACTTATCTAAGCTTTAACAAGTAATGAAAATAGCCTCTTGAGCTGGCATAAAGCATTCTATGAGGGTTGAGCAAGATTAAGGTCTGTAGGTGATTTTCCTAAGTTTGTTTTGGTATATAATGACCTCAATGATGTCTGAGACATATACCTCTTAAAGGTTTCCAAATTTAATCCTAACTCCACTTTACCACCTCTTTTAGGACTGACTGTCCAAACAAGTCTATGTATGCAAGTTGGACTGCTTGAGACTGAACAGGGTATGCCAAGTTTATTGCCTTATTTTTTATTGAGTATAAGGGTTTGATGGAATAATGGAATAATGATAAAATAATTTTAAATCAATTATTATCCATTAATCCTTATGTGTGTGTGTGTGTGTGTGTGTGTGTGTGTGTGTGTGTGTGTGTGTGTGTGTGTGTGTGTGTGCGTGTGTGTGTGTGTGTGTGTGTGTGTGTGTGTGTGTGTGTGTATCAAACCTTTCAAATAAATAAACTTCTTGAGAAAATATGCAAACTTGTGTGTACAAAGACTAAGTATGTAGGGTTTCCAATGTTTGTCTTTGATTTAGGTGAGTTAGATAATGATTTGATAATATATAATCACCATTACAATTTCCTCAAATCCCCATAGATACCTATCTCTCTCAATCAACATGAACTTCTTTCTCAGGCTAAGTAGGCAGACTAGTGTTAATAAGGACTGTGTATGTTCAATTAACCTTGTGACCCCTATTTTGTCACTTCCTATAATATTTTATTATAAATTTTTTGATCTCAAATAATTTTGGAACATTTATTTTATTCCTATATTTAAACACACACACACATCATTGTCTTAGGTTTTTAATGGATATTGAGTCACCTAAAAAGACTTATATTGATTGTTTGCCCATGCATGTTCATATGGAATGGTCTATGGATTTGGTGATTTTAGGAGCCCTATTTACAAAAATAAAATCTTAAAACTCTTTTTTTACCATTTAATAACTAATAAATCCCTATAATCCTTGAAACTCTTTGTATCACTACCATCCCATGTCTCAAGACCAATCTCAACTGACTGTACATAATCATTGAAGAGAGTTCTGAGTATGAAGGGTTTGAGTCTACCTATTATAATTATATAAGTCTCCAAATATATATTTCATATTATTTTTAATGGTTTATTACCCTTTCCATTCCTTTAAGCTCCAAACTTCACTAACCTCACTATTTCAAAGCACTCCTCCCAACTAGTTGTAGGCGATTGTCTAGAGTTTGACTGTATATGGTCTTGAGTTGGATTTTAAAATATACCATGACATTATAATATTGGTCATTAATTTTCATAATTATCTTAAAATTTTATTAAAAACTCCATTATCTTCTCAAATCATCCTCAAATTTTGTTTTTTCAATGTCTACACATAGAATCATATAGGCCTATCTTACTAGGCTTCTTGGCTTATCATGCTATGACCACCTAGCTTTAGGTTCTTATAAAGTCTTTATTTTTCAAATTAAATCTTAAAATTAAATAAATTAATATTTATCTCATGAATAGACTCTAAAATTTAAGAATTAACAACATGAATCTCTATTGGAGTTGCAGACCTATAAGTTTAAAAACATGTAGGTCTGCAACCTGTGTAGAAACATTTGAAAAGTGAAAGTATGGAAGTTGGGGCTTAAATATAATGATATAAATTAAATAAAAACATTAAATAGGAAACAAAACCTCAAGTTATTTGTAAACACATACTCAAACTACTCAAATCAACTCAATTTCTAGACACACAGAACACAGTCCATAATGTGAACAAAGATATGTGACCATGTAAAACTTGTAAAGAATATATATCTAATAATGATTAAATGAATGGATTGATAATTATTTTATTATACCATTAATACTCACTCAAATTTATTATATGACTTTAAAAACTTATAAATAGAGAAAATTTGCCAGTCACTTACAAACAATGCATAAGAGAGACTTTCCTTGCCAAAAGACCATCCACACATGACACTATGATGATTGAATGTGTTTTATTAATATAAATACCTATAAACAACTCCAAATTGTTTTATACAGCCATGAGCTCATACTTTACACTTGAGTTACACTAAATTTAGCCTGTGGGAATTTAAACCTTCAAAAAGCAATCTAGATCCTTAACTATTGTTAATAAATCTAAGGACACTATTCCAATTACCAATGAAAAAAATTAGAATGAAATTTGGTTGTAAAAATTTGTCTAAAGTATTATCCCCCAACTCTACATTTGTAATCTGTACTATCTCATTAAATGTGGCCTTCACTAGCTTGTGAATGGAGCGATGGAAGAGAGAAAGATATTTCTACAATTATGGATATTAAAACTTATTACCAAGATTTATCCTAACCTATATAATTTAAAATTTCATTATTAAACTCTTTTCACTTGTAAGTGACTTCCACAAGTTCATACAACTTCTTTAATTCCTTAAGATGGCATTAAAAATCAAGATTCTGACCTTTCTCTGACATATTGATAGGTTTGGTAGTTTTTTAACTGCTCCAAGATATTTTTAAGGTCTTTTTTACATAATTTTCACGTGGGTAGCTTTTAAAATACATATATGTTAGCCAAAAATTATATTTTCATGTATTTTTAACACTTTCAAGTCTACAAGTGAACCTCAAAGTTTTCAAAACATCATGAAATGTTATGATAAGATTTTTTCGACATAAAATAACCTTATTAAACCCCAAATAACCTATGACACAATTTTACCATTCCTTATCTCTCCATGATATGCCCAAACTATTATATGACCAAAATATGACATTACCTTAACTTATCAAAACTAACCTTAAATAATGTTAATAAGGGTATAATAAGAATTCAAGGGAACATACAAGGCATGAAAAGACTATGAAAATACCATGACAAGTTTTATTTTTTAAGAGGTGACCAATTTTGACTTGGGGTCACAATTTGGTCAACATTCTTGATAATTTATAGGGGTATCATGCCTGCAATGCTAATAAGAGCAGTAGGCTTACATGTCCATTGGGCATTGGAGTCACTCACACTCAGTTTTAGACTTTACAATACTTTTATCATGACACAACAAAATAATTGACCTTCAAAACATGTAAAACAAAGATAAAAAGACATAAATTAAAGAATAAGACACATACATGTGCTAGCAAGAACTTATGAAACACAACAACATAAGCAAACTAAATTATGTACAACTAACTTGAAAATAACTTATTCCTCCTAGATCAAAAGGGAATATTTCACCATCTTTTACTCCATGAGATGAAGGAAGGCATGAAGAAATTTTTTTCTTGAGACTTGACCTAGATGTCTTCAACTCCTTCATGCTTACCAATATTCGTAGTATGATCTCAAATGAAGTAATGACAATCACAAACATATCACCTATGAAGGATAATTGATATTATGACTCAAAACTATTCTCATGATACTCCTAAACAACAAATTTGTCTAATGATGCCTCATTTAATCATGATTATTTGACCTTCATGGCATCTTGAATGACATCAAACTCTTCAGCAATTGCTACAAACTCAACAAGATCTTCAAGGAGATTTGCATACTCATTCCAATATTCATCATTATCATCAATGAAGACATCTTGTTTGATTTCCTTATGCATAATACCTTCTATGGGCAACATAACCTTGAAAAGTCCTTCAATATCTTGAAGTATTTCATTATGTTGCTACCAATCATCTTTATTTTCTTTCTCTTCAAGAACCACAACTTCTTCAACTTCATCTTCTTGGTCATTGTGCACTTGGTAAACCTCAACTTGTTCACTTAGATAATTTTCAACTTCATGTCTAGATTCAATTTCAACCATCTTAGATGGCATAGGATCTTCTTTTTGAAACACACCATCAAGAGGCAAGGCATCTTTAAGAGTCTCTTCAAACTGACTAGCATGAGGTGTAAGATTTTGAATGACCTCAAATTCATCACAAATTTCATTGAACATATACCATAAGTCATCTTTGTCTATGGAGTTGGTAGTAACTTCAGCCTCTATTCTTTTTTAGATTCAAAATCTCGATCATGCTCTTGAGTCTCAACCAAATCAGTTGATTTGATGTTCTCATTCAAAGTTTTCTCTTCCATGTTTTGATCAACCTCTTCATTGGTAGCTATAAATTTATCTAGATCCTTTCTTTATTTACTCAATAATATTGATTTATGCTTGTATTCACTAAGGGGATTACCTATAGTGAACTCTTCATCATAGACAATTGAGTCATCTTCTTCATCAACTACAATTTTATCTAGATATTATTCATTTATCTCCAATAATATGTGTTATATTTCAAGAAGGGATGTGGTGAGAGGGTGATGGATAGGTTCATGGGTTAGAAAGGGAGTATGAGGTATGGTAGATAGCTCATGAATGAATTTTTTAATAGATGTTTATTGAATGAACTCTTAGGGAGATGACAAGTTGAGTTAGGCAATGGAAGAGATTGTAGGAGAGTTGTCAATGATGTCATGGCAATGTCATGAAGGTGTATTAGTGAGTGGATGAAGTGATTTAATATTCTAAGTGATAATGAAAAAGTGTACAAGGTGCTTGTCCTAGTGTGATTGAATTTGGCTTAGTTGATCTTTAGTTTTGGTATGGTTAGGGATGCTTAAGGATAAGTATGTTCATTTCAAGATGTTTAAGAAGTCTGATAAGAGGTACTATATACTTTGAGTGATTATGTGCATAAGTGAAAGTCATCTAGTAGTTCATATTTTTCATCTAGACATTTTGGTCTAGTGGTAAATAAATTTGAGTGATCAAATTGATGATGTTAGCATTCACATGTGTGGATGAGTCAAGGGGAGTTGGTCATATGGTTGTGATCACATTATTCCCAAGTTTCTATGGTCTAAATTTTAAGTCATGTGATGAAATGTAGTCAAATATATGTGGGTGCAAATTTGGCTTCTCGGATAGAATTCACTAAGTTCCTATACTTATCCAAATTTGTAAAGGGTCTCAAGAAAATCCAAGTAAGCATATTGATGTAATCATATTTTTCACACATGGAGGTTTCAGGTAGAAATGGTCACATGGGTTTGTTAATTTTTATGCCTAGTTTATTTGCACCAAATTTCATGTCATGAAATGTAGTGAAATAAAAGATATGCATGTGTAAAGTTGGGCTCCTAGGAATTTTGACAGTGTTTTCCCATAGCCAAATTTGAAATATGGAAACAAGAGTTGAGTAATCATTTTGATGATAACATATCTCACTCATGTAGACATCTTAGAATAAAATGATCATATGGGTTTGCTCAATTTTTATCCTAGTTGATTTGTACTAAATTTCAAGTCATGCACTAAAGTGCAACAAAATTTATGCAAGTGAAAAGTTGGCCTCTTAGGTAGTTTTTTATAGAGCTAGCTTTGTGGTAGACAATTTTGAGAAGGTATTTTAATGGTGATATATCTCACTCATGTGAAGGTTTCAAGATTAGTTTTATATATGGTTAGATTCTATTTTGAAAATTAATCATATAGACCAAATTTTAGATCATGAATTTAAGCACAAAATAAGTTATTGAGGTTCATATTTGGCTACTCAAATAGATTGCAATGGTTCCCATACTTAGTTTTACACACAGTAATGTTTGAACAACTCTTGAAGAGATTGATGATGCACATTTTCTCCAAGATTTTAATAAAAATGAGATGGTAGGAAGTGATTGAGGTTCAATGCTAAGAAAAGGTAAAGGATAAGGATATAACATCAAGTGGGTATTCGTATAGATTGATAAAACAGTGAGTGATATAAGATAAAGATCAAGCTGATCTATAGAGATTGATGGTGTGCATTGAGTTAACATTGCAAGGATGAATGAGATGTGGTCAAAGTGATCAAGTTTTAACATTTGAGCATTGGCACTTATATGTTAAAGTTTATAAAAGATCAACGGTGTGAGATTTATCTAAATCTAAGAGGACATGAGATGAAATCATAATCTTCAAAGTTTAACTGTGACTCTTGACATTTAAATATTTAAATTTTATAAAGGTAAAAACTAGTCTATGGTATTTTTCCCATAACTTTTGATCAAAAATAAATTTACTCATGGTGTAAAAATTAAAGTGGTAGATTACTCAAAGATGCATCTATAAATATGGATTTAAAGATCTAAAAGTGTGTAAATACAAATATATTAAGGTTAAAATTTATATATGTGTTCATGTTTGCTCTGCACGTGACCTAAGAAGAGTAATTGAGCCTATGTAGATGTTGTTTCGATGTTTCATGGTGAATTTGCTATCAAGGAGTATTATAGACTCCATAAGTATGTTATATGTGTATTATGAAGGCTTTTCCAATCATATGTAGTATGAATTAAGTCTTATAAGGTGTATATGTGTTCATTCATAATGATTGTATGTATAGAAAAGTGTTTGAGCTATTTGTGCTTAAGTTAAAGGGTATTATGATGGTTGTTGGCACTTAAGGAGGACCTATAGATCATGTTGAATGGGTCCATGCATTTATAAAGTGTTCCTATGTTTCTTAGGTTTCTCATAGAAGTATGAAAAAGGTAAATGGGTCTCCATAGGTTCTAAAAGGGACTTAGGCCTATTTTGAAAGTGGATTGCGATTAAGTATGACCTATGAGATATGCCTTAAGGGTGAAGGCATGTATTATGGCTAAGAAAGAAATATTATGGGCTTGATAATTCATGATATCTCTATATATAGTGAAATCAAAGATGATGATTTATAGTCTTTCAAGAAGACTTGTATGTAAGATTTTAGAGAAGACTTGTGAAAGGTGTTTGTGAGAGTTATGGAGCAAAGGAGAGGTAGAGTGCCCAGTTGATGAAGTTATGAGTGGAATAGATTGAGTAATATGTGTATGACTTATGGGTAATGTTTCTTATGTACAAATAGTTATCTTAAATTAAGTATATGTGAGGAAATCAAAGTGTTCATATGAGGATAGTTTGAGTGAAGGAGAGAAATTGTGGCATGCCTATGTGATAAGCATGTATGAGAAAGTGAAAGAGTTTATACAGGGGTTATAAAATAAAGATATATCATCAGGTGTTGAATACATCATTTCTAAGGTGGAGGTGTTTAAAATAGGGTCTAAAATACTTTGTCTTCTTTAAGGGAAATTATTCCTTGTGAAATAGGTGTTTCACTAAATACCTTTGGTCAAGAGGATATGATCAAGGTTTGATGGTATAAAGGATTTTATCAGTCTCTTGTTTGTAATTTATTATAGGATAATAGTCCATGTGTTGTATACTTGAGAGTGGATACTATTCCCCATGAGGGTTTCTCATAGGAACTGTGTGTTATGTATTTGATCTTGTGTATGCATTGAATGAATGATCTCTCTTGTTAATGTTGCTCGATCAAGTTGATATATATTGATTGATTATTTCAAAATAATTGAAATTATAATCAAAATATTTGGGATCACTAATTCACCTTCCCCTCTTAGTGATTGTACCTCTAAAAATTGGTATCAAATTAGGTCCTTTGGTAAAAGCTTAATAGCTTGAAGGTGATCTAAGGTACAATATGGGTAGTCATCAAGGAGGTCTCTACTAAGAAATCACCAATGTTTAATGGATCTAATTATGGATTTTGGAGTGATAGGATGAGGACATACATTATGTCTCTAAGGTTTGATGTTTTACAATTTAATTTAGATGGATATATTTCTCCTACTATTCCTCCATCTAGTGTTGTAGACAAGAAGTTGTTTGAGAACAATTCCAAGGAAATGAATGCTATCACTTGTGGTCTTTCAAAGACTGAATACACCAAGGTCATGTATTATAAATTTAATAAAGAGATATGGGACAAAATGTAGATAATTTATGAAAGAGATTTAAATGTCAAGCTTGCTAAGTTGTAGACTCATAGAAGGTAATTTAAAAGTCTCTAGATGAATGAAGAAGATACTATGGCATCCTCTCTACAAAGAGTTGATGAGATTTTGAACATCATCAAAGGTCTTAGAGAGAACCTTCAATAAAATATTATAGTTCACAATCTATTAAGTTTCATATCGCTCAAGTTTGATCCTAAAGTATATTTTATAGAAGAAACTCATAATCTTACTTACTTGAAGTTGGTAGAACTACATGGCATCCTTATTACCTATGAGATGAGTAAGAATGATGATCTAACACCAAACAAGGAAGAAAACTTCAAGATTGAAATGAAGGCAAAGAATAAGTTCCAAGGTGAGAAATAAAAAGAGGATGACATTTTTGATATAGATGAGGATGAAATAATTTCTTTAATTTCAAATAAATTTAGAATAGGTTCAGGCAAGTATAAAGGTAAACTACCCCTTAAATGCTTCAATTGTGGTGAGATAGGACATTTTGTTGATAAGTGCCCTCATAAGTATAATAAAGATTATGATTAATAATATGATCAAGGTCATAATGATGGAAATAGATCATTCAATTCTAATAAAATAAAAAAGAGATTCATAAGGTTTGATAACAAGAAGTACTTCAAGGATAAAAATAGTCTCTACACCAAAGAAGATTGCATCTAATCAGATTGAGAGGATCCTCTTGCAACAAATGAATGAAAATGTATGAAATAATAGATTTATATAATTTAAAAACATTAAAATGATTATATTTATCATAGGCCACTTCGAGGGGCAACCTCCTTTGAGCAAGCTTAATACAGTAAATTTGTCAATGCCTCCACTAGCTTCAACACTTACTTATATACTAAGTATAATCTAAACAATTACTACTTCTTATGAATGTGAGATAAAACAAAATGATCATGCTATGACTTACAAATAATATGCATTAATAGCAACTAATATACTAATAAAGTAAATAGAAAGGGTCACACAGGTTCCTAACATCCCCACCTTCTAAAAAACTTTGTCCTCAAAGCTTCAAATTTGGGAATTAGTGTTGAATCTGAAAGAGTGGCTCCTATGTTGCATCCTCTAGTTGAGTTTCATGACATTAAATTAATACCTCTATGATGGATCAAGAGATAATTTGGAATGTGCACCTATCTAAGATTGTCTTTAGTTCAAGAAGGATGGATCCTTGATTATCAAGTTCTGGTAAAATAGTCTATACTCTGATATTTGTGCCAAGAAATTTCTTTAGACAAAAGACATGAAATACTATATGAACTTGAGAAGAAGGTGGGATCAAACTTATAAGTAACCAACACAATATGTAGATAACCTGATAATTCCCATAGAGTTTGGAAGCTAGCTTATGATACACTTTGAGTTTTAGGGAGGATTGCATGTATGGTTGTAGGTGAAGAAAAAACATATCACCTACTTGAATGGTGCACTTAGAACAGTGTTGATCAACCTATTGTTTCATTTTATTTTTTGCACCATGAATATTTTCCTATAGGGTGCTAAGGATCTAATCCTAGGTTTGAAGAAGCATGTTGACCACTTAAACTAGTGAACTATTATAGGTATATAGAAGGAGCACTAGTGGTGCTTGACCATAGACTACTTTATAGGGAATAATTTTAGTTGAAGTGTCATAGGAGGTATTAAACCATCATTTAGTGAGAGGAATCCACTTTTCCCATTGTTGCTATTATTCTGAGGTGAAGTAATGAAGGAAATTTTCTAGGCATTTGTTGACAATTTTATTCTAGCCATCCATTTATAGATGATATCAAAAACTCATCTTCAGTTGGGTATCGATGCATCAAAATAGTTCTATCCAAAAATGGTTGGTGAATGTTACATCACGATCTAAGACAATGAAAGAATAAAATGCCATGAAGATATAAAATTTGGTCTAAGAAAATTTATATAATTATGGAGGCAATATACATATGGTTGAGGGTACAAAAATGACTATATTTAGAGAGGCAATCAACCACAACCAAGATCACTATTTCCCTCTATATTTAGGTAACCCCTCAATGAAATCCATATAAATATCTCTCTAAATCCTAGTAGGGATGGGAAAGGGTTTGAATAACCCAAAAATGAGTGTGGTTTCACCCTTGTTATGTTCATATAATACATCTTATTGAATATCTATGCTCTAGGGAAGCACCAAATGACCTTTATATTGTAGAGAAGCACCATCCCAAGAATAATTTAGTATTGTAGAGGGGTTACTAGTAAACTATTGAATGATTTGAGATAATCAAGATTCAATGGCATACCTTATTGTACAACATCCAACCACTTTAGAATAGGCATGGAAATAGCTAAAAGGGAAGCTTGATTCACAAATATGTGAGATAGAGAATCAGCCACAATATTTTCCTTACCCTTCTTGTAAGTGATCTCATAGTCATAACCCATGAGTTTACTGACCCATTTCTATTAGGATGGGGAAGAAACCCATTGTTATCGAAAATATTTTAGACTCTAGTGATTAGTTTTGAAGCAAAAATGATTCCATAGTAGGTATGGTTTCCACTTCTATACTGCATGCAAAATGGCCATCATTTCTTTATCATAAGTATAAAGTACTAAATTTTTGATAGAAAGGTATTTTTTGGTAAATTCAATGGGGTATCTTTCTTGGATGGGAATAGCACTAAGTCTATTTCCATAAGTATCACTCTCGATAGTGAAGTTCTTAACAAAATGTGACATAGCTAGAATAGGGGTAGTACACATAGCTTGTTTTAATTCTTCAAACACACACTCAATAGCTTGTGTCCATGTAAAAGCATAATTTTTCAACATAGATATCAATAGATCCATAATCTTCCTATAATCCTTGACAAATTTATGATAGTATCTAGTCAACCCCAAAAAACCATGGAGGCTCTTGAGTGTCTAAGGATGAGGCCAATTTGTCATGGCAACTATTTTTTAGGATCCACCTAAACCGATTGGACTAAAACAATATGATCATAATACTCCACTTCATTTTGGCCAAAATCATATTTGGACTATTTTTTATAGAGAAAATGATCAAAGAGAAGTTGCAGTCTAATCTTCAAATGTTGGATATGCTCAGACCATGTTTTACTATAAATGAGGATATTATCAAAGAAGGCTAGAATGAATTTCCATAGGTAGGGATAGAATATTTTATTCATCAATGACTAGAATGTTGAAGGAGCATTAGTGAGGCCAAAGGGCATGAACAAAGACTCATAGTGGTCATCATGCATGTAAAAAGCTATCTTAGGGATATCATCCTCATGAAGTTGGATCTAGTGATATCCAGAGTAGAGGTCCAACTTGGAGAAAAAATAAGCACCATGAAGCTCATCAATAATAGGAATCAGAAATATATCCTTGATTATGATGTGATTAATTACATGGAAGTCAATGTAGAGGTTTCATGACCCATCTTTTTTCTAGACAAAGATAATTGAGGAAGAAAATGGGTTGGTACTAGGGTGAATAATGCCTTGCTTCAGTAAGTCTTGAATGAGCATTTTGATCTTGCTCTTTTACTAAAATGGCTCGCGGTAGGGCCTAATGTTAGGAGGAATGCTTCTAAGAAGGATCTAAATTTAGTTAGTGGTCCTTTGGCCATGAAGGTGGTAATCCCATTGGTTTAGCAAAGACACCTACATACCTCTGTAGAATGGTTTATAGATCAAAAGGAGTAGTGGAGACTGTTGATGGTTGTATTTGAATGGAATGAAGTTAGGTAATAACACCATGTGAATTATTATTAAGAATATTTTCCATGTGATGTGAACTTATGATGTTGAAAGACCCTAGTTGTAATCCTTTCAATATGTTTTTTTCCCTATTGTTAAAAAATTTCATCTAAAGTTTAGCAAAATACCATAAGAGGGGTCTAAGTGTGCATAACCATTGGGCTCCTAAAATAACATCACAGTTGCCTAAGGGTAAGGTAAACATGTTAGAGTATAAGTTATAGTATCTAATAGAGATATACACATTGTGACACCTCCCTTTTCAAGGTAATGTTCCCCCATTGGCAGTCATGACTTTAAAGTTGGAATAATGATGAATAAAACAATTAGCCTATTTGGTGATCTGAGGGTCAATGAAGCTATGAGTGCTACCTAGGTTAATGAGTGTTATGAGAGGGATATTCCTAAATTAACCCTTGATGCACATGGTTTGTGGGGTGATGACACCTAATAAGGCATGGAGAGAGATCTTTGGTTGGTCTTCTTGAGAAGTAGGTTCCACAATCGATGGAGTTTCTTTTAGATTATTTGTTATATCCTTAGCATCTTTGAAAACTTTAGTTTTTGGAAAAGAATCCACATTTAGTAGGTAAAGATTTTGCTCTACACATTGATGTCCTCAAGTGAATTTATCATCACAATTATAAAATAGTCCTTTTATCAATGAGATTACTTCTCTACTGTTATTAAATTATTGATAAGAGTGATTTTGGGGGTTGGCATTGTTTGAGATCATTATGGAGTTGTCTATTTAAATGGATCAAAATTGGATTTTAGTCACTATTGAACTATGATCTTGTCCTCTACTAGCTTAACTAACCCTAGGGATTCCATCATTATGTTGTGCCAAAACATTTTGAACTTTGAGAGAATCACATGTTTCAAACCACTGACAAAACAACTCCTAAAAAATCATCAAACAATCCCTTTGTGTGATTGGCTAGTTTTTCAAATTTTGTTTGATATTCTCTCATGGTTCCTATTTGGCAAAGTTTAGTGAGTGTTCTAGTGAAGTCACCAAAATTAATAGTGCCAAACTACTATAAAATGAGGGTCCAAAAATTGGTCCATATAAGCTCATCATGAGCCTTGGTATACCAACAATATCATTAAAGGGCCTCATGTTTCAAGTGAAAGGATGTAAGTGAGACCTTGTTGGAATAAAAAGTATTATGGAAATGAAAATATTTTTTTACCTAATAGATCCATCAAGTCAAATATGCACCATTGAATCAAGAAAAATTAATCTTTGACCAATGGAAATTGCTAGAAAAAGAAAACTTGGTGTCTGAAGAGAATTCTGGATGCCATCTATTATTCATGGTGGTTATTGGGCCCCTTTTTGAGAAAGGATGTAGACCACACCAACTATATAAATATTAGTGTGAGGTGACCCTTAGAGTAGTTGTTCTCATTTTTATATATTTTGGTTCCAATTGGAGAAGTCCCCATGTATCCCATGCCAGCTAGTGAGTAGTTGCATCGAGTTGACTTACATAAAGACATCCATACCAAGACTTAGATGTGGTGACTTGAGAAGAATATATTTCAAAGAGTGGAGTAGGTGAGATAGTGACCTCTAAATTATAGATCAATGTATGATGTGTACTCATATACCCTAGATGAAGTAGTGGATTGGGTAGACCTGTGATAGCTCAACACTCATTACACACCCTTCTAACCTAGTAAGAGATGCCCACTTGACTATAAAAGGAGACTAAATTTTGAAGACAAAGAAATTAAATGAAGTACAGTGAAGCTATGGAAAAATAGACAGAAACCCATTACTATCTCATATTATGCATATGGTAGTTTCAAGATTTAAATGTATAGCTCAAGCTCACATGTGAGCCACTAGGAATTAATAGAGTGAGGAAGAGCATTTGATATATTTATTTGTATTAAACTTTGTTGATGAACTATAAGTTATTAAATAAATTATGTTGTGTGATGTCCCTTACTTAGGGGCTCCTTTTTTCTCTAACAGCTCTGATACCATTGTAATATCCCCTTTCAGTAGGGAATATCTAAACACAAATAGCTCTGAACAAAGATACACTTTTGCCAAAATAATTTCAAATATGAATAAATAAATCACAATATAATATCTCAATAGCAATCAAATATCTTATCACTTGTTCAGATAATTACAATTACAGTCTTCTCTCATACAAATAAAAGAATATTAAAATCTAGTCTTAAAACCCTGATCTTCTGCAAGTCTAGAACTGAAACCTGAATTCAGTCTTATCTCGGCCTACTATGTCGAACACACAGTCACCGATGTCGGTCGATATACTACCAACTCAGTCTCTATAGGTCCTTCTCTACTGACGTCGGTCTTCAGTCAGCCGATTTTGATCACTGGGATGGCCGATGTCGGTCTCTGTGGATCTCTGTTTGTCGAGGTCGGTTCCTGAGCGGATCTATACGGACCTATACGGACTTAGTATGGCTACCAACCTGTCTTTTTTCAACCCCTGACAGCTGAACAACCTGATCTCAAGAATATACAATTCTAATATAGAAGATCTATATCTATATAACTTATTGGATCAAAAACCTAATAGAATAAATACCTAGAAAGCTCTGTGACAACTTCTGGATGAAGTTACCTCTCAAATCTATATACCTCTGTGATAACTTCTGTATGAAGCTATCTCTCAATTTGGCAATAGATCAGCTAATATCTCATAGCCTCTGAATCATACACAATGAAGAGTTGACATTCTCCACTGCATATGGAATCCTGGAACCCTTGGCTCAGTCTTCACAGAAGAATTTCTTTCAATATCAAAATCAATAATCAATGCATAATCGATAATGGCCTCCATGAGAAACCCTTATACCCTCAAAAAGATATGCTTGCCCTAATTAGGGTTTCTTAAATTAGAATTAGGGTTTCTAATTAAAAATAGGCTAAATAATGCATATTTGATTAAATCAATCAAATATTAATATCTCCCTCAATACATGTCAGATCCTTAAACCGTTCGGAGCTAGTGAACCAGGGAGTGATTCCGCACATGACCATACCAAAATAAAGGTGCTCCACTACATGTCAAATATCCCTAAATGATAAGAGCTCAGGCCAAATGTGTCTAAAATAACTTGAATGAAAGCCAACTATAGGAATTTTGTAAATCGAAGCCAAGCCAATCTCCATCATGACCCTCTATCCATCCTATTAGCCTACGAAGGTCACATAATAGGCTAATCATCAAGTCTGTCAATGTCCACAAAAAAGGGGACATGACAATCTGCCCCTCTAGAAATTGCTTGTCCCCAAGCAATCTCATAACAATGAACCACTCGATCCACCTGGATCCCAAATGTAGTTATGCTCTACACTGCTGTAAATCAATGCAAGTTCCTGCAATATCATCAAAAGTAGATCAAAGAGGAACTCATAATCAAACTGGAGAATGCAACTCAACCAAACTCTAAAAGCACAACTGCCATAGTCAAGCACGCATGAGAAACAAACTCTCAAAGTATGATAACCCAAATAGAATGGACAACTCCAACTGCCAATTCCATCTACAAAAGATGGTGCCCATCCATCCCATGACTGATCCCTCTGTAAAAGTGGCACAACCAACTGTACCACACTATCATCTATGTGAGAAGAATCAATCTAGAGACTCGACTCCACTGGTATCTCAAACTCATCAAAACTAGGTACTCTCAAATGTTGAACCGATGTGTCAGCCTCAACAACATGTTCCTTAGCTACAACTATAGGAACATACTCACCAACAACAATCAATGTACTAACCTCTGAGTCCGGGGCTGGTGAAGACCACAAATGCTCTAACTCCATGGTCATCTCAGCCAAATGAAATTGTGACTCCTCATAAGCTAACTACGTACTCTCAAGAATTTTAAAAGTCACCTCAAGCTACTGAGTAAGCTCACTCACCTTATCTTCCTTGGCCAATAATGCATCATACGCTGTGCTGCCCCACTCTATAAGATAATCTCTGTCGGTGACCAACTGCATATAGTCCTATCTCAAAATTTGGATAGCCTCCCATAAAGAGTGGATCTCTGTCAAGGATAAATAACTACCTCCCTGCTCGATGCTAGTAGGAGAACCCCATCCATAAACTGCTAACAACTGATGAGCATCATCGAAATGCTTGCAAGCGGTAGCAATGTCTCGTTCACTAACTCTCAGTTGACTAGACACATGATGGCGCTAGCTAGATTATCTCGTACAATCCTCCACTGATGCATGGCCCAAAAGAGTAGACTCAGAATCACTGACCTCTGTAATACTACCATCCATACTCCGTGAATCAACTCCATAGCTCATATCAACATCCAGAGTATCAACAATTGTAGCATCACTGTCTAACTCCTCCATACCAAAAGAAACTGCCAAGGAAACTAAATCCTCAAAACTATCCACTGCATCCTCCTGAGTGTCATCTGTAATAATCAAATCATGGGACTCTTCTACAATCACTTCCATAGCTGAGAGATCATCACCCCTTAGTGCACTAACATCTAAGCACACCTCTACACTCTGAGTGCAAGCATTGTACTCATCCTCATCTTCACTAGCTCCTATCTCATAATAATAATAATAATCATGGGACATGCTGCTCTCTTGTCTAAGTGATCTGTAGTGCTCTCTCCTTAGCTTAACAAAGCAATCATAAGACAACCTCCCCTGAGCTTGCGGAGTTAATAACTCCCACTCATCCTTCGCTGTCATATACCATGTGGATTTGTCTTTGGATGTAGGATATGAAAGAGATTCATTTAACCTCTTCAAACTTAGTTTCAACTTCTTCATCTCATAGTCCCACTGTCTCTGAGTACTTGAAGACATCATGGATACTTCACTGATTCAATCTACCCAAACTACCCAATAGGATAGCAAGACATAGCTCTGATGTGCCCAACAGGATGGCAGGAGTTTGGCTCTGATACCACTATGATGTCCCTTACCTAGGGGCTCCTTTTTTCTCTAACAGCTCTGGTACCACTGTAATATCCCCTTTCAGTAGGGAATATCTAAACACAAATAGCTCTGAACAAAGATACACTTTTGCCAAAATAATTTCAAATATGAATAAATAAATCATAATATAATCTCTCAATAGCAATCAAATATCTTATCACTTGTTCAAATAATTACAATTACAGTCTTCTCTCATACAAATAAAAGAATATTAAAATCTGGTCTTAAAACCCTGATCTTTTGCAAGTCTAGAACTGAAACCTAAATTCAGTCTCATCTCGGCCTGCTGTGTCAAACACACAGTCACCGGCGTCGATCGATATACTGCCGACGTCGATCTCTGTAGGTCCTTCTCTGTCAATGTCGGTCTTCAGTCGGCCGATGTCGGTCACTGGGATGGTCGATGTCGGTCTCTGTGGATCTTTGTCTGCTAAGGTCGATTCCTGAGCGGATCTATACGGACCTATACGGACTTAGTATGGCCGCTAACCTATCTTTTTTCAACCCCTGATAGCTGAACAACCTGATCTCAAGAATATATGATTCTAATATAGAAGATCTATATCTGTATAACTTATTGGATCAAAAACCTAATAGAATAAATACCTAGAAAGCTTTGTGACAACTTCTGGATGAAGTTACCTCTCAAATCTATATACCTCTGTGATAACTTTTGTATGAAGCTATCTCTCAATTTGGCAATAGATCAGTTGATATCTCATAGCCTCTGAATCGCACACAATGAAGAGTTGATGTTCTCCACTGCATATGGAATCCTGGAACCCTTGGCTCAGTCTTCACAGAAGAATTTCTTTCAATATCAAAATCAATAATCAATGCATAATCAATAATGGCCTCCATGAGAAACCCTTATACCCTCAAAAAGATATGCTTGCCCTAATTAGGGTTTCTTAAATTAGAATTAGGGTTTCTAATTAAAAATAGGCTAAATAATTAATATTTGATTAAATCAATCAAATATTAATATCTCCCTCAATACATGTCAGATCCTTAAACCGTTCAAAGCTGGTGAACTAGGGAGTGATTCCGCACATGACCATACCAAAATAAAGGTGCTCCGCTACATGTCAAATATCCCTAAATAATAGGAACTCAGGCCAAATGTGTCTAAAATAACTTGAATGAAAGCCAACTATAGGAATTTTGCAAATCGAAGCCAAGCCAATCTCCATCATGACCCTTTATCCATCCTATTAGCCTACAAAGGTCGCATAATAGGCTAATCATCAAGTCTGTCAATGTCCATGAAAAAGGGGACATGACATGTTGATCCTTATTTTTTGGTTTGTGTAATGTTATGCTTATGAGTTAAGTTTTATTAAGCAATGTTTAGTTGTTATTGAATGTATTATGAAATAGAGGTTCATCCTTGGTTACTAATGACATAATTATGCCATATAATGACCTTGAATAACCTATAAAATGATTAAAGGTTGGAACTATAATGTACCAAGGTTCCAAGACCCATGCCTAGAGTGCTACCTTGAAGATGAGTGATTAAACCTAAGCCTTCCCTATGATTTGCCTAAGTACTCAAACCATCCTATGCTAGCCCTTCTCCCAACTTGCAAGTATAAGAGCTTAGCCCCACCAAGTATGGAATTTCACCCAAGGCCTTATTCTAGTACAAATGCTTGTGCCTATTAAACTACCTATGAATATCCAAGCGTTAAAAGGCCACCTAAACCCTATAGCCAATGACTAAGTCCCTTTGAACCCTAAGTTATGTCATGTTGCAACTAGCCCAATGTAGGCCTGGTCCCTTCACTATTGCACTTTAGGTGAGTTCATAAGGCTTGTGCCTTATGTGAAATTGATATCAGTTCCATAGTGTGATTAAATGTTGAGTGTTAGACTTTATCATCCTCATGCCTAGCTCCACCAAACTGACTTGGTGTGATAGCCAAGCACATGACCAAGTGTAGAAAATAACCTATTAAAATTTTCTACAACATTTTGGTTCTACTTTTGGGACTCATGTTGAATTTCATTACTACAATGGTACAATAGAGTGATGCTTTGATAATCACTAAAGAACATCGAGCACTAGCTAGAGCAAGTGGAAGATAGTTTCACATAGAATCATCCTACATGCAAAGGGTAGAAGCTAATAAAATGGGTACAAGCCAACTTTTATGATGCTCTATATAAATTTTTATTCTTCAAGATACCTTAGTATGTATACTGGTGGTTGGTCACCTACACTACTATTAGAAGGTGAAGTTATGGTTAGCACCTTGATTGGATCATAGACCATAGAGAGGCTATATATCTTAGATGAAGTTTAAATGCAAGCTATGGACAAGTGGTTGAATGGTGCATTGAATAGATACATTAGATTTCATGGTGGCAACCTTCTCAGGCCCATAAGAAGTAAAGTATGAGTTTATTCATGAACTAAGCGGTGCATCCATCAGAGGACTCAGCACTAAACTAAAAAATATTCTAGTAGAATATGGTATGGAAATTAAAAGGATGGAAGGCTAAAATCCTTGTGCATATGGGAAAGTGTGAAGGGTGAGAAGGGGAAGTATAGGTAAGGTGCAATGGAAGAAGAAAAAAATTTGGCACCTGAGTGATTTAAAGGTTGAACTATAATAAGTGAAGGCATAGGCTAATGGAGGATATAAAACATAGAAGTGTTGAGAAGACATGTAGTGAGTAGGAAGGGCATGGATAAGGATCTCTTTAATTTTAGTGACATGAAGTGAGAGAAGAAGAAGCAAGACATTAAGATCATTAGTTAGGTATAGGATGTAGTGGGTTTTTATAAGATGTGGTACTTGAGAACATGCTATAAGCACCTACCCCCTTTAAACCTAATGTGTTGGAACTCCTACCAAACAATAAAAGAATGGTGATTGAACCTATGATCAACATATAATTTTATAGGGTTTAAAACTGATCCGGACAATAATTCGGATAACAATTTGGATGATGGGACCACCCCATTTGATGGCGGAACTTTTGGGAGCCATAACTTTTGCACCGTAGCTCCAATTGACTCACCGTTTGAACCGTTGGAAAGATAATAATGAGGGGAATGTCGTGAGATGGCATTGAGCTCTAATCAATGAAGTTTGACCCCATAAAACCCAATAGAAGTGTCCCAAATTTCAATTTTATTAGTCCAGTCTAAAAATAGTAAGTTTCTAAAAATAGTAATTCCTCGAATTCTGTATTGTTGTAAATCATGGAAGTCAAACCAATTCATCTCCCTTGAGATTGGAGACCTTCCACATCCTCCCCACACCTTCAAAACATGTATAAATGAAGATGTAACCTGAAATGGAAATCAGACATCTCTTCTCAGAGATAAGCATATGTTTGGGTCTGCAATTTTGATAAATAAAACATCTCTTTTCAGAGATAGCATTATTTGAATTGTGTTATTCTTATTTATTTAAATTATTTTAGCCAAAGCTTTTGAGTTTTGGATCAAAAACCTAGATCAAGAATTGGTAAATGAGAAACTAATTCTATACAAGTAATTTAGCAATGGTATGACAAATATAACAAGTGCCAACCTAGAATCCTTGAACATAGGTGCAAGCATTCCTACGTAGAGGATTTATATTATGCCAACTAGGCAACAATCTATATATAGTGGCATGGTACCACAAGTGAATGGTGTTATGTTGACAAGTTTGAAAACATATCTAACAATATCAAGATTAAATACCCTACCTACAATTGGAGTCACTAGAGGGCCACCTCCAACATAGGTACTAGGGGGAAAGGTACCTTAAAACCTAGTACCACCACCTCAATAAGTCTATTATGAGATGGTGATGTACTTAACTAAGTATCATGATGTAAATAATGCCATTGATCATGTGTTAAAATGTGAGTTACAATAGCATGCTTGGGGCATCACTTATCCCAATAACAAGGCAACCCAATTTCCAACCACCCTACTGGACCACACCCATACCTAGTATCAAAAATTTGATTTAAATTAGGTTATGGTTGACTATAATGTGTTAAAGGAAGCCTTTTTAAAAGAGTTTGATATCTTTGAGTTTAAGTAGAAGATCATCATGGTACTCAAGGAAATTATCCAAGGGTTATTTGAAACCATGTGCCTATATGATTCATTATTTAAAACTCTTCTCTCTAATATTCCATATGATATTAACCCCTCACAACATGTGTAATGGTTAATTGGAGGATTTTTGGTACCATTAAAAAGAGTGATATCAATGAAGACCTTCACAAACCCTTATGAAGTGACTGAATCCATGGTCTAGGTTGAGGTGGTAGGCAACACCAATAATAGGATTAATCAATTTATGGAGGCATAGAATGCATCAATGGATTATTAGATATATAAGTTAACCATTGGTTTGATGCAAGACACTCATAGTGGGTTATGGTGCACTGACTATGAGATTAAGGGGTAGAATATGGACAACTATCCACAAAAAAATGTCCATGCCCTACTTCTCAAATATAAGGTTTGTCATGGGCTGCATGACTCTCAAAACTATCCTCTATTGAATTGCACTAGCCAAGGAAACACCACCATTTATTACAATATGTGTGATGCCTATATGCACTCAATAGAAAATTGTAGATTCATTGATGAGACATGCCAAAACATGGAAACAAGCATGAGGCAAGCAAAAACATTAAGTGATATTCAGGCAAGTTAAGGTAATGAAGTCTATGTCTAGAATAATATGGGCTATGGCAACTAGTGAGGTGTATGTGAGTGAAGAGGAAGACATGGTAGAGGAATATTCCCACCATGATCATGCTATAAGTGTGGGTCAATTAAACATTATCAATGTGACTACCCCATCTACCCAACATGTAGGTATTGTCAAGGACTACATGCAGTTGAGGAATGTCCTGACATGTAAAAAAAAGATAAATCAAGGTTAACCTAGTACAGATAGAGGTGTAGTAATGGTGAGGCATGAGTCCAAAGAGTAAAGGTGGGTTCCCAAGCCATAATAGACTCATAAGGAGCCACATAAGGTATAGGCCACAATAAGGAGTGGGTTTACCACTCAACCACCCACTATGTTGAATCAAGATCTACACTTGGATTATGATGAATCAAGCCACATTGAGCATGTAACATGGCCAAAGCCAAAATTTGCACCATATCCTCAACCTGTATTATAGACACCAAAATTGTGTCTACTCCTTAGTCAACTCCCCCTTGGTCCCCTTGGTCCACTTCTAAACATTCCTAACCCACACACTTACTAATTTGAAATAATTACTTATTTTAAATTAATAACACCACCCTTGACTCCTTATCCTTGACACCTCACCCATGACACCTCACCTTGCCCTTGGATACCCTCATTTATCACCCTATGACTAATCATAATGACCTAAGACCTATTTCAACTCCCCCACTAATCCTCACTCCTATTAAACCCACCCTTTAGACCATTCACCAATGATAGCTAAACTTGGCAGACAAAAGAATGGGCAAAAGGCTAAAAATAGCCTTTTTACCCATCTTCTAGCTGCCAACGTCGGTTACTAGTCAGCTGACACCAGTAGAATCACTAACATCGGTTACTTAAAACTAGATTCTGACCCCTCGATCAATTTCACCCAAATGCTAATTCTCTTGCTCTCAAAAGTTGACCTCTCTCTCTCTCTCCCAGACACACACCAAGCATCACAGGCTATAGGAACTTTGCATCAGTCACTCCACCCCTGATTGAAACATTACAGGAAGTCTTCTACATCAACTGCATCAGGAATAAGCGTTCACACCCCTGATTCTTCAGCAAGCAAGAGCTAAGTATTATTCTTCTATTTCATTTCAATAATTTAAAAAGCATTAGCAATTGGCTTCTATTTAGCATTTCTAAATATCATCAACCAGACCTGACTTTCTTCTTGGAGAGGCTAAGAGGCCTTCCCCATATCCTTACTCCTTTTGACAACTTGTCCTCTACCCCTTTGTCCCTCTTAAGACTCTAATGACTTCCCTGCAATCTTGCATGGACCTCCAAACTCCTACAGACCTCCTAGACTCCTCTGTCGCCCATAAACCCATCCAAAACCCATCCAAGGCCATTGCCCTGATCGACATTGACCATTGCCCCTACCGACATCGGCAGACTAACCAAAGTCAGCAACATTAACCAACTGACATTGGAAAAACTACCAACGTCGGTGATTGTGATAGACTGATAGCAAAATATAGGTACGCATTATCTCTATTTCTTTTATTTAGTCTTTCACCATTTCTCTTTCTAGCAAACCCTTTTATCAACTAGTGGACTATCATCCCTCAAGGAAGTCTTTGCACTTCTGGGACCGAGCTTTGCTTGGCAGTCCACCATATATCTATCTAACAATTTTCTTTGTTTAAGTCTTTATTATCTACAGGTGTCATCCTCCATGGCCAAAGAGGAGCTCCTTCAATCATCTAGATACAGTGTGCAAATTCATCTGGGTATCATCTAACCCCCAACCATTTAACTTTAGTTTCTTATTTCTTCTAAATATAACAAGTGAAAAACTTATAGAAACATTTTGGCATGCCCAATGGGACCCCTGGAATTTTCCTTGGGTTCATCGTTATTTTTCTTCTAAAAGCAAACATTCATATAGGTGCATTAGATTTCTTCTTGCATCCTTCTTCTATCTCTTTATTTCGAAAAGACATCATAAGTGGAAGCTAAAAAGAACTTATTTCTTTTTATTCTTGTCACCTTTTTCCTACATCTTAGAGTAGTGAAATTCATACTCTTAACCTTTTCCTCACTTGTTTGCATTTGAACAAAACATTTCAAATTGGGCTTAAAATCTATTGCATCTCATTTTTACTTGAATGCATATTTAGTCCACTCACTTAGTAATTAAACTGCATTATGAATAAAGCATAGTCCACATATGTTACACAACCTGACCACTTTCACAATTAAACATCTAAACATACCTGAGACAAGGCCCGACTAGGATTTCATCACCTAGCAGATACCTTACCCCTCCTGGTAATCCTACTTAGACTTCACTTCCAAGGGGAGAACCCACTCTATTCTCTGGTAGAGTATAAACTCTAGGGGAAGTATATATTGGCTAAGCAACACAGCTTGTCTCTGGGCTCGTGAAGTGAGGGGAGCAAGCTCCTAGTACCAAGCCACGTACGAAACCTAATACAAATTTTGAGCACCAAAACTTAACCTGAAACCAGCTTTAGACTGCCTCTTTAGGACCCATTCTAAAAGCCCAACTTCCCAAACATACTCTTCTAAGGCATAAGCCAATAAGACTCTAAAAATTATTCTTAGGAATTAACTTTTAGTGGTTGCTTGTCTTCATCTATTTTTCTATCTGTATCTGATTTTTTTGAGCTGGTGAGGTCGCATTTTGAGATCTAAAAACAACTCAAACTTTCTTCTTTCTTCCAAAAACTTTCAATTTTCTGAGTTTCTAGAAATACACAATAACCGACATCAATTTTTCCATTGATATTAGCAACTATATTCACCGACATCGGTTATCTGACTGACATCAGTAACTTACTTCACCGACATCGGTTTTTACACTGACATCGGTCACTGTCAAAAATCTTTCTTCTCAAACAACAAGCTAAAAACTTGACTTTTTGGCTATCAAAAACACAATCTAGTTTTTTGAGGCTGAAACATACAATTTTTAGAACTTGACCCTTTTTGCCTTGGATGGTTTTGACACGTAATCAAACCAAAACTCTTGTTCACCATGCAAGGCAACAACCACTCCCACCTTCACCTTCTATATCAAGTCCCCAAATGGAGTATAATTTAAAAACTAAACGTGCTCCTATTTAACCAACCTCCAATCAACATCCAATTGTTCCTGAAGGGGACCAAGACTTTGAAAGGTTCCTTGACCTCAATGTCAAGGCTCTTCAGCACTATCTCGTGAGAAGTCAAATGCAAGATCCTTCAGGCAACCCAGTTTATGGGATGCCAACTTCCTTAACTGATATGACAATCATATCAATGGCCTCTATAACTCAACCCATAGACACCCAGGCCATTGCCTCAACTAACAACCTGACCATGACCAATCTTCAAAGTGTGGCCTCTCCTTTATTTTTGGACCTACCTCCATTGGCGTTTCAGTACCCCCTCAACCAAAAACCATTCAACAAAATTCTACACCATTCCAAAACTTAATTGTCTCCATCCCACCTACTCTTGCACCCATAAATACAAGAGTGGCTACTTATCCTTTGGCTAGTGTTGCCACCATCCAACCACCTTTGGTGACATCAGGCCAACTTGTGCCTTCTAGCTTTATGACACAACCACCCTTGACTTCAACATTAGTCCCTATGACTAGTTACCAATATGTTGTGCCTATACAAGTGCAACCAACTATGTCATACACTCCTCCTAACACCTTCCAAATGCCTTACAACCTAGGGGGCACCCCACCTACAAATCCATCAATCGATCTAATCAAGATGTTGATGGATAAGGTGTCTAATCTTGAGACATCCATTTTGGGTTCAAGAAATGTTCTCTCATATGAATAAATCTGTAATGAACCTATTCATCCTTCAGTCCCAATCTGACCATATCCTAGTCAGTGGGAACTTCCCAAGTTTACTCGCTTTTAGAATAAAGAAGACCCACAAAAAACATCTATGAGCATTTAGACAGGCTTGTTACCTTATATCACATGATGATGCGTTGTTACTACGCACATTTCCCATGTCACTTTCTGGTCCTACCCTCGATTGGTATAGTTTTATTACCAGTCACTCTCTTTTTACATTCACTCAACTAGCTCAACTTTTTCTTGACCACTTTTCAATTAACATAACTAAAAAGGTCTCCATCATAGGCCTATATTCTATCAGACAATTCGACGATGAATCAATAGTTGATTTTTTTTCTCGTTGGAGAAGTTTAATCAACCAACTCTCCTTTTCTTTACCTCAACCTGAGCTCATCTAGCTCTTTTCACAATCATGTGCCAAACACATCTCATCTACTTTGTGGGTCTAAACATTTCGCACATTTGACGAAGATTTCACCATGGCTAGGAAGCTTGAGTTTCATGCTATTAAAGAAAATAAAGTTAAACTATGCAGTAAAAACCCCAATGCAAAATCAAATGACGCTTCTTACTCCAAATCTTCTTCCTCTAATTCCAAATCCAAGGGATTGACAAATGTTGTCATACTTAGATCATCTTCATCGACCATAACTAACCAATCTAAACCTTCCACATCTCAAAACATTACATGACAATTCCAATAATGATGCATACAGTGTCAATATACTCCTATAGGAGAATCATACACCTCCATGTTGGATAAACTCCTCAAACAAGGGGTCTTCAACCTCCCCCAAATTTGACCACCACCTTAATTCAACCCCTCAAAGGCCACCCCTACATGGTATAGGGAAATTGACTTTTGTCATTATCACCGTGTCAAAGGCCATGACATAGACAATTGTAAAACCCTCAAGAATATCATTCAGGACATGTTAGATAAAGGTGATCTTGTCTTGGATAACCCAAATGTGCCACCTAACTAGAACATAGACATCTTTAGACAACCTTTCGCTAACCAACCCCCTAGTCAAAATAACATTCAGACCATGGTTGATGACCCCCAACAATGTAATATATACACAGTCAACACAGTTTTGCCTTCCATCCTTAACGAACCTCTTCCACAAAATGAAGAGGTTAACCAATCTATCCCTCCACCATAGGTAGAAGAGCCTTCTTCTCCTATTTTTCCACCATAGGTAGAAGAACCTTCTTCTCTTATTTCTCCTTCACCATAGGAAGAAGAGCCCTCTTCTCCTAATAGTCCTCCATCTACCCCTCTTATATTTGAGGATGCTTTAACCATACCAATGCCACTAGCCCCACCTTCATCCTTCTTACTACTAATGGAGGACCATACCTTTCCTACTCTTCAACCACAAGTAGAAGGTATGATCATCCCTACCCTCTATCCTCTTGAGAAGTCACATTCTCCAATTCCTTCTCCACCAAGAGAAGAACTTGTCTCTTCACCTTCTTTGATCGAAGATGATCTAGTAATGGCTCTCTCAAGTCTCTGGCCCAACATTGCTGCATCTAACACATTTTTAGTCTCATAACTACCCAAATATTCTAAAAAACCAAAGCCTCATCTAACATCTTCAAAACCATTCTCTCGATTGGTTGAGAACTTAGGATTTCTCCATTCAAGGAACTTAGAGCATGAGGCATTGTGGGAGTGACTCAAAACTCCTTATCTTACACATCCCATCTCATCTCATACTATTAACCCTCCTTTGACAAAACCTCCCAAAGTCTCCAACGAGGGCCAAGCTTCTACTTCCAAATCTTCAAAAGCTCAACCATCCACATCTGAACCTAAACCCTCACAAATATCCACCATAATAAAACCGATTAAATCCCTCGGTGTTCACCCCATATCTAACCTCACTCACCCATAAGTGAAAGTAGACTTGAACCTTGCCTCCCACAATAGTGGTCCTCAAACTAAACTAAAGAAGGCTACTAAAACACGTCAGAGAACTCCTCCCCCACCATCATCATTGCCCTCCATTTTGGGCCAACATCCTTACACCTTAATAGGAGTGCTCCATACTCCAACACCTAACAAAAATAAATCACCTCCATTACTACCTTTACCTAAAAAAAACATACCTCCTCAAAAACATCCAACACCTCTCACCACTAAGGTGCCATCTACACGTCTGGCCACACCACCAAACAAAAGGATGGTACGAAACACTCCTCCAACAACTCCTAAACAGAAGTTGTCAACACCTATTGCAGCACAATACACAAACCCATTAAGGGGTTCATATGCTTTGATGTTATGTTGATTGTTGTAATCTTCTAGCATCAGTCTCTCACCTCTTAAACCATTTCAACCTCTCAGACCAAAACCATCTTGGTTCGATGACACTAAAATCTGCCTATATCATTGCTCACCTGGGCATGACACTAAAAATTGTTGTGCACTCAAGGTTGTCATTTGCCATTACTTGGAAAAAGACACCCCTCTTATTGAGGATACTATCAACAAATCTCCAATACCATCTAATGTCTCCCAAACCTCTTCACCTTCACACTCATCAACTCTCAGATCAAAACCATCTTGGCTCGATGACACTAATTTTTTTGCATATCATCACACACCTAGACATGACACTAAGCATTGCTACGCTCTTAAGTCTATCATTCATCAACACCTAAAAAAGGACACCCTATTCATTAAGGATCCTCTTGACCACCCTTTAACCAAGCCATCGACACCATCCCATACCTCTCAAACATCTTCACCTAAATCAGGAGCCCATCATCAAACTGTGATTCCTCTACCACCTTCCTCCCCTATATTTGAAATCAACACTATCAATGTGACCACTAGGTCACAAATCATGAAGGATAAAGGGAAAGAAAAGGTTTCTCTCCCTCAAACATATCCATTCGTCAAGCCTCCTCAACCACCAAAACCCAAGATTTCAATCTTGGGCACATCCCATCCAACATCTTTGCAGCCACTTCATGACCCCATGGTGAAGCAACTTCACCAAACCCCTGTGAAGACATCTTTGTATGACCTCATTCAAATCTCTCCACAACATCACCAATCTTTAATCAAAGCTTTATAGACAGTGGAGGTCCAACCTGAAGACCCCCAACCACTAGCTTCTTTAATCAAAACATTACCAACCATTGCCTCCATCATTGTCCCTAATTTTGAGATTCCAAACTCCAACTTAGAAGATCAGGATCTCACCCTCTTAAACTAAGCATACCAGACAAAAGCTTCATAGGATTCATCCTCTCATCACACTCCTTGACAAAGAGGAGCTTCAATGTCTTCTCTCCATCTCATTTATCTAACCCACTGATTATCCATAATGGGTATCAAACATTGTCCCTGTTACAAAAGCAACTGGGGGACTTCAACTTTATACTAGCTATCATCACCTCAACTAATCATCAACCAGCCAAGCATCGATCAAACATCAGCCAACTTCTTCATCACCTTTAACATGTGACCAATATGCAGAGAAGTAAACGAGGCAAGTTTTCTCCTAATTGGCTCGAACCTTATATCATAACACATGAGTATGGATCAGGGACTTATCATCTGTCTTCTCTTGAAGGCCAGCTAGAACCTGAGCCCCTTAATGACTTGCATCTATGACCATTCTACTATTAATCAAGTAATCATTCACTTGATGTTTAACTTGAGGTCATCCCTTGAGCAACCCCTGTCATCATCATTCCTATTCCTTTCAACCTTTTTTCCCTGCAAACATTAGTCAACCCTTTGGTAAAGCATGAATGCTTTTGTCCTAATAAAAGGGAAACCCCCAAACCTCTATAGTCAAGTCCATACCAAAAGTCCAATAAAAAAAACATAAAATTGGGATGCCTATACAAAGGTCATAAACTATAAATGTAGACTGCTCCCTCGAAGGACAGTTACATCATTACTGTAATTAATAGACTACTCCCTTGAAGGACAACTATTCAAAGACATTCAAAAATACAAAGCAGAATATAGACCACTCCCTCAAAGGATGGATATACATAATTTTTTCTCCAAATAGCACTCTCTTAGAATCTTCCCACATCGATCAGCTTCACATATGGGCACAACACAAAACAACATCCCCACGTAAACTTCCCGCATCGATCAATCTACAAAAAAAAAGAAAATTAAGTCATGGACTTGCCTATAGTCGTTCTCAGGGTCACTTATAAAAGGGACACAGTTATCCTTGCTAAAAAAAGGTTACCCTATCCTCACATCATCATATCTATTCCCCCAACACACTCAAGGGATTTCGAGCTCACTTAACATCAAGTGATTTGAATACTTCTTTAACACAAACAATGGTCAACGATGTAATGCATGAATGGGGCTTTTGTTTCCAAAAACCTCATCTATGCAATCATTATGGTCCTTGTCAATGAAATAGCAATGCACCTTTCACTTCTTATACCTTGGTCACATACAACCAAACCAAATCCAAACCAACCAAATCAAACCAAACATTTTTAGACCACTAACATGACATAGCCCATTCACACTAGTTTCTATGGAAACCAATACACATGGAAACTATTGACAACACAATTTATGTTAAGCATAAACCATTACTTGTTGAAGCATAAGCATACTCATTTCATTTTTATCATACATCCATCACCAATAAGGAAAATTGCTAGGGATGGAAAACCCTATTGCCAATGTTATAGAATACACCATCACATAATATGGACAAGGTTGTAACATCATCATACCCTCATCATCTATAACCTGACCAAACCAACTTATCAACCAACCTGAACTACATTGGTTTGAGGCCCTTCAAACAGGGGCTATGTAGGTAGCACTTAGATGACATGACGTCTTCTAGGGTTAGCTCGGCCACATCCATTTGTTTGTCTACCTGATGGACAAACCATTATACCTTTAACCATGACTTAACCTAGTCCAACCCTCTTCCTCCCTTTTGGGGAGAACTACATTGGTCTGAGGCCCTTCAAATAGGGGCTATGTAGGTAGCACTCAGTTAACATGGGGTCTTTTAATGTTAGCTCGGCCATTCCTTCATCCATTTATCTAATGGACCAATTATCTACACCAACCCAAAATCATGACCAATCAACCAGCCCTAATATTTTAGAACTCACCTTTGACTTCTCATAGGGCATGCTTGAGATCACTCATATCTCGACCCGACTTGACCAACAACCTTGGAGATCGCAACTATCTACTCTGACCATGACCATTTTTGAGACAACTCTACCTTAGTTGTTTTGATTACATATATGCTACCTCATGAATAGTTAGCAGATTATATGCAACGCATATTACAACCCTCACAAGTATTGGATCATGCCCAAGTTGATCCCCACTACTTGTGACATTTTCGTGTTTTCCAGGAGCACTTCCTGAGCTTGGGATACTTGGAACACGATGACCATTAGAGCTACAACTTGGATCATTTAACCCAATCAACTACGACTAAATGTTGGGGACCAATTATTTCAATTTTAACACTCCTCAACCTTTGACTGTGACAATTTGACCTACCTATCATGTGAAGTGGTATATGCGCAATCTCAACTTTTGCAGCGTTCACACTCAAACTTCACCATATCCATCCATTATCTATTAAATCATCACCTGATATCAAGTTTCCTTCCCTTGACTCCTGCTTTGAGGGGGAATACCTCATCCCACATCTGGGGCAACTTACTCCTATTTTTGTCTTGCAGTTCATCAAAACAACCAACATAATAAAAATGACCTTATCCCATACCTAGGGCAACTTACTCCTATTTTTGTCTTGTAGTTCATCATAACAACCAACAAGATAAAAAGGGGCAAATGTAGACACCAAAATTGTGTCTACTCCTTAGTCGACTCCCCCTTGGTCCCCTTGGTCCACTTCTAAACATTCCTAACCCACACACTTATTAATTTCAAATAATTACTTATTTTAAATTAATAACACCACTCTTGACACCTCACCCTTGACACCTCACCCATGACACCTCACCTTGCCCTTAGATACCCTCATTTATCACCCTATGACTAATCATAATAACCTAAGACCTATTTCAACTCTCCCACTAATCCTCGTGCCTATTAAACCTGCCCTTTAGACCATTCACCAATGGCAGCTAAACTTGGTAGATGTAGGAACAAGTAAAAGGATAAAAATAGCCTTTTTACCCATCTTCTAGCCACTAACGTCAGTTACCAGTCAACTGATGCTGGTAAAACCACTGATGTCAGTTGCTTAAAACTAGATTCTAACCCCTAGATTGATTTCACCTGAATGCTAATTCTCTTGCTCTCAAAATTTGACCCCTCTCTCTCTCTCTCTCTCTCTCTCTCTCTCTCTCTCTCTCT
>JARHVA010009916.1:0-90000 GCA_037957365.1 Torreya grandis
ATCATGTAATGTTAGTTTTATATATTTAATTACTCCTATTATATTTTTTTGTGAACCATCTAATTGTAATACTCTTATGTTATATGACTCATAAAACAAGACCAAAGCTTGTCTATAATTTGTTTGAGTATGACAACGCTACTAGATCCACTATCTACCATATAATTATGGACTAAACAATCAATGACTATTAAAGAGAGATAAAAGGGAGTGGTTTTATTTTGTTTGACATTGGTTTTTTCTACCTTTATCATGTTATGTATCTACTGATCAAGTTGCTTGATTTTTTGGTCTGAATTGGCCAAGACAACTTTATATTTCTCAACTAATTATTTAGATACCTTAAGATCTGAAAGATCTTGAATAAGCATGTCTTTTTATCCTGTAATGTTAAGGGAATCCCACATGATAATACTAACATTTGATTTCTTCATTTGTTCTATTATGATAAAATATGCTCCACTAACCTTTGGATAAAACTTTTGAGCCATTGGTTATTATCTAGTTTGAGGCATTTGGGAATCTTCACTATCTTTGCATTTCAAATATTCTATGATATATGAAAAAAAAATTGATCCTTGACACTCTTGGAAATAAAACTAGGAACACTAGAAGTATTGATCATAACTTGAGCTTCGTCAACTACTCTTATTTTATCTCTAGTTAGAGCTACCACTTGACCATTTGTGTTGCTAGTTTAACTAACTTGGTTGAATGCAATATGATCATCCAATTCCCAATTAACATTGATAGCATCGAGCTGACCTAGAACTTGTTGAGCTTCTCCTTAGAATGGCATATGCATGTCTTGATACTAACCACCTTGAAGAGAGAAATATTCATGTGTCATTCATTTCATAGTAATATCTTTTGATACTAAAGCTTGATTTTGAGTGTCATTTGGATTGGAAGGCTACCAACCTGAATCTTGCATCAAGTTATTTTGAGGAACAATAGCTTTTGAATTGGAAAGTACATTAGGATCAAAGGATGCATATGGACTTGTTTGAGTCATGGCTCCTTGATTTTGATAAGGTTTCATATTGTCCTTAAAACCTTGATAAGGAGGTTGTTGGTTATTGAAAGATTGATAACTTTTCTAGTTTTGATATTGATAAGGTCTACCTTGGTATTATTGTCTCTTGATTTAAACAATTTCATTTCCAAAATCTTGTAACATGCTTTTTAGATCACCAATTTTAGTAGATTGATTAGGTGGGGATAAACTTAGACTTTTGGAGATGGAATAAGAGATATATATGGAACATGGGGAGATTGAGGAGGAGGAACAAGTTACAATTTTGGGAATATGGGCATTAGAAGCCTTGGAAAAAGTTTACTAGCTTGTATTAAGCTATTTTTTGTCCATATAGAAATTGCATAAGATTTGGAAAAGTATTACCACCCATAGACTATATCATCACACTTATATTAGAATTAAGGGCCTTAATATAATACAAAAATTCATACTCTAGAGATCGTCAAACCAATAGAGGGATCCTAGTCCATGTATTTTAGAATCTGAGGTTAAAATCAAACATGAACTCATGGGGGTAACTTTGTATGGTATTCATCTATTCAACCAAAGATAGATGATCATAATTGTATTCAAATTACCTAACTAAGGTTGTACCTAAATCATCTCAAGTAGAAATGAAGGTCAAATGAAGATTCCTATACCATTTTAATGATTTTCCTTTGAAGGAAACAATAAGTAATCTAATATCTACATTATTTTGAGTAACATTGTAAACAAAACATAGATTGGCAACATCTTGGATATGCTCAATAGCAGTAGTTTTATCCCATTCTCTTGAGAAGAAAGGGATATGGAAGACACATGGATGTCATCATATTGGGCTAAATTTAAGGGACTACCCTTATTAAATGGGACAAACACTTGATTCCTGATAACCATTTAGGTAAAAGGGATTTGGATTCTAGGGATAATAAATTTGACTAAGATAATAGGGTAACCAATAGATGAATGATTATTTTGAAGATAAGGTCTTGTACTATTTAATCTTTATCTTTTATAAGAATTAAAAGGCAATTCAATATTCTCAAAAGGAGTAACTTTACTTGATGATCTTATTATAGCCTTTGGCATGAAAACACTATTTATAAGATGCTATGAACTCTACAACTTGAAGGATCTTCAAATTTTGTGATGACATATCTTTCCTCTTTTTTAAATTTCTTATTTTCAATATTCAAACTTCAATTATGCCAAATAAATTGTCCCATCAGGCATGTCAAACTTGTTGGTGTTCTAGATTTGCACCCTAACTGAGGAGGGGATTATTCAGATCTTCCTACCCAAATCTAATCCAACATAGGACTGATCCTAGGTTATGGGTATAATAATAATGGATCAGACCTTTAGATAAGGTTAGATTCCTTTTGGATCTATCACCTATATTAAACCTAAACTAACACTTGCTTGAAAAAGGAAGAGAGATTTTGACAAAAAATTATAAAGCATGTAAAAGAGATGATGCACCAATGATTAGATCACTCAAACTCACACAATATATACTTTGAGACACTTTCAAGACCAAATAATATCAATCTCACATAAATATTTTAGAATAAGGCATTAATCAGTTATAAAATTAGCAAAATATGGTAAATCTTCACTTTCAAGCTAGATAATAAACTATAAATTGTACTTCTAATGAACTATAAGATATACTAAGCACTTATTGAAGATGATAAAAACTTAGAAAAAATTAAGTAACATACATTAACTTAACCATAGTACATGAATTCATAGAACACACTTTAATGTAGCTTAGAAAATGATGGAATTTAGTATTTATTGCATCAAAAGGTGTTATAGTACAAATTTTGGAAGAGTCTAGTCATACCAAAAAATAGGGATCCATTTTAAGGATTAAAATCCTATATTTATATAAAAGAGAAAGAGAGAGAGAATTATGCATCGAAAAAGGCCCAACCACTTTCAATGGCTAAAACCAATTTGAAGGCACTGACTCATGACCTTATCAATAAGGAACAAATTTTGTAAAAGAATTAAATGCTCATTATCCTTATCCATCCACCTAGTTTCCTTTTTATAACTCCATGTCATTCTCTATCTAATCTATTGATAAGGATAATGCCTTAGAATTGATATAATTATGTCACATCTTCTTTAGGTTTCCATTGGTATCTGTTTATAAAAAATGTGACCATATCGATAGGTGAGACACCTCTTCATGATCACATTTACATTTTTATTCATTATAACTCAAACCTAGGTCCATTATATAGATATAAAACCAGTCTTAGATCATTAGTTTTCACATAGTCACAACATTCCAAACAACCTACAAACTACTTGACCATATTTCACAAACACTAGTCCATCTTCTATCTTTGTATCTAGTCCAATATCAAACACCTATTCTTCATACAAAACCTTGTGAGAGTCGAGAGGCTATTATGTATAAATATTATTCATCTAAAAGCAATGAACATGTCAATGGAATGACTCTTCAATAGGGTTGATTAGTTTCAAACTATCGACTAGAGGTCTTATTTAAACTTTAATGGTGATAGAGCCTTGTCCTTGACCATCTTACCTACATGACATTATATTGTGTTGACCAAGCTCTAATGGTGATATGGATTATTAATATTTTATTCACTTGGGTGAAAGAAATAGTTCATCAACCTTTAACGGAAGCTCTTCAAATTTCCCTGATGTTTATTGGTCATCAATTACCCACTTAGACCATTTCATTATGCCCAACTATCTTTATTCTTATTGGTCCTACATATTTTGTTGACTTATTGAGTCTTCTCATACCATTAGATTTGGATGTATGAATACATGTGAGTCCTTTATTTCTTTCCAAAAGATCCCTTTGACATGTTAAATTTATTGCATACTATTGGATCAAGATGTACGAGCTCACACACACCATGGATCTCACTACTCCCACTTTTCTATCAGTTCTTGTGCACCATCAAATCATTAGTATGATTAAATTTTGATCATTGATTTAACTCAAACCCATCCTTTTGTCAGTGACCACAAACCATCAAATATTGACTCGATTAACTCACACCATCATATCTTATCCAATTTATAGCTCTTTAAGGGATTTAACCCAAGGACCTTTTGACTTATTTAACTCCAGTGTAGATAGTTATATCTTGTGTTAGTATGTGGGATCACATGGACTATGGATCTTGATCAAATTTAAACCTTTTAAGGACCTTTTGAAACCAAAATGTTACTTTAAAAATCTCAAACTTTGACATCTAGGCACCCATATTCAAAATATTTAAAATCCACTAGATATTTGTTGTGGATTTTGATGTCTGCATAAACATATTTAACGTTCATGTGACTGTCATTACATTTTGAATTTTATTGATCATTTTCTATGCTTGAATTTGACACTTATCAGACCATCATAGACCTTTTTTAAATTCAAACAACTACTCACTATAGCCTAAAATTGATGTTTGTGTAGCAACCATTACCCTACTAAAACACAAATTCCTTAGGTCATTTCCGTTGGACTTTTGTCTATAAGATTTTGTTTTGGACACTTTCCCAAAAGGAATCCCTTTTTAACTTTTTATTTGGTCCCTTTCCTAAAATAAATACCCTTTAAGACTTCATCTCAGGATAATTTTGTCAAAGAAATGACCCTTCAAAAAAAGTGTTTTGGACCACTTTTTCAAAGAATGACCCTTCGAAAAAAGTGTTTGGGACACTTTGATGTAGAAATAACCTTTAATAAAAATGTATAAGACACTTTTATTAAAAAATTTCCATTCAAAAATTTCATATTAGACAAAATATCCATCATAATTCAAGTCTTTGAGACTTTTACTTTAGATAAAATGTCCAAGAGAATTTATACTTAGCCTTTTTTAACATGGATAATTTCCCTAAAATAATTAGGTCTTTAAAAACTGTCTTCATTTTTTGCTTCAGAAAAAATGTTTGAGAGAATTAATTCCTTCATAAACTTTGTCTTGGATAATTTGTTCTAAATAATCTTCAAACCTTAGCCAAAAAAGGGTCTCGAAAGATTTGAACTTAGCAAAATAATTTCTTGAAAGAAATCTATCAAGTAAGGACTTTAGCCAAAACAAAGGTTTTATACTTAGCTTTTTTGAAAGCCTATAGGCCCTTATGAACTTTTACTTAAAATTTTGTTTAATATTTTAAGGCTTTAATGAATTTTAGATGCTTGTGAAACTTTTCCCTAACTTTTGATCTACTTGATTTCATGAAACCTACTTGGACACTTCATTGTGAAATTTTAGACTTGTCTCTTGAATATCAATTAGATCACGCTTTGAGATTGATTAAAGTGTTTCAAAAGATTTAGATAAGATATATGATCTCCACTTGAGGTCTATCTACTCCTTTTGAAATTGGGTCACTTCTTCAATCAGGATCTTGCCTTTCCACTTGACTCTTAAACTAGGTACTTTTTTGGTATGTAGACAAAATTTGGTCAACAGGTATGTTTGAATGGGTTATGCCATTTGAGGATGGTTTTTAAAATTAATTAACACCCATTTATCATTCATAACTTTCTATCAGTATTAAATGATTAGAATACAACTTAGACCTATTGAAGCATAAGAGACCTTGTGGTCACATTCAACACCTATAACTAGTGTTGGGAGAATTTGAGCTTTTGAAGCCTCTATAGGTATACTTAGGACTTAAAACTTTTTAAATTTTATTTTGGTAAGTTTATTAATTTTTTATTTTATTATTAGGGTTATAACATTAGTGTAAACATTCATTATTTTGTCTCAAACATACTTCAGTCTATTAACAGTCTATGATGAGACAAGATGGATTATTTGGAGGTTTGAGGACAAGAAAAATACATTAGAATTCATAAAAGGTTTTTAGATAATTAAATATGATGTTAATTTTATTCATATACTCTGTGGGATAGGTGACACTTAGGTTTTCAAGTCAAAATGCCTTTGAGGGCTAACCAAAGAATATGGACCTAAGACATGCCTATGCATACTAGTTAAGAGTTTTTTTACATAATTGGGGTTGTTTAAAGTTAAAATAACCTAATTAGGTATGTAATTATATATATTATATATATATATATATGTATGTGTATATATATACATACATACATACATACATACATATATATATATATATATATATATATATATATATATATATATAAATAATTTAAAAATGTAATAGGAGGCTCAAATTAGTAAGGAGAGCTTAATGGCCTACTTGGCCCATTAGGCCTAAAATGGATGTGAATAGGGCTGTGTACTATTATTGATGGCATTCACATGTGTTAGGTGGTTTTTGAAGATAAAATACCTAAAATTAAGGTAATAAAGGTGAAATAGGTGTTTCATAATAATTAAAACCTAAAATTTAATGTATAAACACCCAATTGAATGCCATGGTCTACTCAAACCTATTAGGCTTAATAGCTAGTCAAGCCTATATACATCAAACTGAAGACATTTTATTTTGAAGTCCCTAAGAACTATAAACACATAATGGAGGTTTTTTCAGGCATATAATATGTTTATATAATGATAAAAAACTATAATTTAAATAATATAACACTAAATTCAAGCCCAAGGGTTTCACAAGCTTGACTATACACAAACCCTGAGCTTGATTATATGGAGTATACCGGAATAAAATTGAATGGAAAATTGGATATTAGGGTGTTTAAAACCCTAAAATCATACCATAATAACTCATAAATTCATAAAATACATAGTGAAAAAAGGATATAAAGGCCTATTCAAACCCCAAACCCCAAGTACATAGGCTGATTGTGAACTATTGTCTAAAGGTAGTCATGTGAAATAATGAAGACAAAGTAAGGTTTTGGAAGCCAAAGATAGTTTTAGGAGGATGTAAATATGTGATAAATAATAATATATGATGATAAATAACCTCTAAATTAACCTATAGGTCACTTGGACCCTCAAACTCAATCAAGATCAATTAGGCCTAAAAGCCTATCTTAGGCCTAAAAACCCTACATCATAGTGAGACTTGCCTAAACATTCTCCAAGAAAAATTAGAAACTTAAAAAGGTTTATAAGCATCGTATAAGTCAGAAGAAATTAATTTTTATAAAATGAAATCATAAAAAGGTTAATTTGGTCTTAGAAACCTATCTCAAACTTCACAGTCCTAGACAGTCAATTCAAGCTTTTTGTTCAAGTGATTATATCTCCCACCACAAAATGACTTGGGTAAAATTATACTAGTAATAATTGAGGACCCATGTATATTTTAAATCCATAAAATAGTGATTTAAATTTAGAGGCACATGTTTATGAATGAATGCAAGGATATAGGCATGTCCATATAACTTACAGAGAACTCAAGGTCTACCATATTACATTCATATATTTCCACACTAGATACATGAGAACAAAATATTTTTAGAGGTTCTAGGGGGGTATATGGAATAAAAATCCATGACCATAAGTTTAGTATTTGAGGTATCATCTTTATAAACCATCATTAAGATGGTAGACCTCCAAAACCCTGCTTAAACCCTAACACAATATTGACCTAAGAAAAGTGAATATTTTGGTAACCAAAAACTATTGAGTGACATGATAAACACCTCAAAAATAAACATGACTTAGAGAATACCTTGAACATGGTATTGTGTTGTATAGAACTATACAAACCTAGCAAAAAATAGATTTTTTTCAAGAATAAGGGAAAAAATGAGGTACAAGGTAGTTTAAGAAGTTAAAAATCATTGTAAGTGTTTGTATGAGACTTGTTTCACTTTATAAATTCATTAGATGTCCACAAACATGCTTGTAAATGCCTCTATAAGCCTTTTCTAAATAGTCAGTCTATAGAAATGAAGTAGAAGGTGACTTAGTCACCTAGTTTGATAAAATTTCAAGTGTCTCTTGCTAAAAAATGTTTATGTTATGTTACATGATGTTGTTTCAAACCTAAAACTCACCCATTAATATTATATTAAGGTCTAATACATAATTCCATGGATACTTAATCAAAAACACCATGTAACTAAGCTTAGTGGCCTACTAGGCCTATTTGGTCAACAAGGAAAGTTGGAAAATGGCATAGAGGGTTGATGAAATGAGTCAACATAGAGATATTAAACCTAGTAACTACTAAATTATAGGAGGAAATTTTACTTTCAATGGTCATAATGGAGGAAGAAGTTATTTTCTTGACTTGGTCAATATGCTTACATAGATTATGGACTATTGTATGCATTATGATGGATAATTACATCCCATTAATGTTGAAACTACCAATAATAAGAATTTTTTGACCAAATAGGGGTGTATATATGCTTTAAGAGAGGTTTAATAAGTCAAACACATCCTCCACTACCCCACCTTAATGTTTGAGTCATTGAAGAGTATCAAGAATGGAGAGTTTTTTAGAGGACTAAGTAGATATTTGTAGCTAAAGTAATGAGTTGAATATAGTCATTTATGACCCCTACCTATCTTCTCCATGCCATTATACCCTTATTTATCTTCCCTTTCTATTATATATGTAGGCCTTAAGGCATTGATTTTTAAATCCCTCTCTTGGGCATGAGGAGACTCTGCCTAGATTGGCACTTTGTAACCTCTTAAATTAATGTAAAATGAATATTTTTAGACTCTTTGATATAGGTTTAGTGTGTTATATTAATTTTATTTGCACATGTGGTAGTTTTTTTCCCCTTCATAGCTCCTAGTCTCACCTATTTTCTAGTGTATTATCTTATGCAGGTTACATATAGTGTTTAAATCTTAGGTGGTTGAGCTTGGAGTGGATATTTGATTGGATAGTGTCTTGATTTAGGCCTTCCATCATTACCCTCATGTTTTAACCACTTAGTGAAACCTTTATGTGAAATAATTTTGCATAGGAATCCTTTGGAGTTAGAAGATTCAATCACTTATATTGCCTTTTAGTATTTGTTGAAGTCCAAATTGAGTGGAGAAATGATTATATTGGTGCATCACCACCTCTTAGAGTAGATTTATTTTATGCACTTTCTATCCCTTTTCACCCCAACAGTAATATGTCTTAGTGAATTGAGCCACAAGTGATGTACCAAAGGAGCTGGCCCCATAATCTAGAGGTTTGGTCTAACTATAGGTAACCCACAACCTTTAGACCAATCCCATGTTAGTCCAGGTTTGAAGCAGAATCAAACACTCTCCTTCATAGGGTGTAATTTGGGTTGCTAATAGGACCTTTAAGGAACCATCTTTTATGGGCACGTAAATGTTTGTAGGTTTAATCCATACTACTGGTGGTATTTATAAATCTCATTTTGAAAAAGAGTAGGTGTTGAGTAATATTGTGTAGTTAGGAAATTTATATATTTTATATTTTTGTATGTTTTAGCATATATATATATGTATAGTATGATCTCCATATTAAAAACATTCAAAACATGTACTAGAGTCAATGTTGCATAACATGAAAATAAAAACAATGGAGCATTGAGAAAAATAAATCAATCAACATGGGAATGAAAAAAATGATTTTGTTAATGATAAGGTCAAGAATTGGTATAGTGGATTTGTAAAAAGTGGTAACTACCAAGGTAGTTAATGATAAAACACACCAAAATTTTTAAAAATTACAAAACATTAATATATGTCAGGAAGATTTAAGGTCTAATGAAGGAAAATCTCAAGAAGATAAAAGGTAGTACATGAGATCTATTGGAACAATCTAATGTTATTGGTATATAATACCATTAATACATTAAATGTTAGAACCCCACTGGGTTTAACCCAAAAATGGTAATTTTTTTAAATTTTACTTTACATTCAAATCCAGATTGTTCTTAATTAAGATAAGTTATGATCTTTAACTAAATGCATCTTGTCAAATTAACTAATTATGATTCATTTAGATAATGATCAAATTAACATATTCAATGTAATTATAAATTTAATCCATCATTAAAGTATATCTATTAAATAATAACTTAGCCAATTATTGAAAACTATACAAAAATATTATACAATGAGGGCAACCAATTTGTTATTTATCAAGGTAAAATAATACAAATTTTTTACATCAGAGTAAATATAAATAAATATAATGTTCCATAGAACTAACAAGTATCCATAACCACATCATATTTATATTAAATATAATCATGAGTAGAAGTCTCTATCAACTAACTACTAGAGGAGAGGGAGAGCATCATTAGAGTGATTTTCCACACCAAACATAGACCATATATCCTAGACATAATTTCCCAACTAGAAAATGGACCTCACTTCATGGATGAATAGATAATAATGGTCCAGGTATCGAGAAGTCAACTAGAACCCATGTATTGTAATATTTTAACTACATGAAACATATAATAATGAATTCCATTCTAACATAACATCGTGCATACATGTATATTAATCAAACATGTGAAATGATAACATATAACTATAAACATTAATTTTGCCAAAAAATTCACATAATTTAATTATTCAATAGATAAATCATATTCACAACACACACACACACACACACACACACACACACACACACACACACACACACACACACACACACACACACACACACACACTCAATTAGATTTCATTTAATCTATGTATTAATTACTCAAAACATATTCATGAGAACCTTATCATAATAATATTCCTTGGTGTTATTAATACCATATTTACTAAATATATAATAGACAAGGTTTTCACTAATTTATCATATAGATTTAGTATTAATACAATAGTAATTAAATACAAAAATCAACTTAAAATAATTACAAATAACAAATTATTATCTACTAAAATATTACCTAAGATCCAATATAGTCCAAATTCCATATTCAATAAGATAATATTTGCAAATAATTTTTTTCAAACATTATTCATAATATTCATGTATTTACCAATTCTATATTAAAACACTCCTTTTCATAGGAATAATAATAAAAATAATACAATTCATAAATTTCATAATTAATCCAAAGCTAACCAACAAATAATAATAAACACAACATTGTTTGTTCTAATAAACAATTAACCATTTTCCTCATAATTTATAACTGAATCAACATGTTATAAATTAATAATATACATCTTAATTTGCATATGAATACATCTATTCATTAATCTACTTATATATCAAATTATACGCATACACATATATATTAAGTATGTCCACTTATATTTATATACATTAAAAAACCTTATCCACTAATTTTCTAATGGCTTGATATATACATATAAATGGTCATACATACATACATACATACATACATACATACATACATACATACATACATACATACATACATACATACATACATACATACATACATACATACATATATATATATATATATATATATATATATATATATATATATATACATATTTGTGTGTGTGTGTGTATGTATGTTTTTTTATGATATATTCATAAAAAATATTATAATGTCTTTATGTATAATCCATAATTACACACACACACACATTTCCATTTTATTCCCATATTCCAACTTCCCACTTAAGAAACATAAACTCAAAATAAGATTAACATATAAATCACATTAACACCATAAAACACTTAAGACCTAATTAAATGCATTAAAAAACAAACACCAAATATGAAATATTTTGTTACATACCATATGGTACATCGACTTATTGAAATCATTCAACATAAGTTTAACCTCCTAAATTAAAAATCTAAGACCTCAAAATAGTTCAACTTCAACCATTTTATAAATTTTTAAACTCAACCTAATACAAACATATAATATAGTCTAACAAACATCAATCAAACATTCATCTATCCATATTACATAAAGTTGGTTAACATAAAGAAATAATCCAACTAATTTTTATATCCCTATCTTTATACTCATCTATGTATGTTCAAGATGATGTAGACTATAGTAATTTTTATACGACATAGTCAATTTGTCAAATAGATGTTTAGGTTACTTAACATAAAATCTTAATAACAATTCTATTCAAATAACTTATCATAAAAACTAACCCAGTCATTTGATACAACTAACTATGGTTTATATTAACTTAGACTTAGTATGTATGTAAAAAATGTAACCGTAAAATAATACATCATTTGTATTTATTCCATACAAAATAAAATTAATCCCATAGTATGGTAACTAACTAGAATTTGCACATAGTCAACTACAAACTTTTATACATAGTTGACACATAGTTGACTAAGTTAAATCAAATAACATTCATAAACAAGTGATAAAAAAGTAATAGCACTTAACCATTTCTAAATCAAAATGAAATGAATAATCAACCAAAAAATATTCAATAAACCTAGTTTTAAATTCAAAAATCCAAAAATAACAATCTAAAACAATATCACTAAGCCATATAGCTTAAATGGATACACATCCATTTTAAGATATAAATGAGCTAAAGTAAACACAGTCAATAAATGATCATCAAAAACCCTATTTCAAACACTCTAACCAAAACAATATCTCAATCCATTGCAAAAATACTCAACTATTCTAGCTTACACAATATAACACACATCTATTTAGGCATAAATAAAATAACACACAAAGCCATGTAAATAACCCACACAACATAACAGACAATCATGTAAATGAACTCGAAAAGGATAATTTTTTTCAATAGTTACCCTAAACTTTCATACCCATGTTATACTTAATCAAATCATGGATTTGATTCTATGGAGGGATTCTTCCTCCAATAGGGTTGGATCCTTGATCCTCTCAAGGGTTTAAAACTATATAAACAACCATTTTAAAAACAAGCCCCATACACATTCTATATATAATATGTATAACATGAATACAAAATGTTAAAGCAAACCATGAATAAAACCTATCTCTTAATTTCCTCTAATTAGTCTTTATCCTTTGGTCTACCATTAAAATTTATTTTCTTTTTATCTCATTTTCCTCTATCAACCCACCTCTATGCATTTCTAAAAACTCCATTCCTCCTTTAATGTTTTCACCATCATTTGCATGTAATTTGAAAACCCTTAATTTCATGGTGAACCCTTCTCCATCATTATTTATCCAAGAATGACTCATCATAACACCAAAATTACCCAACATGCTTCCAAAAATTCATAGCTCAACTGCCAAATAACAGAGTCACCCAAATATAATCTCAAACTCATAATCAAACCCTATCCATCCCAAGTTTTTCATGATTCAAAAAAATAAAGACAAACTAAATGCTCACTCTCCAAATTAGGCTTGACATTATATTATGTCAATAAACATAATTATTATGTTTAATAAAAAATTGAATGCATATATCAAACTTTAAACTTTAAACATTAAAAAATCAAAGCTTCATACCTAGTTAACCCTTAGGTATTAAAAACTATGCCACCCTAGGTACCAACTTAGTTACTTCCACTTAGGTCTAGGTTAGATAAAGTTTAATAAAATAATTTTGTTATATGATCAATAATTATATATATAAAGGTTCATGCATGAACACTAAATCCTAGGATAACATTTAGGGCAAGAATTACACATTTATGTTTCTACACACCTCTAACCACCATTTTGGTGCCTAACCAAATGGGGACATCATCAATCGATCAATTATGGCTATAGAGGTGGCTATCCTAGGGGATCAACCTCGAGACCTACCAATTATAGCAATAATCACCCAACTGATGAACTAGCTATTGGGATTAAAGGTTTTATAAATAAATTCTAGGGAACCCCCTACCTAGTCGTGCACCTATCACTATGTAGGGGCTACAACCCTTGATCTTACCATTTTGGTGCCTTACTTGTAGATACTAGTTTAGGAAAGACACTATAGAGGTGGCCAATTCCAGGATTTGATCTCGATACGTCCCACTTGTAGCACTCATCTCACCACCACTAGGCTAACCCATTGGGCTTGAAAGTTTGTAGAAAGAAATTCTAGGGTAACCCCCTACCTAGCCATGCACCTATCATCGCATAGAGGCTACAACCCTTTGGCTTACCATTTCAGTGCCTAATATATAGAGCTTATTGTACAAATGACACTATAGAGTTAGGTAGTCTACAGATTTGATCCTGAGACCTCCCACTTGTAGCGCTTAGCTCACCACCGTTGGGTTGAACTGGTGAGCTACACACACACACATATAAATGTATGTGTGTGTGTGTGTGTGTGTGTGTGCGTGCGTGTGTGTGTGTATATATATATATATATATATGTATGTATATACATACATATATATGCATATGTGTGTATATATATAGAAATATATATGTATGTAAATGTACACACACACACACACACACACACACATATATATATATACATATATATATATATATACATACATATACATACATACATATATACATATATATATATACATATACATATATATATATATATGTATATATATACATATATATGTATGTATATACATATATATGTATATATATATGTATATACATACATATATATGTATATGTATATATGTATATATATACATATATATATACATACATATGTATATGTACATATATACATATATATATATATATATATGTATGTATATATATACATATGTATACATATATATATATATATACATATACATACATACATACATATATATATATACATATACATATATATATATATATATATATACATACATATATATACATATACATATATATATATATATATACATACATATATATACATATATACATATATATATATATATATACATACATATATATACATACATATATATATATATATATATATATATATATATACATACATACATACATACATACATACATACATACATACATACATACATACATACATACATACATACATACATATATATATATATATATATATATTCTAATGATATTTTTCTATTGATTGATTGTAGGTATATTCCTATATGGGTTATTTAGTGAAATATAAATAAAGTTATATAAAAAACGTATACAATTATCATACTACATAATGACTACTTTATAATCATAGAGAACAATAAAAATTGTAACTAAGACTAAATAACATCAAAACATAAATCAAACCAAATCAGTCATGATCAAGCATGAATTAATAAATCACAAATAACATTAAATAAATTATGAATTTATTTGTATTACATGGTCTATCTGAGGTTCTTTGTTGAATCTCTACACATCCAATGTATTTACAGTATCTTCCTTGATGATACTCTCCCTCCATATCTATGTAGAGAGTAGACTTTATCCTATATCTACCTCACAGATGTAGATACTAGTTATCCCGTAATAATGATAATCAATAAAAATGTTGTCAAAGCAATAGAATATTGAATGAGAATAATCCACATACATGTGAAACTCATGTTTAACTAATAAATAAAGTAATTATTCATGCATAAATAATCATTATGTATGTGTGTGTGTGTGTGTGTGTGTGTGTGTGTGTGTGTGTGTGTGTGTGTGTGTGTGTGTGTGTGTGTGTGTGTGTGTGTGTGTGTGTGTGTGTGTGTGTATACACATCAACATTTAAGAAAATAATTTGATACAAAAGTAATTAAATAATATTAACTCTATTAATATTTGTTTAATAATCAAATCATGTTTAGTTAGGAAATTGGGATGTAACATCCTTCTCCCCTAAATTTGGTCATCATCTCGATAACACTTAATGCAAACCAGAGTTTTGAAATCAAATAGCACATAGTAGTAAATCAAATAACAATAATAAATTATCTAAAGAAATAAATGTGGAAACAACCTATAGAAATCATCATAGTCCTCCAAAGTGGCACTATCCTCAAAATATTGGTCCCATTGGACCTTTCATTATGACACTTACCTATTATTCTAACTGGTACTAATATGACCACCCCAGGATCTAGAACCTGTAAAATATTCCAATACAATACATGAGAAGGATGATGCAGGGGGATCAACCAACATATTGATAATTTAGTCATGAGTGATGTATTTAGGTGATGTGTATGTTTTTTAGGTATTATAACATGACTTATAAGGAAATATAGCCTTTAGAAGAGTCTTATAGTGTGTTTATATATCCCATTGGCATTTTCTCACCAAAATGAGCATTTAAATATTTGGATTTGAGTTAACATGTTAGGAGTGTTTTGAGGAAATTTTCAAAAAAGTGTCGTGTTGTTAACTAAGTTTAAGAGCACCTAAATAAACTTAGGTGGGTTTATAAGGTGTGAACATACATTTTATGAGGACAATGACAAAGAATAAGAGTTTTAAATGTAATGCCCATGTTAGGGTGGTTATCAAGAGAAGTAGTTATTCACGTAAGTAATGAGTTTTTGAATAGTATAGAGGTTATTATGGTAGGAGAGAAGTTATGCAGAAGTAGGAGAGTTAGTTATAATGTTTAGATGAGTTTGAGAGGTAGAGGTATGGAGTAGTAGGAGGAATGAAGAATAATTTGAACTCTGTAATCTATCCTTAAGACAGAGTTGTTATGTATGCAAAATAATGAATAAAAGGTGGAAAAGATTAAAGTGATGTCTCTATTTATTTTTATTGTTATTATTTATGGAATTAATTAACATTGATAAAATCCTTAAATCTTTTGGAAAATAATATTTTGTAATAAATGTTAAGATAAAGATGTTTATAGCACTGACTAATAATAAGGATTCCTTTTAAGGTAAGGAATTTAGAATTAATGTATTATTTAGGATTATAATTAATAATTTAATAATTATTTCATATAAATACATACATACATACATACATATATAATCTTTGTTGGTTTCCATTATAAAAATAGGGTGCCGAACAACCTTCTATATATGAACTATGTCTCCAAGTTACAGTCAATGTCAAAAGTTTGTTTGCATAATCATAGAGGTATTAAGGAGTGATAAAAGAGTTTATGAAGGTGTATTAGGGTTAGGAAGACCCAATAAATAGATAAAGGTACAATAACAAGCAAACATATTCAGAGTAGATCAAACAGTGGTCTCTCAACCTCTGAGATCTTTATTTGGTAAGATAGACAAGAATCATGTTTGAATGTTTGAATAATAAAATGACATGGAGTTTGTTTTAGTGTATGGAAAATGTATAAAGACATCATGGAGTGAATAAGACTTTTTAAGAGCCTTTTAATACATATTTTAAGTTAAATATACATTTAACCCTATTCTAGTTTATATTTAGGTAATTAGTGTCAACAATATACTATGTAAATCATGATGGAATGAGGTGAGAGGTTGTGTAAAGGAAATTAAATATTGAATAAGTTGTATTTATGTCTAAAATACCTTATTATAGAATTTTTAAGTTGTATAAGTTAGTATATATTATAATAATCAATTTAGAGGCCTTTTAGGCTTCACACAGTGTAGGAAACCATGGATTAGGGATAAAACACAAAAAATGGAATATCTAGCATCTAAATAGATGAATATTTATTAAACCTAGTAATATGATATAATAAAACTTGTAAAAAAGGATTTAAGTGGTTTTTTATTTTTATAGTATCCGTACGTATTGTATAAGTTGACTGTGTAGTAAACATGGGTTAACTAGGCCTAAAAGGGATAATTAGAAACAATAATAGGTGATTAAGTGGTGAAGATAAGGGAGTAAGTAAATTAAACTTTAAGGATAGTATATTGAGGATAGAGGGTATCTATAAATATAATCAAATGTGAAATACTAAATAGTACTTGGTTGTATAATGCAAAATTGTCAGAAAAGGCTACTAGTAATGAAGTGAGGTTGAGGGTTTGAGATGCAAAGAAGGTACTTGAGTTTTTAAGAGGGGTTAAATTGGGTAGAAAAAAGTTTTTTAATATTCATATATTTTTTTCATGTAGAACATAGTGAACCTAAGACCTAGTACAAGAACCCAAGTGATTTGGTCAAGAAATCTATAGCCTAATGAAGGCTAGTGAGACTGGTTAAAGGAAAGGGAGTGAGTAAGTGGATATAATGATATGAATGGATGAGTGATAAGTGTTCATAGGTTATAAAGGTATAGTAAGAGTAAACTGATTCAAATATACTTAGTGTATATGTCATGCAAGTGAATGATATTAAACCTTGTGAAGGAGTTGACATTACAAAAAGATAGAGAAGATTGGTTATGTGGATACAGAAGGTTGCAAGTATTAGAGTCAAATGAATATTAGAGAATATAAAAGGTCTCTACATCATTTGGTATTAGATTCAAAAAATTCATGGGAAGAAAAAATAAGTCATCAAGCATAGTAAAGTACATGTTTTGTTTTATTTTTAATTTTGAGTATTCAATATGATCATGTAATAGGGATAAAGTATGAGTGAAAGTGGAAAGTTGAGACATTGGTATCCATCCTTGAAGCCAGTAAGGATTGACAAGATCTAAATATATTGGAAATATCAAGAGAGTTAGCTTGAAGAGAGATAAATTAGTCATAGGAGGACAAGAGAGAAGATAAACCCATGTGAGGTCAAAATGAATGAGATAGACCTAAGTGAGAGGTCATAAGTGGTAAGTGGATGAGGATTTTCAAAGAGGATAGGTCCAAGTGAGACCAAGAGATTGAGAGAGAGGTGAAATGAATATATATATATATATAAAATAGGAAATAGTTAATGGGTGATGTAAGCTACCACAAAGAGAGAGAGGTACATGATGACACCAAGAGGATAGAGATAAAGAAAGAGATGATAGAAGTGAAGCAATAATTGGATGATTTACTGATAGTCATAGAGAACATGAGGGAAAATGTGAACCCACATTATGGATGGGTCATGATAAATAAGACATTTAATTGGCCAATAAGGCTACAAATTAAGAAAAGGAAAGTAAAAGCCAAGAGAGAATAAAGGAAGCATAAGAGGTTGTTATGTAAGCAACTTAAGAGAGAAATTCAAAGGTTTTGGGTGAGATATCAACAAAGTGAGTATGAAAATGAAAATCAATAATACCTTGATAATAATGAGGAAGGCTTGAGTGAAGAAAAATAAGCTAGTGGAAGTCAACTAGGTGATGGGAAAGGCAGTAAAGAAGAAGTTTAGTTTGAAGGCCTCATGGAAGGATTGGAAAATGAAGTGCAATTGATTTATGAAGGTGATAAATCTAATTACACATTTGTGTATGATAGTAAAAATCAATTGGAGAGAGATAAAGTAGCCTTAAAGAGAGCTTTTCATGGTGAAATGGTGTATAATGAGGAGCTAGTATAGGTTGTAGTAATGGAGGATAAAGAGAATGGATAAGGAACATTGATGACAACAATTAAGCAGGTTGAAGACAAAGAGCCTTGTGGAGGCTTGAATCTCATTAACAATGTAGGTAAACAAGACATTACCTTAGTCTTTGTTGAAATCATGATGATGATAATAGTTCAAGGTGAGAGTAAAAGTGTTATAGTAGTGTTTTGGGGAATAACCAACCCATATGATAGATAAAAAGACGAATATATGAGTACACATCAAGTGCTAATTAGAGCAAGCAAGAAAAAAGGTAGACTTGTCTATGACATAGGCAAGTGAGAGATAAAATATGTAAAATAGCTAAATCATGGATAAAAAGAAGATAGGGATGATTCAATAGACATAAATTATAAAATAATGAATAAAAGTATAATAGGTTATTAGATTTCAAGTTCTTTTTTACTCAAGAGTATGATGCAAGGGTATTAACTAACATATTGATCATTCAATCATGAGTGAAGTATTTAGGTGATGTATAGGTGTCTTAAGTATTATAACATTCCTTAGAAGGTGTATCCTAAATTTTAGAATCAACTCCTATTACTAATTTTATTAATAAAAACCAAAAATCTAAACACAAAAATAAGAGGGGATAAAAGAAATAATCAGCTCAATAAAGAGACTCTTATCATCACTTTACCTCTTTATGCCTCCTCTTCGATATTTTAAAATGTATTTTTGATGCTAAATTAAATATTATTGAATTGTTTGCTTGATGTTGATAATGGCTTCCAATGGGTAATTGAGCTTGATAACGGCTATAGATGGATGCAATGAGGATGGTAGTGGAAACAAGATAGCAAGAAGACACTAAAATTTCAAGGTTTCAAGTTTTCAAGTTAGTTTATGGGAGTGGTGAGATTGATTATATAAAAATGGAGGGAGAAATAAATGGATCAAATTCAATTTTGAGCCATTAAGATCAATGGCCAGGGATTTTCCATGGAATTTTTAATTCCATGGATATATCTAGAATACAAAATTCAAGAGATAGGGTTAAAATGGAGGATATTTCTAGAATCTTCCGATTCTAAAAATCTCCTATTAGGGTTTAGGGGTTTAGGAGTGGCTATAATAGGGTGGTAGTTGGGTAGGTAGATTATTTTGTATTTTTAAATTGGCAAGTGGCTTAGGGAGTAGCTTAGTGGGTAAATAGATCTTATTAGGGGATTAATGAAGGGATTAATTGGTTTTAGTATGGGGTAAGGTTTTCAGGGTGTAGAAATGGGATTTGGGATAATGGGATATTAGTTAAATTATCTAGGAAATGTATTTATAAGCTAAATTAGTATAAATTAGCATAATTAGTAAAATTAATGGGGTGATCAAATTTTAGTGCATATATTTTGTCCCTCTTTGAAAGGGAATAGTCAGTGGAGTGAGGTGGAATAAATAATGGTATTTCAAAGAAGAACCATAATATTAGATCGTGTCAATAATTATTTAGTAAGGTAAATGAGTTAGTAAGGAATGATGCCCCCTTGAGGGAGCATGTGGGGATAACCAGCCTAGATGGTCACTTGAATATACATCCTAATGGTGGGATAAAACTAGGATAATAATATGGGGTTGGGATGCCCAATGAATAGCTATGATTAAGATGCCCCAATATTATAAGGGATAAAGTAGCTCAATTATGATGGTTATAGACAAGTGATTTGATTGATAGGATGAAAATTATCGAGGGGAAATGGGTCAAGCCTATGATAGTTCTTGTATCAAAGACACATGATAGGGAGGGTTTAAAAATGGATAGTAGTAATAAAAGTTGTTGATTGATGATAAAGTTCTGATTTTCATAAGATATGTAGCTAAAAATGACACATGATCATCCTAAAAGACTATGTAGAGAGATGAATGGTGGCTAAGTTATCCTAAGTTAGGTGCTACCTACATAGTCCTAAAAGACCTTAGTCTAATGTAGTTCTGGCTTGGGATCAAGAGTGAATGGTAGGGAGATGGAAAATACATGCCCCAAATGATGTTAGAGATGTTTAGAAATGCCTCAATTATGATATTTGGGAAATTAATCAGGATTAGAGGTGGGATTGGTGATAAAAAGGGTTATGAGAGTGTATGAAGGAGAGGAAGATAGGGGTCAAATAGGAAAAAGAGTCAAAATAGGGTCATTTTCACTTTTTTTCTTTTGTGAAATTAGCATGGAACATCTTCCTCAATATTCCCATCATGATGAATGAGTGTAGTAATTTTAGAGAGCACTAGAGGCTAGACCACAGTGAGTAATTGACACCTAGATATGTGATTTTGGTATTTTTTGTTAATTTTTAGCTTGATTTATGTAAGTTTAGTAGAAAGAGATGCCAGATAAGTCACCATGACAATACTATGGTTGACAACTATGCCCTTAGTCATGGCATTACCGTTGTGACTTGTATCCTTATAGGGGAATATGCGGTATTGAAATACTAGAGGTCTAAATCTATGGTATTGCAATACCATAAATTTCTAGTCATAGTTCTATAATACTATGGATTAAGGAAATAATATTTTTTAAAACTATAAGTGAAGGAATTATGATTTTTAATAACCACATAGTTGGATAAAACCATAGGTTTTAAATTGATTTTGTCAAAATCCTTGTCTAGGGTAAGGTCAAGATTAGTAGTTTTGTATTAGTTAGGAAAAATGGATAATTTAGGGGATAAAGATTAGATGGGGATATATGGATTAGAGGATATGAATTTTATTTAGATAAGTAAGATGGGTGAGTTAGGATGTGGTTAGATGGTGTTTGAGAGGTGGGTTAGAGACTAGTTAAGTATAGGTAAGATAATGTTAGATGTAGTTAGCACGAAGGGGTAGGGTGTTTGTTAAATGAGGCAAGTTAGGTATTATTGGTGTTAGAAATGAGAGGATGAGAAAATAGTTAGGGGAGATTAGGATTGTTGGGTTGGGGTAATGTGATAAGGAATGGGAAGTTGGTATAAGTAAGAGTTAGGGGTGGATAAAATGAAGGTAACTTTGGGAACACAAGTAGGATGGATGGGTTTTAAGGGTATTTTAGGTAATTTATGGTAGATAAGAGAGGTTATGTGTGAGAAACTAGTTATAGTTTAATGGTGACAAGTGTAGGGGGACCTAAGAGTGATGGCATATTGATATTGACATCCAGTAGTGTTACATGAGATGCATTTATTAATAGAGGTTAAGTATGGTGTAATAGAATTGATTGGGTTCCATGATGTAATGACTATGCCCATGATTTAGATAGACCATGCACTGACTTCTTCTGTAATGGAGCATTGGGATTTAGAGACCATCACATTCCATTTCATCACATGCGAGATGATAGTCACCCTAGAGGGTGTTTACATGATATTCCATTTATTGATGTATGACAATAAGATATATTAGAGGTCTCATACACTAGCCATGACACTCTAGAGATTGGTAGGGGGATTTCAAGGTGTGTTGACATTGACAAATGTCTTGTTGAGGGTATTATTAATGGAATAACATTGGTGGTTATGTCTCTTGTCATTAGCACTCTCCTATTAGACAAGAGTGAGTAGTGGTTCCATATAGGCTTTGGGAGATGTTGTCATAGATATGGTCCAAGAATTCAAGGTATTTTCCTAAGAACAAGTGGTATTAGCACATTTGTATAAAGAGTTGTGTCTAGGTACTTATAAAGGAGTGATGAGTTTGGGACCATCTATAATTTTATAGGTATGGATCTAGGAGCACATTTCTATCTAATGACCATTAGGGACTATAGTAGTGTGATGACCACACCAACCCATGGTGTTTAGTTGGTATATTATACTAGGGGTACAACAAGGCCACACTAGGGAGATGGACTTTTATCAAGATGTATTTTATAGTCTTAATCTAGAGCACATCACCTAGATGCCATATAGAGGTTTACATTTTAACTAGGATGATGAGGTAGTGCCTACTTAGTACATATTCATTGAGTGTTATTTGATAGGGTGGAGGGATCTGGTGATAGAGAGATATATATTAGATCATGTTCAGAGGTAGTTTAGCTCCATAAAAGACATACCTATAAAGGAGATTTATTTTCTTGGAGTGAGTAAGAGAGGCCACATTAGGGCATGCCAGTAGATAGGACCAAATATCATATATATTATGAAGATATTATCCCAATGCTTTAGTATTTATAGACACCTATTCCTAATCCAACTATTAATACAACATACATAGTATGGTGGAGACCTTAGATTATAGTGATGATGACTCATCCCAAAATTTTAGTACAATGAGGAGTGGTTAGGAGAGTGCTTTAGGCATGGGCTAGATTTTAGAGGTAGATTCAATAGACACCTACTCAGGATGGTATTGATGAGATGGATGTGGATGGAATCTAGATAAAAATGGTGGGATAGGCTAGGCCACTAGGTTTAGCTCAAACCAGAGGTGTAGATGAAGGTGTATACACAAGCTAGAGGTAGTGAGCCCCAAGTGAAGACATGGGTATAGGTTAACACATAGGCTAAGGGGAGTAGTAGTGGAGATGGTTTAGGGCCCTCACAAAAGTTTTTATCAGAGAGTGAGAGGTCATTATTGTATTGACTATAAATTAAGATTCAAGCCTACTTATCAAAAATTGATGGGATCACATGGGAGAGGGATCAACTATAGGCCCAGCTACAGGCTATGATAGTGTAGAGATATGGGCAGTTGACTCAAGTAGGTCTATAGGTATAGATCACCATTTCATAGGCACATATAGCCACCTTATAGTTTTAGATTCATATTAAGGATGCCTAGATTATAGGTTTGTAGGGACAAATTTCATAGATATAGGCATGGATTCATACCCTGATAAGAGAGGTGGAGATGGTTGAGAGCACCAAGATGAGGAATATTTGGTGATGAATGAGCATGGGATGGTAGATGTGATTAAAAAAATTATGATTTTAACCCATGAGGTACCATATTATAGGATGTTATATGAGGTAGTAGTGTTAATTGAGTGGCATGCTCTATCTTTCTAGGCTAGTTCATCATAATCAATGCATCATCCTTCTAGAAGATGACTAGGGATACTAGGAACATAATGATGAGATGTGAGATATATAGGGTATTTTTGTATTATATCTCATTTTTGACCCATAAACCCACATATTATATCTATTTTTTTGACATGGATTCCATGTGGGCTATCGATACTATTTATATATGATGAGATGTTTAAATGATGTATTGTGTATTATTGATGCAATGATGATGATATGGATTTGATGTGATGGACATGTGATATTATTTTTTATTAAATTATGAGAGTAAATTTATGATATTAGATGTGATATGTGAGATTTTTAGTGATGTTATTAGATGGATACATGATTTTTCCTTTTCATAATGTGTTTATCTATGATGTGATTATATGTGTGATAGATGTAATTTTGTAATTATACGATGAGATGTGATTACATGATGTTGTGATAGACTTATATGGTTATAATTTTTATGTTTTGATGATGATTAGGTGTTGGTGTGATAGATATGCCTTGGATGGTGTAGTTATGATGTGATGTATGTAGATGAAGACATAGGTGTTGATAGATTTATGGATGATATGTTTAGACAAATTTTGAATAAATAATTGTGATTCTATATGTATGATTTTAGACTAGATTTTCATGATTATACAATGGATATATGTATGTGTGAATTTTTTTTTGGGTTAGATGAGATATTGATTAGGATGTAGTGGATTTTATTACTTTATGTTTATAATGATGTGATAAATGTAATATGGATTAATCGATATGATGATAACAATGTGATGGAAATAATATAATATAACATTTGAATGAAATAGTAATGATAAATTAATGTGCTAATACAATATTGATCCTTATTGTAACTCATGATGTCTCATAATGTGGGTTTGAGTAAGAATCCACTAGCACCATAGAGGTAGGCTTATGATGGGATAGGATACAAATAGGTCTTAAATGGGATAGGTATAGTGGTTATAGGAAATTTTGGAGGATTAGGGGGTGTATGGGATAGGTGGTGATTTTGGAAGCTATTAAAATGTTTAAAATATGTTTTAATATTGCACTGGTAAGTAAATATGTGTCATATGACATGAATAAGTCATAGACACATTAAGTATTCAGTGTGTAAGGGAACTCTATTAAAAATTGGTCTTTACCTAAAATGAGTTTGGGGGCTACTTAGACCATCCTTATTTCCAAGAGTTAACAAAAAAATAAATAGACAAACCGATTATCTAAACAAGAATATGTACATGATCAACTAAACAACCACATAATCACACAAGATAATCATAAGATAACACAAGATAAAATTAAATATCCTAACAAGGATATAAATGGATAATGTTTTGATTAGAAAGTCTTATATACAATAGGTATAGTAATGATTAGGGACTATATATATGGGGTATGTGGTGCCAAAAATTATTATGTACTTAACAATATTCCAAATAATTCTAAAAAGTGACTGTATATGAGGGTTAGGATGACCCCTTAAGATTAAATATCATAATGTATGTAGAAACCCAAAATAGAAAAGATATTTTTGACCCTTCCATAATGAGAACATTAGTGGGAAGGTGTAAACCATGGTCTTAGGAAAATCAAAATAAAAATAGAGATGGGATTCATCTTGAGGATAAAAAGGAGACACAATTATCAAAGAGGATGTGATGGGGTAATGGGATGGTAGATGGACATAAGGATATGATATGATAGGATTTTTGGGATAGGTATATATGAAAAATATGGATACTAGACTCTAGAGGACTTCCCTAGTAAATATCCTCATTACTCAATAAGCAATGCCTTTTGTCTTGTGCTAAAACATTTGTCTCTTGTTACTTCATGGAAACCTATGTTGGATGATGACTATTAAGAGCAAGGTCAATATTATTTAACCATGATGTCAGGTATCATTATTCATCATGGTACTTTCCCAAGGCTCCAAGAGACTAGTTTTCACCATTGGATGGATTTTATTAACTTATTGGACTATTGGGAAGATGTGATGGAAAAATGGAATTCCCTTAAGAGTGAGGACTCATAGATGGAGGAATGGTGAATACTATCATATGTAAAATCACTTTAGATTCATGATATTCATTGGATCATCAAGTTATTCACCATATAATGTGGCTAATTTATAGACTCTAGATCCAAACTTGTTGATGATGATGTATGGCCCAAGATAATTATCTTCAAATTTACCCTTCTTATCCCTATTAGCATTAGTATTTTTTTGATTTTATTTCAAGACTAGGTCACCAACCTAGAATTATCTAGACTAGTTATTCTTATGATATTGTCCTTTAAGTATATTTTGGTATGATCATAAGTGATCAAGGGCATTTTGACATTTCTCATCGAGAATCTCTAGTTCTTATAGTCTTTTTGTCTACAATTATGGTCAGTGATAATTCCTTTTAATTATATTCATAGGGAAGGGAAATCTACTTCCATAGGCAAGATTACTTATGTCCCATATATCAAGGCATATGGAGTGCCCCCATTACGTGTGTGGACACTTGTTTAGTAAGACCAATGAGTTGGATATAATTATATGTGCCGATTTCTTCCTACTTCATTAATTATTTATTTGAGAATTTTTATAAGGGTATTGTTCATTGCTTCAACTTATCCATTTCCTTAGGGGTATTAAGGACAAGATAAATTATTATTTATGTGATAACATTGACACAAGACCTCAGCTTCCTAATTTTTGAATGATTTGTTGTTATCAAAGATGATGTTGGTAGGGATGCCAAAGGGAAAATTATTTGATTGATAATGAATATAGAAATATAGAGGATTGTAGTATAAGTGAGCATCATTACATCTACCCATTTAGTGAAATAATCTATTGTTGTAATGATGAATTTATGACCATTTAAAGATGTAAGATTTATCTTACCAATCAGATCAAATCCCAATATAGAAAAAGGCCATAGAATCATGATGGGTTATAATTCTTGTGCAGGTACATGAATAAGATTCCTATTATTTTGGTAGGTGAAACATTTCTACACATACTAACTAACAAGAGTCTTATGCCAAATTAGGCCAATAATATCCTATCTAGAGAAATTTTATGGCTAAGGCCATCCCACTAATGTGACTATCAAAAATACCATCATGAATCTATTTGAACATGAAAGAGGCCTCTTCCAAGGTCAAGCATCTTAATAAATTTTCATCATATCCTTTGTGATAGTGTGTTCTACCAAGGATTATGTCATGGGAAGTGTGGTGGATGAAATCCTTTCATTGGTGGCATTAAGGTTAGGTGGTAGGATGTTATTATGAAGGTACTTATATATGTCATGATACCAAGGAATAATAGGATCATTTCTTCTGAAAATTTGTAAAGGAGCCATGGATTAATAAGTTGGGAGGATAAATTGTTATATTAGAAAGTTCCCTTCTAAGACATCTTCAAAAACATCAATTAGGGAGCCTATAGTGGCCATAGAGTCAACTGATTTGTTACTCCCTCAGGGAACTTGTTCAAATGTGATAGTTTAAATATTATAATTTAATTTATCAACTCAATATTTATAAGGGAGTAACTTCTCATCCTTGGTTTATAACTCATTGTTAACCTGATTAATGCTAATTTATGTGTCACCAAGTACTTGTAAATGATGGATATTTCACTAAATGGCTAGGTGAAGGCCAACTATTAAGGCCTTGTATTTTGATATATTATTAGTGCATGAGAAAGTGAGGTAGAAATATTTGGGAATAAGGTCACCTTATGGGGTGACAATAAGAAAGTCTTCCCTTGATCCATTCATAGTAAATGAGCCATCAAAATATTACTTCCAATCGCTAGATTCTGAAGTGCTCATTATAGACTCATCTAGTAAGTTTGTTATAAGAGGCTCAACCACTTCAATAGGTGATTAAACTAGTTAATACAATATTACTTTCTCATTAATGGATTTTTTTATTAACATATTCAATATCAAATTCATTGAGTAACATGATCCATTTGGCCATTCTACTAGTGAGGGCTGATTTTGACAATAAATTCTTAAGAGGATCAATCTTGGCAATGAGATGAATTTGATTATTAAGCATGTAATTCCAAAGCTTATGCAAGGAAAAAACTAAAACTAAGCATGCCTTATCAATTGGAGTGTAATTTATCTCATAATAAATTATAGTGTGACTAAGATAGTAAATTGCTTATTTTTTCCACTGATCATTATGTTGTGCTAGGAGTACACCTATTACATGAGGAATTGATGAACTATACAAGAAAAAGGGTATTCCTAGAATAGGAGGTGACAATATAGGTGGGTTTAAAAAATACTATTTTATATTATTAAAATATTATTCACACTCAAAGTTCTATTTAAAATTAGTACTCTTCTTTGAGAGATGGATGAAGGGGTGAAATTTATCCACAATTTGAGAGATAAATCATTGGATGGCTTATAATTTTCCCTAAAGATTTTGAAGATGCTTTAGATTATGAGGTGGAGGCATTTCCATATATTTTTTTACTTTGGTTGTGTCTAATTTTGTACCTCTCCTAAAAACTATGAATCCTAATAATTTTCTTAAGGTAATGATAAATACACACTTCTTAGGATTTAATCTAACTTTGTATTCTCATAATCACTCAAAGATTATTATTAAGATAACATGCTATTCTAACTTGAGTCATGACTTCCCCAAGATATCATCCACATAATATTTGAATATATCATGCATCGTGTCATGGAAAATGAATTTCATAGATCGTTGATAAGTTGTACCATTAATTTTAATACCAAAGGGCATGACCTGATAGCAAAAGGTTCCCCATGGAGTGATGAATTTTGTTTTATGTTGGTCCTTAGATACAATTTTAATTTGATTGTAGCTTGAAAATCCATCCATGAGAGACAACATTTCATAACCTAATTTTGAGTCCATGATCATGTCAATATTTGAAAGGGGGAAGTCATCCTTTGGACATGATTTATTTATGTCTCAAAAGTCCATGTAGATCCAAATTCCTTCTTGGGTTTTATCCATAGGCATAATATTAGAGATCTAATTAGAATAATTAATTCATTCATTGAACCCAGCTTCCAAGGACTTTTGTAACTTTTCCTTGATTAATAAGGATACTTTGGGATGCATCTTCCATAATTTTTATTTGATTGCTTTATAATTAGGATGCACGACCAAATGATGTACTACTAAGGAGGGATCTATCCTAGGTATGTCAATATAGCTCCATGAAAATATGTTTATGAATTCTTTGAGCAGCTCAATGATAAATTTATGTTCTTGAAGTGTTAAGGATGCCCCCATTTTGACTATTTTAGGATGTTTTTCACTCTAAATATTGACTTTGATCACCTATTTAATGAGATAAGGTGATTGATTTTGTAAATATGGAAGTAGCGATATTTTTAGAACACTTGAAGCAAAATAATGTGGGAGTTCCATATCAATTTGAAAGTATTAATATAGATCATCTAGAGTATATGAATATTCTTCTGGGTTTTATGGAGGCTCTTCATCTTTAGATTGCTCATTTTAACTTTGATTATAGGGTTGGTGTTGCTCCCTTAAATATGTAGACTAATAAAGATTTATGGAAAATCCTTTCTTGTGATCTCTAGGAGGCTTAAAATCTTGATTTCCCATAAACTCTAATATTTCTTCATCATTTTAAAATGTATCAAAAGATGGATCCTATTTGTGATCCTAGTTGATGAGGGAGGGGTAGAAAAGGGAGATGTTGATGGTGGAAATTTTAGTGTTGGGGAAGAGGTTGGTGGTAGCAAGCTCTTCGAAGTGACTATAAATTGAACCCATCTTGACTTATTCATTGGATAGAGTTTACTCAAGTATCAAAGAAAAATCTACAATAATATTATTTAGGTCATCATCATATAGTTTGTACCCTAAACCAAGGTATTGTGGATCCTCTTGAACTATAATGGTTTCAAGTCTACCTTATGCATATTTACCTAGTCCTTTACATTGATAATGCATATTTTCCATCATTTTATAGATGTGGGGGTATCACTTTCTAGGAGATATTAGGGCCTCTTATTCTAAAATAATCCATGAGTTATCTAAGTCATCAATATACTCTTAAGATAATAGACCTACGCTAGAGAAGGCCATTGGTTTGAATTGATACTTGATATGATTGACCCTCTTCATGGTCAGGGACCCATATCTTCATGGGGAGGGTCATAAATCACCTATATAAAAGGTTTTATATTCATACTCTATACAACCCATAGATGTGATTTTCAAGTGGGTGACTTTAGGTAGTGGATCTAATGTAGGTACAATCTGATCGTGGGATATATACTTGGTATCTATTGCACTTATGATGGAATTTTTTATTCTAGGACAATGATATGATGATGAGGATTGATCCATTTGACAACTACAAAAGTGATCACTTTCTCCAGGAATGGTGACTTACATTCTAGAGTGGGGAAATTTTAGACTCTAATGTAGGGTTGATGGGATAGTATATATTTTATAGATCCAAGGATGTCCTAGAAACATGCTATAAGGTAAATCAACATCCACAATGTGAAGTAGAGTTTGGTACATTATGAGTCCCATGATAATGGGAAGGTAGAAAGTTCCTATGGACATCCACTCATTATCAACATATTCCTTAATCATAATTAGGGTATGACTTAGAGATGCTTATGAATACCCCAATTTTTTCAAGAATAATAGATTACATAAATTTAATGTTGATCCTTCATTTATGAGAACCCATGAGACTCGATGGTGGGATATGGAGACCTCAATGACTAATGGATAATTATGGTGGGGGCCTTAGAGGCATGCCCTAGGAACCAAAGGTAATATACTAAGAAGGAGATACATATCCCACTAATTCCTAGAATTGATTAGTGTCTATATCACTAGGGACATTACGATCATTCAAAACTTTATTATCTCCTGATGTAGAGAGGAGGTTTTAAGAAGCTCCACTAATGAAATTTGAGCTCGCATTTCCTCAAGATACTAAATAATATCATAATACTTATAGAAATAATTTGACACTTTCTTATAAATATTCCATTTTTAATTAGAGGAAGAAGTGGATGGGTCTTTGGGTGGTGCCATAGGAGCTACAATTTTACTATGTCTAGTGGTAACCACATAATCATCAATAGCCCAAATAATTTTTAAAATTATGGATGAAGGTAGAGTAGAATCTTGGGGGATTCAAATTTTAATGGTGTTGACATAGTGGTATGGCATGACATGGTAGTAAGTTTTGTTGGAGGAGGAGCCCTGACCCTAGTCTCTTGGTGGTTTCCTATTTCTTTGATCATGCTTGGGTAATAGGTCCTTATAAATTCCTAGCTTCCCATTTGTAGATTTATTTGAAGGTTTTTCCCCTTCTATCCCCTTCTATTTCAATGTCACCTATTTCAATTAAGACTTGAATATAGTTCTTTAATTATATACATATTTTTGTATCATGGCCTTTGACCCTGTGGTGTTTGTAAAATTCATCTTCATGGTACCAATCTAGTTTTGGTTGTCGATCATCCATAGGTCTAATTTTGGGAAGGGTGATCATATTAATAGAAATTAATTAGTCAAGGACCATTTTAATGGGTACTCCCAAGATAGTGAATGGTTTCTTGCCAGTTTGAGGCTTTGGGTTGCCTCATGAAACTCGAATGGAGGAGACATTTGATTAATTTGTGGAGTTCTTCTTTTGCACTGTTTGCACATGTTATTGCTTGGAATCAGTAATCCCATCTCCCATGACATTATTATTTTTTTTGAAGACTTTTGACATTCTTGAAAAGGAGTTTTCTTGACTCTGATTATGCTCATTGTGGGAGCATACTTTAATTATCCATTTTTCAATAAGGGCCTTTTCAATTTACATCCCTTTTTCAATTATTTCATTAAAGGTCTTAGCACATTAGAGTTTTAGCTAATATTTGAGTTAAACATTAAGTTTATCTAAAAATATTTTGGATAACTCTTTTTTAGGTACTATACAACATAGGTGGATTTATAAGCTTCTTCACCTTTGCAATAAGTATGCCAAATTTTCCCCATTTCTCTATTTGGTATTATAGAGGTCTATTATAAAGATGTGTTCAATACTAAGTGAAATGTATCTAAGGAATTATTCTATTACTTCCCCAAAGTTGGATATAGACCCCTTGGGTAAGTGCATAAACCATTATAAAGTGGACCTAGTAAGGATTTTTTGGAAAAGTCTCAATAAATAGGCATCTTTATATGTTACTTCATGACAAGCCACGTAGAACTCTTGTACATGATCTCAGGGATTGCCTTTCCCTTGATATTTTTCAAATTTAGGTACTTAAAAGTGGGGAGTAAAAGGTATCTATAAGATGCTCGTGTCTAAGGAGGAGGAATGAAAATATTCATAATTATACTTCAGTGCTTGTGATCATGGGTCTATTTACTGGAGGACCTCCTTAATTGCCTTCCACTCCTATGAAAATGTAGGGTCCATAAGAGGGTTGGAGGTTTGATTATGACTATTTTGGGTGATATTGGGGTTATGGACATTTTGGGTATTCTGGATGTTATTTTAATGGGGGGATGATGGACATTGATATTGAGCATAGAGTAAGAGATAAATTTGTTGCGTAAGTTGGTCTAAGTGGTCCTCTAAGATAGTTTTCCTCCTATTAGCCTCAATAAGATTATTTTGGAGGGATGTGGCTCATTATTCCTTTATAAAATTCATGGTCCACACATTCATCTTCTTTGGGAATTTTTTTGGTATTTTAATTTTGATGTGGTGTGTTCGGATGGGTGGGACGTTAGACTATATTTTTTAGGAGGCTATGGTCAAAGGTTAAGGGTAATGTGCCCCTATTTCAATGGCATAACCTAAAACATGATCATGGTTTTCATATAGGTATCAGTCAATTAATTACCTAACCTCATAATTATGGAGGGGATTAAGCCATTCATCCTCTTCTTTGGAGGTATGCATATCACTATGGGTATCATCATAATCTAGAATTAGATCTTCTATGTTACCCATTGGATCATTGTTTTGGTTAGAAGTTTGTCCAATTCTGAGTTGGGCACAAGTTTGGATCACCATTTTTAAAGATAGATGTGATGAGGTGTGATTGATGATGTGTAAGTGTTTGAATACTAAATCCATATAGAGACCAAATACACTAGTGGTCAAAGAGACTGATGTGATGATTATTATAGAAAGGATAGGATAACTCAAACTATGATTTACCAAAAGACAAAGCCTTGTAAAAATCCAATCTAGTAAGAATGAAATAGAGTGATCAGATGAAATACCTTGTCCACTAGTAAAGGGATAATTTGATGGGTGTTAGGTGAAGAAGGCACTTAATAGGGATGAGCAATGGGTTTTAGATTAAAATATTTATAAGACTATGTATATAGATAATACCTAGTCTAGGGATGTAGGAAGTGAAAATGATGCTTAAAAGGATGGGTGACCATTAGAACTTGATTCGAAAACCAAATATAATATTCAAGGTTGATGGGTGAATATGATATGGATGGGGTATAAAATATATACGGTGTGAAGTGAGAAGATAGATAAAATATATAGGATGATGGTAGGTGGATAGAAAATATGGGTTGGTATAAGTGATAGAAGATATAGGATGGGGAAGAAGGATTATAGAAGTTACTTAATAGATATTAGTGGATATGTGAGGCATGGAAGATGTAAAATGGGTACTAAATGGTTGATAGATATTATATGATGTATAGGATAGAAAGTAGAAAATGTGGGATGGATGATAAACGTAAGAAGGGTAGATGATATAGGGTGGATTTGAAGATATAGTAGGGTAGCTAAGGAATATGATGTGGATAGGTTTTGGGTAGATAGATGGTGAAATACTAGGGTGTGGTGATGTATGTGAGGTGTAAGATGGGTGTGGTTCAGAATGATGAGATGAGAATGGATGAAAAACTTAGGGGTATCTAAGGTGTCACATAAAAAATGGGGTATGGATGACTCAACTTGTAAACAATACAATTCTAACACAACATTAAAGTAACACACACAATCAAAAATAATAAATTAGTAAATTGATAAGGGTGTATAACTTGATGCATGCACCATCAAAAAAATTTACAAGTGAGGTTATAGGCTGGTGACCGATTATGTAATCTCTTGAACCTTTTTGACCCTATTTTCATATGATGGCTACTTAGGAGTTGATACCAAATCTGACATCAGTAAACCTATTATGAATAAATGATCCTAATCTAGGTTTACACAAGGGTTTCTTGGTACATCCCCTACATATGCAAAGGTGTAGTGGGGCCTAAGTCCATATAAGATGTTGTCTCACCACCTTGTGTATTGGAGCTTAACCAAACCTCACTCCACATAACACTTTATGGGGAATTATTATTAATAACTAAATGATAAGTCTCATATTTTTTAGACTCTTTCAAAACATGGAGTTTGGTTTAGTGCATGGTTATGAAATCTATGTCACTAACCCCTAGTTTTTAAGATCAAACATGGGGATGAATTCCACATCATGTGCTATCCTAGACTCAAGGGGGATAATGAAAAGGTAAGCAAAACATAATTAATTTACTGATTAGTTACCTATGTGTGAGAGGCACAAGTATATACAATCAAGTGAAAAATGAATATATACACCATGCACATAATAAAAAAGTATACACAAGCAATAAGATTAAAATACCATGTTTTTGGGCACCCTTCCTAAAAACACAAAGGTCAAAAAAAAATGGGGTACCTTGGTATTGAGAGGTCCTTTACTAAAAGGGGTTAATAGTTTAAATTTTATAAAACTTTGACTCCTTGAAAAACCAAAAATACACAGTGCAATATCGTAACTAGAATGCACAAAATCACAACTACAAAATAAAATCACAAGTCATGAGTTTCAATCTTGTAAAAGTTAACTAACCATGATGGTTAACCTAAAAACCCATGACAATTATGCAAAATTGTACTTACATAGAGTAAAACCATAATTTATAAAATTTTCAATCTACAATTTTGTGGGAAATAGGAAAAATTATAAAATATATCTAAGGCAGATAAATATTAGTGAGATAGGTTAGCTTTCTAAAAAATTATAAAATAGATATATTATTAAAAGATGTTTTTCAGCTATTTATAATAGCTAACTATATTTTTAGGACCTTAAGTTTCCTTAGAATGATTTATGCAAGTACATAGACAAATTGATTGTGATGATATACACATAGAATGATAAAAATACTAAATTTAGTGTTTATTTAAACAAATGACCCAGACTACTCTATTGTCTATCTAAATACAAAAATTCCACTACAATTTACAAAACCACTACTCACAAGTCAAAAGCACAACCTGAAGACTTATAGTATTGTATTAGGGGGTAAAACAAGTTACTGATAAGGCATATGATATTTTCCTTGATTTTCCTTCTATGCTTGTTAGTCCTACACACACACACACAACAAGATGTTAGAAAACCCCTGTAAGTATAGTTAGACCTAAAATGACTAGATTCCAACATGTTTAGGGTAATTTAGAGATAACCTTAGCTTTTGGAGTATGTTATAAGTATTTAACGAAAGATGAAGATATCTTATTTGTAAAATAGAACATGTTAGAGGAAGATTTTACTAGTTTCCTTAGGGAAGACAAAACCAAGATTCTCTATGACAATAACATGATTATCAAGTCAAAGTCACAGGTTAGGAAGTCAAAATATTACAGATTATGGTTAAATATTCCAAAGCTTGATTAAATCATCTTATTTATACAAACTAGAAACCAAAAGACCTCCAAAGCAACACAAATAAAATAATAACACCTTTCAAATGGATCAATAATAGATAAGAGACATGGATTAGAGCAAACCCAAGTTTGATAAAATCATGAATCCTAATGGAAGGTCATTATTACCAGAGCAAATTCATAATTTTGATAATTATGATATTTTATTCAAGGCAAAAATAATCTAGATGTGATATTATCCTTCTTGACCTTGCATAGGAGATATAAGAACTCTTCCAAATAGAAAACATAAGACAAATTTAATTATAAAGGGGTTATCAAAATCCAAACACATAGGTATGTCCTTAACTACTAACTTTCACAAAATTACAACTCTAACTAACAAAACCACAATTATTAGGGCAAAACCATAACTTACAAAGTTACAATTCTATTAAAAGTTAATAACTTGAAAAATCTAGAAACTGGTAGTGGTTGAACATAGCAATCAAACAATATCATGACTCTTCTTACAATATCATAAATAAAATATCACTAATACCAGAGTAAAATCACAAATCTCTTATGCATGATGAAATTTTAAAATTTGGTCTTCAATTCATGTGTAGTTTGTCCTACAGGTATTTGAATCACTTAAAACAAGTTTACAAGGTTAGTTAAGGGAGTAAAGTCGCATTGTGGTTGCCAAAATTTAAACTAAATTTTATATTCAACTCTTATTACTAATTTTAGTATTAAAAACCTAAAATATAAACACATAAATAGGATGGGATAAAAGACATAATTAGCTCAATAAAGAGACTCTTACCATCACTTTACTTCTTTATGGCTCCTCTCCAAGATTATAAAATGATTTTTTTATGCCAAATTAAAGATTATTGAATTGCTTGCTTAATGGTTGATAATGGCTTCTAATGGACAAATTAGCTTGATAATGGCTCTTAATGGATGAAAAGAGGATTATAATGGTAGAAAGATAAAAATTTGATAGTAATTTTTTAGGTTAGTTTGAGGGAGGGGGTGAGCTTGGTTATATAGGAATGGAGAGAGAAATCAATGGCTCAAATTCAATTTTGAGCCATTGAGATCAATGGCTAGGGATTTTCCATGGAATTTTTAATTCTATGGAGATCTCTAAAATATAAAATTATAGGGAGAGGGGGATATAATAGAGTAGAATTATAGAATCCTCCAATTCTATAAATCTCATATTAGGGTTTAAGGGTGGCTAAAATAGGGTGGTGGTTGGGTAGGTAGATTATTTTGTATTTTTAAATTGACAAGTGGCTTAGGGAGTAGGTTAGTGGGTAAATAGGTATTGTTAGGGGATTAATTAAGGGATTAATTGGTTTGAGATGGGGTAAGGTTTGTGTGATGTAGGAATGGGATGTGGGATAATGAGATATTAGTTAAATTAGCTAGGAAATGTAGTTATAGGCTAAATTAGCAAAAATTAGCATAATTAGTGGGGTCAAAAGATTTTAGGGAATACATAAGGAATTTGAGACTTTAGAAGAGTCTTATAGTGTGTTTAGATATCTCTTTGGATTTTTTTTTACCAAAATGGGATTTGAATATTTGAATTTGAGTTAGTGTGTTAGGAGTGTTTTGAGGAAATTGTCAAAAAGTGTCATGTTGGTAACTAAGTGTAAGAGTACCTAAATATACATAACTAGCTTTAAAAGGTGTCTAAACAAATTTTATGAGGATAATTAAAAATAAAAATATTGTGGAATGTAATTCCCATGTTAGGGTGGTTATCACGAGAAGTACTTGCCAACATGTAGTTATACATGTATGTAATGAGTTTTTGAATAGTATAGAGGTTAGTCTCATAGGAGAGAAGTTAGTTATAAGTAGGAGAGTTAGTTATAATGTTTGAGAGAATTTTTATAGGTATAAATATATATTAGTAGGAGGAATGAAGAAGAATTTGAACTCTTTATTTTGTCCTTAAGATAGAGTTTCTATGTATATAAGAGAATCAATAAAAGTTGAAGAAGTTTGAATTGATGTATATGTTTATCTATATTGTTATTTTTTATGGAATAATTTAGAGTTGATAAAATCCTTAAAACCTTTTTAAAACAATTTTTTGTAATAAATGTTGAGAGATAGATGTTTGTAGGACTCTGATCATATTCCTGTGTTTGGTGAATAAAACTACATACTAATAAGAAGGACTAATTTTAAGGTAAAATTTTGAGAATTAATGTATTATTAAAGATTAAAATAAATAATGTAATAATTATTTCATACATATATAATATTTGTTAGTTTCCATTAAAGAAACATGGTGCAAAACAACCTTTTGTGTATGATCTCTATCTCCAAGTTATATTCAATGTCAAAAGTTTGTTTTCATTCTCACACAGGTATTAAGGAGAAATAAAATATTTTTATTAAGGTGTATTATGGTTAGGTAGACCCCATAAATATATAAATATGGAATTACAAGTAATAATATTTAGATTAGATTAAATAGTGGTCTCTCGACCTGTGAGAACTCTATTTGGTAAGGCAATCAAGAATTTTATTTGAATACTGAAATGACATGGAGTTTGTTGTAGTTTATGGACAATGTATAAATACATCATGGAGTGAATAAAACCTTTGACAAGTCTTTGAAGACATTTATTAAGTAAAATAGACATTTAACCCTATTCTAGTTTGTACTCAAGCAGTTAGTATTAATAATATATTATGTAAATCATGATTTGAATGAGGTGAGAGGTTGAAAAAAGGAACTTCAAGATTTAATAAGTTATATACAGTTATTATGGACCTTATTCTAGAATTTTTTAGGTTTGGAAGTGATTATAGATTTAAATAATCAATTTAGAGCCCTCTTGGGCTTCACATAGTCTAGGAAACCCTAGTTTAGGGTTAAAACACTAAAAATGGAATATCTAGCATTTGCACTAATGAATATTCATGAAACTTGGTAATATGATATAATACAACCTAAAAAAAGGATTTAAGTGGGTTGTTATTTGTACAATATTCATACGTAATATATAAGTTGACTGTGTAGTAAACATGGGTTAATTATGCCTAAAAAGGCCATTAGAAAGAAGAATAGTTGAGTGAGTGGTGAAGCAAGGGGAGTAGGTAAATGAAAATTTGTGGAGAATATATTTAAGATATATTTTATCCATGTAGGTCATCAAATTTTCAATACTAGATAGTACTTGGTCATACAATGCAAAATTGTCAGGAAAAAGGTTATTGACAATCAAGTGAGGTTAAAGGTTTGAGATGCAAAGAAGGTACTCAAGGTTATAAGAGGGGTTAAATTGGGTATAGAAAAGTTTTTAAATATTAATATAGGCTATCCATGTTAAAGACAGTAGACCTAAGACCTAATATAAGAACCCAAGTTATTTGGTTAAGAAATCTATAGCCTAGTGAAGGTTAGTGAGACTAGTTAAAGGAAAGGGAGTGAGTAAGTGGATAGAATGATATGAATGGATGAGTGATAAGTTTTATAGGTTCCAAAGGTAGATTAAGAGGAAAATTATTCAAATATACTTCATGTATAGATCATGCAGGTGAATGGTACTAAACCTTGTGAAGGAGTTGACATTGTTATAAGATAAAGAAGATGTGTTGTGTGCACAAAGAAGGTTATAAGTATCAGAATCAAAGGAAGAGTAGATAATGTAAAAGGTATTTGAATAAAAGGATCATACATACTTTTTAAGATAGGAAACATGAAAAATATTATGTAAGAGAGCTATAACTAGTGGAAAGGCAAGCCTATACACAATAGGATCAATCACTTCTAAGGAATAGAAGGGTCCCACATATCTTGGTGAAAGTTTCATTAATTTACTAGATTTAATCAAACACTTATAAGTATTAGCCCTCAAAAACAATTTATCACCAATAGAAAACTGTCTTGATATCCTTTTTAGATCAACATATCTTTTCTATCTATCATTAGATTTGACTAACCTTTGTTTGATTAAATTGACTTGGTCCTCCATTTCTATAAGAATTTTAGGACCAAAGACTACCCTATCTTCAAGATTATCCCAAATTATTGGTGTTCAACACCTACTTCCATACAATGCCTCAAAACGATCCATCTTTAAAGTTTATTGGTAGGAGTTATTATAAGAAAACTCTACTATTTGAAGACACTCTTCCCATTTATATTGTTGATCCATGCAATACATTCAAAGAAGATATTTTTGAACTTGGTTTAATATCTCTATTTATTCATCCATTTTTAGATGATATGCAGTACTAAAATTCAATTATATGTCTAAAGTTGAATTTAGAGTTAAAAAAAAACTTAGATGTCATCCTTGGATCTTAATCATAAATGATCTTTTATAAAAATCCATGTAATTAGTATAATTATTTCATGAATATTTTTGCAAGCAATGGTACATCATCAGTCAAATTACTTGGTATGCAATGAGTTATCTTAGTTGATATATCAATTATTACCAAGATCATGTCATGTCATTTCCATGATAATGGTAAACCTTAGACAAATTCCATACTAATTACCTACCACTTTCATCTTGATATATCATGAGGATACAATAATCCTACTAGATGCACATGTTTAACCTTCACACATTGACACTCCAAACAATAAGACACAAAATCTATTTCATCCCTTTTAATTCATTTCTAGAAATAAAGAGTTATTAACTTAACCATGAGCTTAGTTAATCCAATATGACTTGAATAAGTGGCATTATGAAATTCCTTTGGCACTGTAATCCTCAAATTCTCTCTATCAGGTAGATAAATTTTGTTATTATACCTCAGAAGACCATCATTATGAAAATTTAATCCTTTAAACTTAGGGTTTAAAGCATCTTATGACAAAGTTGTCTTAAATTTCTCATAGAATTCATCTCTAGTAGAGAATTTAACAAATTGATAATGAAAGGTACTACTGATAGTAGCCAAAGCTACTATATAGCTTGTATGACATAGGGTGTCAAAAAATCTATTTTCCTTTCCCTTGATGTAGCTAATATCAACACCATAATTGAATAATAAATCTAACCAATGTCTCTTATGAGAATTTAGGTTTAATTTTATGAAGATATATTTGATCCCCAAGTTGTCAGTATTGAGCTAGAATGGTTTCCCCAATAGATAATGCCTCCAAACTTGAAAAGCATGCACTATTGCATCAATTTATAGATTGTGTGGGGCATAATTTTCCTCATATGGTTTAAGCTTACTAGACTCATATGTTAAAACTAAACCATCTTGCATAATAAATATTCCAAGATCGTCCCTAAATGCATCAATGATTACTAAGAACTAACCATTAGGATCAAGAACTCTTCGGACGTGCCAACATAAGACTCCTTTTTAACTCTTGATAGGATTCCTCACACTTGTTTGATTGAAAAAAACTCTGATTCTTCCACTCAAGAGATGTAATTGGGCTATCTATTTTTGATAAATTTGCAACAAATTTCCTATAATATCTATTTAGTCCCATAAAACTTCTTACTTCATGAACATTTTTGGGTGTTGGCCACTTGATTATGGCTCTTATCATCATTAGATCAACTAAAATTTTGTTTATGAATATAATGTGTCCCAAATATTGCACTTTCCTCTAAAAAACACACATTTGGACAACTTACCATAAATTTTGTTCTTTTGTAAACGCTTTAAAAGCAACTCCAGATGTTGTAGATGTTCTTCCTCATTATTAGAATAAATAGGGATATCACTATAAAAACTAAAACAAAGTGATCTATAAAATATCTAAACACATGAGATTCATGGACACTTCTAGAGTATTTGTTAACCCAAAAGGTAACACTATAGATTAATAATACCCATATCAAGTTTTGAATGTTGTTTTGGGAATATCTTCTTAAATTTTCATCTGATGATATCCTTCTCGAAGATATATATTATATAAAACTATCACCCAATGCATTTGATCAAAGAGATCATCAATGCAAGGCAATGGATACTTATTCTTGAATGTCACTTTGTTAAACATCCTAAAAGTTCTTAAGGAATGGGTAATCCTCAATGGATGATTCCTTTGTTTCCTATATTTCATTTATTTTAATAATAAATGTCTAACATTCTTTCTTGTGATCCTTTTTAAGATAAATTATAAAAAAATTCCTAAATTTCAACTCATTTTTCTCACCCTGAATTTGAGTCTAATTCCCAAAACCATCTCGATGTTTTACCTTCTTAAGATAACAATCTACTTTATCTTTAATCTTATTAGGCTAATTCATCCATAGGATTGCATCATATGACCTTAGTGGGATTGTATAAATATCTAACATTATAGTGAATTCATGTAATTTAATCTCAACTTCCACTAAACACCTATGAACTTTGAAGTTGGATTCATTCCCATATTGCACTAAACTTACATTTATCAATGAAACAACTTTCCTAAAAAACTTTGAAAGAATTCATGGAGAAATAAACCATTCTATAGCTCTAGTATCAATAAAAATAGAAATAGGTTGATTAAAAATGTTACCTATGACCTCAATAAGTGAGAATTTAAAATCATCTTGATGATTTTTATCAACCATATGGATTCTCTATTGAAATTTTCATTTCAATGTTACCTTTAGCTTTACCTTCAAACTTTCTTTGAGTACATTACCTAGCATATTTATCACCTTCATAGATGAAACATATACCAAGTGGTCCTTTCCTTTTCAACTGTTGGTTCCTTTTAAAATCAGGTTTGAATCCACCTTCTACTTTGTTTCTACTTAAGAAGTTACTAAACATAGCATTTTTATTCCTAAACTATTTCTTAAAAAATTTGTTTCTTTTCCAATTCTTATTATTAAGAATGGGTTTAAAACCTTCAAACTTCTTGAACTTCTATCTGACCTAATCAAGACACTTTATTTTTGACACCTTCTTAACTTCCTTTTCAAATAATTTATCTATCATAGATGGCCCATGCACATCTACCTCACACCTAATTTGGGTTTTTAATACCATAATGAACTTTTGAATGCAAGATCTTATGTCTTCCTAATATTAAGGAACATATTTTAGGATTTATTGAATTGTTCCTTGTATTCTTTCATTGAAATATCTCCCTACTTCAAAAAACCACAAATTTCTCCCATGTGGTGGTAGTGGAGTCAAGGTTCATCTTGAGCTTCTTATCTTCCCACCATGTTTCTACTTATCTAACAAGCTAATACACTCCCCAAAATGGCTTAGTGCATTCCAAGTAATTATGGATCTCAAAGTAATTTTTCATATATGTCAACCAAGATTCAACACCATCCCATAAAATAGTTCCATTTAAATTAAGAGGATTTAATTTCTTCATGTCCCATGCAAGTTATTTAACTTCATGATCCCTCACATCGTGTAGCACCTCATCATGCCTACATTATTTCTAAGCCTCTTATTGAGTTTTTTATTGAATAGATTGCTCTTCAGGATCTTCATGATTGACTTCCTCAACCAACCCATGTACTTCATGATCTAAGGCTATGATTCAATCCATATTTTTTTACATGTCTACAAGATTCTAATCCAAGTTTGTAACTTGATATGTGGTAAATTGGTTTGGATCTACTAGAGGGTTAGTATTTTAAGTACCCTCATCTCTAGGTCCACCACACACCATTATCCTTTTTTATTAATAGGAGACTAAAAATTTTAGTGGACTCATTAAGTCCTAGATTTTGAATCTCAACTCTTATACCAAAATATTCGAACCCCATTAGGTTTAAATTTAAAATGGTTTTTTTTATAATTTACTTTATAATTCAATCTATATTGTTCTTAATTAAGATAACTTAATTGATCTTTAACTAAATTCAACCTGTCAAATTAACTCATAATGATTCATTTATATAATGATAAAATTAACACATACAATATAATTACAAATTAAATCCATCACAAAAGTATATTTGCTAAATAATAACTCGGCCAGCTACTGAAAATTATACAATGAGAGTAGTCAATCTATTGTTTATCAAGATACAATAATAAAAAGTTATTACATAAGAGTGAATATAAATAAATATAATGTTCCATGGAACTAACTAGTATCCACAACCTCATGATATGTGTATAAAATGTAATCATGAGTAAAAGTTCCTATTGACTAACTGTTGGAAGAGAGGAAGAGCATCATCAAAGTGTTTTTCCACACCAACCACAAACCATATATCTCCACATAATTTTTTAACTATGGAATGGCCCTCCCTTCATGTATAAGTTGATAATAATGGTGCAAGTATCAATAAGTCAACTAGAACCCGTGTGTTGTAATATTTAACTACATGCAACATATCATAAAGAATTTCATTCTAAAATGACATTGTGTATACATGCATATTAATCACATAAGTGAAAGTATAATGTTTAAATATAAATATTAATTTGACCAAATTTTTCATATAGTTTAATGATTCAATAGATCAATCATATTCACATACACACACTCAATTTTATTTCATTTAATCCATTAATTAATGACTCTAAATATATTCATGAGAACCTTCTCATAATAATATTCCTTAGTGTCATTAATACCAGATTTACTAAATAATTCATATATAATATTTCCTCTAATTTTTCATATACATTTAGTATTAATACCATTGTAATTAAATATAATAATCAACTTGAAATAATTACATAATAACAACTTATTATCTACTAAAATATTACCTAAGTTCCAATATATCCCAAAGCCCATATTCAATAAGGCAATATTTGCAAATAAATTATTTTCAAACATCATTCATAATATTCATGTATTTACCAATTCTATATTAAAAAACTCCTTTTCATAGGTATAATAATAAAAATAATACAATTTAAGAATTTTAAAATTAATCCAAAGCTAACCAAATAATAATAATATACACAACATTATTTGTTTTAATCAAATTTAATCATTTTCCTCATAATTTATAACTAAATCAACATGTTATAAATTAATAATGTGCATCCTAGTTTAAATATGAATACATCTATTCACTATTAAAAAAATATCTACTTACTAAATTATCTACATACACACACATATATATTATGTCCCCTTGTATTTATATACATTTAAAACCCTTAGCCACTAATTTTCTAATGGCATGATATATACATATAAATGGTCATACATCATATATATACCTATGTGTATAATTTGTAAGTGTTAATTGTGTGTGTGTGTGTGTGTGTGTGTGTGTGTGTGTGTGTGTGTGTGTGTGTTTATGAATTGTTCATAAAGAATATTATAATGTCTTTATGTATAATCTATATCTACATGTATACATATTTATATATGTTTTGAGTTTATTCCCATATTCCAAGTTCCCACTTAATAAACATAAACTCAATTTAAGACTAACATATAAATCACATTAACACCACACAACACTTAAGACCCAATTAAATGCATTAAAACATAAACACAAAATACAATATATTTTGTTACATACCATATGGTACATTGACTTTTTCAAATCATTCAACACAAGTTTAAAACCCCAAATTAAACATCTAAGACCTCAAAATAGTTAAAATTTAACCATTTTATAAATGTCTAAACACAACCTAATCCGAATGTATAATACAATCTAACAAACATCAATCAAACATTCATATATCCATATTGCACACATCTAGTTGACATAAGAAAACAATCCAAATAATATTTATATCCTTATATTATACTTATCTATGTATGTTCAAGACAATGTAGACTATATTAATTTTTATACTACATGGACAATCTGTCAAATAAATGTTTAGGTTAATCGACATAAAATCTTAATAATAATTATATTCAAATAACTTCTCATAAACAATAACCCAATTATTTCATATAACTATGGTTTATATTAACATAGAATTAATATGTATGTCAAACATGTGACCCTATAATAATATAACATTTGTATATATCCCATACAAAATAATATTAATTATGTAGTATGGTAACTAACTAGAATTTACACACATTAAACTATAAAATTTTATACATAGTCAACACATAATCCTTTATAAATAGTCAACTCATAAAGAATTTATACATAGTCAACTCAAAAACATTTATACATAGTTGACTAAATAATTTAAGTTGAGTAACATTCATAAATAGGTGATAACAAAGTAATAACACTCAACCATTTCTAAATCGAAATGAAATGAATACTCAACCAAAAAATATCCATGTTATGATCTTGATGGGCATATTTTTCTAATGCGTCAAGGTGTTGGTGTAATGGGTCATTAAGTTTGGTATCAAAGCCTCCAATCAAGTTCAAGTCATAGAGTGGGTGACTAGGTTGACATGGCAGTGTTCATCCAAGACTCAGACATTCTGAGGATCCTAATGTATGGGTGCAAATCCAGCCTAGAGGTTGGGCTTTAGAACTGTGGTGGGATGTTATGATTTCAATTGGTAGATTTTATTAATGCCTCAAGTTTTTGGGGCAATAGTTCATTACAATCCAACAAATCCATTTTTAAATTCTAAAATCCAATCATAAAAATCTAAAACAATATCACTAAGCCATATAGCTTAAATGGATACACAACTATTTTAAGATATAAATGAGCTAAAATAAACACAATCAATAAATGATCATCAAAAACCTTATTTTGAACACCATAACCAAAATAATGTCTTAAGGAATTGAAAAAACATTTGGCCATTTTGGATTACACAACATAACACACAACCATTTAGGCATAAATAAAATAACATATAGAACCATGTAAGCAACCCACAAAACATAACACATAGTCATGTAAAGTAACTAGACATGGAACTTTTTTTTTTCAAAAGTTACCCTAACCTTTCATACCCATGTTATAATTAACTAAATCATGTATTTGATTATATGGAGGGATTCCTCCTCCCACAATGTCAAATCCTTAATCCCCTCAAGGGTTTAAAAATATATAAACAACTATTTTAAAAATAAACCCCACAAACATTCTATATATAATCTATACAACATGAATATAAAATTTTAGAGTGAACCAAGAACAAACCCTACCTCTTAATTTCCCCAAAGTAGTCTTTCTTATTTAGTCTACTAGTGAAAGTTATTTTCTTTTCTCTCATTCTCCTATATTAACCTAACTCTATACATTTTCAAAAACTCCATTCCTCTTTTAATTTTTTCATAGACATCTACATGCAATTCAAAAACCCTTAATTTCATGGTAAACTCCTCTCCATCACTATTTATCTAATAATGATTCTCCATAACACCAAACATTCATGACATGCTTCCAATAAATCATAGCTTGATCATCAAATAACAAGTTACCACAATATATCCTATAACTCACAGTCAAACCCTCGCCATCTCTAGTTTTCCATAATTCAAACATAATAAAAAAAACCAAATGATCACTCAACAAATTAGGGTTGACATTATGTCATATCAATAAACATAATTATTATGTTTAATAAAAACTCAATTTCCTATATCAAAATTTAAACATTAAAAAAATCAAATCTTAATACCTAGTTAACCCTTAGGTGTTAAAAATTATGCCACCCTAGGTACCACCTTAGTTACGTCCACTTAGGTCTAGGTTAGATAAAGTTTAATAAAATAATGTTTTTATATGATCAACAATGTAATTTATTTCCATGCCCCACACACACACATATTCTAATAATATTTTTTTTGTTGAATGCTTACAAGTACATGTCTCTATTCATTATGCAATCAACTATAAGTAAAGCTATATAAATAACATATATAACTATCATAATACTTAATAGAAACTACATTATAATCATAGAGAATAGGATCAACTTTAACTAAAACTGTATAGCATCAAAACATGAATAAAAAACAAATCAATCACAATCAAGTATGAATTAATCAAATACAACTAAAATTAAAATAGTTGTGCATTATTTATACTATGTGGTGTGTGTTGGGTTCTTTATTGAATCTCTACACCTCCAATGTATTAATCTATAACATCCTCCCTGATGATACTCTCCCTCCATATCTATATAAAGAGTGGATTGTCTTCTACATACACCTCACAAATGTAATTGGTAGTAATACCATAACAATGATAATCAATAAAAATGTTTCTAAATCAAAAAAATACTGAATGAGCATAATCCACATACATATGAAAATCATGTACATCTAATAAATAAAGTAAAGATTCACACATAAATAATAATTATATTTCTATCCATACATCAACATAAATAAAAATAGTTTGTTATAATAGTAATTAAACAACATTAACCCCATTAATATATGTTTAATAAACAAATCAAGTTTAGTGAGGAAATCGATATATAACATTAAAATTAATACAAACTTAAGTAGGTGAATTAATAATAATATATTTCATTATTTAACACTATGTGGGTTAATACTTAAAAAATATGGTTATGAATTTACCATTGTAATTTATGTGAGAGGTTAAACTAATTGGTTACAATATCTCACTCCATTTATATTTGATTTTACATCTTAAAATCATACCAATTTGAGCATTTAAATATTTCAACAATTCAATATTCAAATATTGTGAAAGCGTTTTGTAAAGAAGGTTTTTTGAGAAGAAATGAGAATGAGAGAGATTTTTTTATTTGATTGGGTAAAAAACTTGGTTTTATAGGGATCTAGGAACAATGAAAGTGTTATAAAAAAAGAGTAATAGGCCAAACCATGGCCAAACAACGAAAATAATAAAAACTATCTATATAAAACTAAAAGCAGGGAAAAAACATTATAAAAAGATCAGGAGGGGGGACCTCTAATGTTTCCTTCTCCTCCTCATATGTATTTTTTAGAATACCTTGCTTGATCTTAGATATCTTTTCCCTCATATGATTTCTAGGTCCTTCTACACCATCACATGGGAGAATCATGCATGGCTGCTTCTGGCCTTGAACCTATAGGGGTGTCTTCTTTATAGGGGTCAATTTTGGGGAACCAAGCAGGGGGTTTCTATAACCTTCAATAACTATTTGACAGGGGTCCAATTAAGCTTAGTGGACTAGACAAAGGACTGAATAGTTGAATCAACCTACTTGTAAAGGGCATTCCATTCTCAATTAATGAGAGAGATTGAATGTAGTGGATTAATTATTTTCTCAATGAATGAATAATATTAGTCAGTTCCCTTCGTATGAGGTTTTCCTATGTATATAATATGTTGTATACTTTACTAATATACTTCACATATACACATTATACCTATGTATATGATTATTTTGACATGGTGTCAAAGCAAATTTGATGTGTTTCTGGTTGGAATGATCTCTCTCCAATTTCCATGTTGGTCCCCTTTTTGCCTATGTCTTGACCCATGCCAACTCAGTAAAGATCTTATTGCAAGGAAATCATTAAGAATGATTGTTATTTTCATATCTTTTGTACCAATTGGATGAATTTATGGATACCTTGCGCTAGCTAGTAGGTAACTAATAAATTTTATGATGTTTTAGGCATATTCAAAGAGTGAAATCATGTGTAAATCATAGTGCAAAGGTCACAAAGTAATAGAGCCAATTAAATGCTTGAGAGAATCTTCAGCTCGATAATCAACATGCACAACTCTACCCTAGTAGAAGTGCTCTTGTAGGTTATAAAAGCAAGCTTGAACTAGTATATGAAGATGCAAATTTGACACAATGAAGCCCTGTAGAATTGGTTTTAGATATTTTGAAGTGATCACCATCAAAACTAGGATTAGTATGGATGCCTTTGAGGATTCACATTATAGTTCCTAAGCTTTCCTGTGAGCCTTTAGGACTTTATTAGCTTTAGGTGAGCATATATTTTATCTCATTTGTTATTTACTCTTTGTATTTAAACTCTGTTAATGAATAATGACATGCCTTATTCAATTTCTAAATTGGTTTAAGTGGTTACAGTTATGTTCTTTGAATAGGTTTTAATTTTACAATGTTCATGATAGTTGCAATGATTAACTTTAATATATGAATACTAAGTTCTAACAAGCTTCTGATCCATAGCTCTAATGACATCTCCATAATTTATGATGACATCAACATATTGGGTAGAATACTCTAAGTATTGGAAAAGCCTCATGCCAAGCCATGATACCCATGCTTAAAGTGCTAACCCAACATGAACCATTGATCTAAGATATTCCATTGAACCCTAAAAACACTTGAAGGATGCTAAGCATGATAAAATATAGGCTTGTAACCATGAGACCTTAGAGCAACCTAACATAGACTTGTTCCCACATGACCAAATGTAGCTACCTAAATAGAATTTACACATATAGACCTTTAGCCTAACATAGAAATGGCTTGTACCAATGAAATTGAAAATGACATTTTTTTTAAATGACCAAACCCCTTGAATATTGAGTTGTGTCATGGCGTGACTAGCCTAATATGGGTCCTAATTATTTCTTTATTTTGATTCGAGTGAGTACACAAGGCTCACACCTTATGTGAATTGATTTTGGTGTATTTGAGTAATAAATGTTAAGCACCATAGGTATATTATATGATTACACCTAGTTGTAGCTAGTTTAGAACCAACTTGGATAGCCAAGTAAGCCCCTTATAGAGTAAATGAATTAGACAACCAACCCTTTTATAAAATATTTTAGTTCTATTGTCGAGATCTATGTTGAATTTTGTTTCTATAATGGTATAGAATAATAATGCTTCAAATCTCCCTTGAGAACATCAAGCACTGGGTGGAATAGGTAGAAGATAGCTTTGCACTAAAGCATGCATCTTGTAAAGAATATAAGCTAAGGATGTGGGTCCAAAATAACTTGTATGATGCTCTGTATGAGGTCTTATTTTGAGAACTACTTGAGCATGTGTACTGATGTTTGGATGCTTATGTTATCCATAAGATATGAATCTACATATAGTGCCTTGAAAATATTGATGCCACTTAGACCAGAGCTATTAACAAATGGTGGCAAGAAGTGTAGAATAGTTATGTGCTTGAATCAATAGTATCACTATACTCCTACCTTGAAGAAGCACATTATCAATTCTTTCATGATCCCAGAGGCAAGTTTATGAAATAAATTAGCATCAAGATTAAGAAACTAATGGTGGATTATGGCTTTAAAATCATAAGAATGGAAGGCTAAAATCCTTTCATGTATGAGTAGTGCAACGAGGAAGAAGGTGATGTGTAGGTGAAGTTAAATATAAGAGGATGAATAGATTAACACCTTTAAGCTTAGGAGATAGATTTATAATAAGAGAATGTGGACGCTGATAGAAGATCTGGAACCTAAAAGTGCCAAGAAAATTGATAGTGAGTGGGAAGGGCATGGGGAAAGATCTCTTGAATTATAGTAGCACCAAGAAGAGATAAATGATGAAGCCATAGACTAAGATCATCAATTAATAGGTATAAAATTATCTAGGTTCTTATTTAATCTAACCATTTAATATGCACTAGAAGTTTCTACCCCCTTTGAACCTATGACATAAGTTCATGCACTAGATCCCCCTCATGAAGAAAGAAGAGTGATAACTGACCCTTTTATCAATATTAAATTTGATTGGTTTGTAGAATTAGATTACCATTTTGTGATTGAACAAGTTGTCCCTTAAGAGGAGATAAGTGAAGGCACCTCTAGGTATTTGGGTGTTAGCTCAAAAACATAGAATATAATCACAAGCATTTTAGTTCAACAAGTGTTAGTTGTGTAGACTACACAATAGCCCATAGGGAGTGGCTGAGTATCATATGTGAGTAGCACCATGTTATTGACTTCAATGTTGAAAACAATAACTATAGGGTCAATACCCAACCCATTTATTAGAGGCATTGAAGGACTACCACTAAGACAAGTGCTAGGGGGTAAATCACCTCAGTTGCTAATACCCCACATAAAAAATATATTATGAGATGAAAATGAACTTACTAGAATATCATGACATATAAAATACCATGGAACATGTGTTAAAATGTGAGATTTAATGGAATAGGACATTTGATCCTAACCAGGCCATGATTGATTATGACATTTTGAAGGAGGCATTCTTGAAGAAATTTGATATTCTTGAGTTTGAACAGTAGAGCATCACCGTACTCAATAAAATTATCCAAGGGATCTTAAAAAGCATGTACTTATATGATGCTAGGTTTAAAACTCTCATTTTAAATCTTCCCTATGACATCTAGCCCTCCCAACATGCACAATGGTTTGTTGGAGGTTTACTAGTACCTTTTAAAATAACATTGTCTATGAAGACATTCATGGAACCCCATAAAGTGTTAGAAGCCATACTCCATGCTAAGCTAGTCAAGAGTGCTGACATAGGAATAAGCCCTTTTATGGAGTTGTAGATTGCATCCATGGCCTCCCAACTATAAAATTTGACCACTAGTTTATCATAAGACACTTGAAGTAGATTTTCATACATAAATTATAAGATGAAAAGCCATAATATAAATAATTTCCCTTAAAGGAATGTGTGCACATTGATTATAAATTATAAATTTTACCATGAAAGACATGATTTTTGAAATTGGCCATTGTTACAATGCACCAATCAGGTTAACACAACCCTCTATTGGAAGTTATTCAATTCCTAAACTCATACCAGAGTTGACTTATGACTACTAAGTAATTGATGAGATGCATTAAAACATAGAAAGAGGTGCATAATAGGTAACTAAAATAGCCAAAGGGTAGGTGAACCAAAGAAATGAGGGATATGGCCAACAAAATACCGACTATGTGATGTAAATAGGTGCCAAAGGGTGAGGTAGAGGATGCGGTGGAGGAATATTCCCTCCATGATCTTGTTACAAGTATGGTTCAACTGAGCACTATTATCATAACTACTTGACACATGTAATGTGTTGGTATTTTTGAGGACCACATCTGGTTGAGGATTGCCCTAATTTATATAAAAAGTTGACCTAAGGCCAGCCTAATGTAGATAAAGGTGCAAGAATGATCAGGTGTGAGCCTAAAGTAGAAAAGTGGAATCTAAAGACATAACCAATTTGTATGAATCCAATTAATGTACAAACAACTACTCATAGTGGATTCAACACTCAATCACTAGTTATGATAGTACCAAAGTTTTACCTAGAATATAAGGAATCAAATCACACTGATCACATCATGTGGATAGAACCCAAAGTTGTACCTTATCTTGACCCTAAATGCCAGAAGGATGTCTTGAAATAGGCCATGAGCATTATTCAAAACCTACAAGGAGAACTCCAACTAGCATGGGATCTAAAGGCACAAGATTCTTCCTCCCACAAGAAACATGATAACTAGGAAGCTAAGGTAGAAGAGCTAATACAGATCCTTAACCTCTTATAGATAGAAAGGATGTTACCCCTATTGAAGAATTTTCTTTTTGAACATATTAGGAAGAAGCTAATTGAAATTATCATGCCCCACATAGTTAAAATTGTTGTTCCATGCATGGAAAGGGTGCGAGAGGCTAATAATACACAAAATGTAGAGTATGATCAAGAGTTCCTAGTAAATTCCACAATTGATGGATGGTATGTATGCGAGGTCCTTGTGAACATTGGTGCAAAGGTTAATATCATAATGAAAAATTCATAGGAAAAGATGGGTAGGCCAACCTTGAGGCCTTCCCCTCACATGATTTTTATGGCCAATAAATCTAGGGGATAACCAATCAAGATTCTAAAAGATGCCATTATAGATATTATGGGCATTGAGTTCCATGTTGAATTCTACGTGATTGAGTTAGATAAGTAGGATAATTATCCATAACTCTTGGGTAAGTCATGGTGCTATACAAATAATACCAACATGCTCTTCAAGATGCACAATATGAATTTTTAAAATGGTAAGGAGGGGTTTGTGATCCTCGTCTCAAGTGACCAAGGAACTCGTTATGTATATAGTATTGATCTTGAAGATGAGATCAACCACATATACAATATTATGACATAAGATACTGATACTATTAACCCTAACGACTAAAGAGTGTTTTCTTAGGATGATGGATAGTCGACCTCAAACACTACTAATGTAGCTTGAAAATAATGGGTTAAAGAGGCTTATAAAACCATTGGTTAGAGGTGCCACATAGTGAACACCAAGGTACCAAATCATATGAGGATTATCTAGGTCTAGATTGATTGAAATTCATGAAGATAGGTCCCTTGTAATAGGAAGTAGGGAAACAAGGTGTTCTACCTGAGCAAAGGTAAACTTATGGTGCTCTTGTGATATGAGAGGACCAATCCTATATAAGAATATATCCATGATATAGAGTCATGCATCCCAAATGAAAAAGATAGAATGAGTGCACTAGTGTATATTTTGAGAAGCACTTCTACTCATTGGTGGGTAGCATAAAATCCTAGCTTGCTAACTTGGAAAGATGTAAAGCAATAATATGCACTAGGTTCAAGAAAAGTAATGAAGATTTAGACATCTCCACATACTCTGATGATTTTGACCCTATAGCACATGCTCTCTTATGTGAATAAACTTGGATTTAGTATGATGCAAATACCCTGAGGAAACTATGGGTGCACGCCTTATAAAAAACCTTAAATACATGGGTGTGGGCTTGGTATGTGGTTAATGAAATGTGCTATGAGATATCTAGTTGAAATTTTTTAAAGGAGAATTTTTTTTACACCTTGTCCTTTTCCTCAGATATTGTGAAACTGATCAAGCCATTACAAGCCATTTGAAGGGTAGTGTTTGAGGACACTGTAATATTAGAGGAGCACCTATAAGATATGTATAGGGATAAAGGATTAACACTCCCAACTTTCATCAAGGATTAGGCACCTAATAGTGACTCAAATGTGAGAGGATCCTCTTGCAATAAATTGAAAAAATGCATGAAATAATAGATTTATAAAATTAGATGAAACACTAAAATGATTATATTGATCACAAACCACTTTGAGGGGATAACCTCCTTTGAGAAATATCATTACAATAAATTTGTGGATTCCTTCATTGGCCTCAACACTTACCTAAATATGAATTTTAATCTAAGAAACTACTACTTTCCATGAATGTGGGATAAAAAAATGCTCATGGGATGACTTAAAAATCATATGCATTTATAGAAACTACTAAAGTAACAAAGTAAAGAGAAGAGATATCATAGGTTCATAACATCCCCTCCCTCTTACAAAAATATTTTTCCTCAAAGCTTCAAATGTGGGAATTGGTTTTGAATCTAAAATAGTGGTTCCCATATTGCATTTTGTACCACTCAATTAAAACCTCAGTGATGAAGTGAGAGTGAAGTTGGCATGTGCACCTATCCAAGATTGCCTTCTACTCAATAATATTGGATCCTTCATTATCAAGTTCTAGTAAAATAGTTTCAAATCTAATGTTGATGCCAAGAAATTTATTCAAACAAGAGATATGAACTACTAGGTGAACTCAGGAAGAAGGTCAGAGCTCCAACTTATAAGCAATTGACCCAATCTTCTAAAGAACCTTATAAGGCCCATAGAACTTGGGAGATATATTATGACACCCTTTGAGTTTTAGGGAGGATTTATTATAGGGCTATATGCAAAGAAAAACCATATCACCTACTTGAAAAGTGTGCTTAGAATGGTCTTGATCTACTTATTGTTTCATTAAATTTTGTGCCATATGAATATTTTACTATAAGGTACTAAGGATCTGATACCAAGGATAGAGAATCATGTTAACCACTTGAAATAATGAATTATTAAGGGTGTACAAAAGGAACATTGGTGGTGCTTGACCATAGACTACTTCATATGGAGTCATTTTTTTTGAAGTGTGGTAGGAGGTATTGTACCACCATTCAATGAGAGGGAGACACTTTACCCACTAATGTTGTTGTTCTGAGCTGAAGTAATGAAGGAAATTTTCTAGGCATTTATTGAGAATTCAATCTAGCCATCCATTTGTAGATGATACCTAGAATTCATCTTCAGTTGGGTGTTGGTGCATCAAAATAGTTTTGACTAAAAATGGATAGTGAAGGTTGCATCATGATATATGATAATGGATTAACAAATGCCATGAAGATAGAAAATCTGGTCCATGAAAATTTGGGTGACTATAGATGGGGTATAGGGATGGATAAAGGCACAAAAATGACTATATTTGGAGAGGTAATCAACCACAACCAAGATCACTATTTTCCCTCTAGATTTAGGGAGATCATCAATTAAATATATAGAAATATCTATCCAGATATTGGTAGATATTGGCAAGGGTTTGATAGACATAAGGAGGAGTGTTGTTTCACCCTTGTTGTATTAGCAATTATCACATTTAGCCACCATCTATTGAATTGAATTTTTTATTCCCTTACAAAATAAGTTACATCATTCTCATTCATAAAATTTGAGAAACCTTGAGTTCCCTACAAATGGAGAATTATGGAGTTCATAGAATACACCCTACTAAAGATCTGTGATCTAGGGAAGCACCAGATGACCCTTGTATCATAGAGAAGCACCATCCTAAAATAATGTGGTATAATTAAGGGGTTAGTGGCCAAATATTAAATTATTTGAGATAATGAGGAGTCATTTAGATACCCTTGTTGTATAGTGTCCAACCAATTCAAAATAGGCATAGAAATAGCTAAAAGAGAAGCTTAATTTGTAAATGTGTGAGACAAACAATCATCCACAACATAGTCCTTACCCTTCTTGTAAGTTATCTCATAGTCATAACCCATGAGTTTTTTGAAAAAATTCTATTGTGATTGGGTAGAGACCCATTATTATAGGAAATATTTTAGAGTCTGGTGATCATTTTTGATTAAAAAAAAATGATTTCCTAGTAGGTATGGTTACCACTTTTATACTACATATAAAATGGCCATCATTTCCTTCTCATAATTAGAGAGCATTAAATTATTTCCATAAAGGGATTTTTTAGTGAATGTAATGAGGTGTCCTTCTTGGAGGAGAACAACACCAAGTCGATTGCCATAAGCATCACTTTTGATAGTGAAGGTCTTGGAAAAATCTACAATAGCTAGAACATGTGTAGTACACATAGCTTATTTCAATTCTTCAAATGCACACTTAGTAGCTTATGTCCAAGTAAAATAATACTTTTTGAAAATAGATATTAGTGGATTTGAAATATTCACATAACCCTTGATATACTTGTGATAGTATCTAGTTATCCCTAAAAAACCATAGAGGCTCTTGAGTGTCTAAGGATGTAGCCAATTTGTCATGGTAGTTATTTTTTAGCATCCACCTAAATCCTTTGGGATGAAAGTAAATTTGGAATATTTTGTATAAATATGACGTTTAAATAGAATTTGCAGTGCAAGATCCAGATGTTGGAGATGCTCAGACCATGTTTTAATATAGATGAGAATATCATCAAAGAAGAATAGAATGCATTTTTGTAGGTAGGGCCAAAATATTTAATTCATCAATGCATATAATGTTGAAGGAGCATTAGTGAGGCCAAATGACATGACTAAAAAATCATAGTGGCCATCATGTGTGCTAAAAGTTGTCTTAGGGATATCATCCTCATGAAGCAAGATCTAGTGATATCTAGAGCAGAGATCTAACTTGCAGAAAAAATGAGCACCATGAAGCTCATCAATAATAGGGATTGGGAAATTATCCTTGACTATAAGGTGATAGAGTATAAAAAAATTAATGTAGAGGTGCCATGACCCATCTTTTTTCTAGACAAGGAGAACTGGGGAAAAATATGGGTTAGTACTGGGGTGAATAATTCCTTGCTTCAGTAAGTCTCAAATGAGCATCTCGATCTTAGTATTTTGATAAAATGGGAAGAAATAAATCCTAATGTTGGGAAGAACACTTCCAAGAAAGAATTGAATATAGTGGTCCTTTAGCTGTGAAGGTGGAAATCCCACTAGTTTTGATAAAGACATGTGCATACCTCTACAAAATGGTTTGTAGATCTAAAGGAGTAGTGGAGACTATTGATGGTTACAGTTGAATGGAATGGACTTGGGAAATGACACCATGTGAATTATTATTTTGAATATTTTCCATGAGATGTGAAATTATGATGCTAAGATATCTTAGTTTTAAGCCTTTCAATGTGTGTTTTTATCCATTATCTGAAAACTGCATCCAAAGTTTAGTAAAATCCCATAAGTTGGGTCTAAGTGTCTGTAACCACTAGGCTCCCAAAATAACATTAAATCCACCTAAGGTCAAGGCAAACATTTTATATTGTAAGTTATATTCTCCAATAGAGATAAGTGCATTATGACACTTCCCTTTACAAGTTAGTATGCCCCCATTAACAATCATGACTTCACAGTTGGAAAAAGGATGGATAAAACAATCAGCCTGTTTGGTGATCCAAGGGTTAATGAAGTTATGAGTGCTACCTAAATCAATGAGTATTATGAGAGGGATATTATTGAATTAACCCCTAACCCACATGGTTTATGGGGTAGTTATTCTTTCTAAGGTATGAAGAGAGATCTCTAGTTGGTCTTCCTAAGAAGCAGGTTCTATAATTGCCTGAGTTTCTTTTAGATCATCTGTTGTATCTTGAACATCTTCCCAATCTTCAATTTTAGGTGGATATTCCACATCCAATATTTAGATATTTTGATCAACAAATCAATGTCCCTGAGTGAATTTATCATCAAAATTATAACATAGACCTTTTTATCTATGGGCTTGCATCTCTACTTCAGTCAAATGCTTGATATGAGTGGTTCTGAGGGCTGACATTGTGTGAGATCATTATGAAGTTATATTTTTAAATGGAGAAAAATTAGATTTAAATCACTATTGAGCTATGATCTTGTCTTTTGCCAAATTATCCAACCCTAAGGCTTCCATCATTATGTTAGGATAAAACATTTTGACATTAGATCTAATTACATCCTTTAGTCCACTAATAAAGTAACTCTTGAAGAACTCATCAAACAATCCCTCTATGTGATTAACTAGTTTTTCAAATTCTATTTGATATTTTCTCACTATTCCTATTTGCTAAATTTTAGTGAGTGCTCCAGTGAAGTCATCAAAATAAATAGGGCCAAACCATTGTAAAATGAGGGTGTAAAAATTGGTCCATATGGGTTCATCATGAGCCTTGGTATACCAATGTTACCATTGAAGGGCTTTAAGTTCCAAGTGAAAGGATGCAAGTGGAGCCTTGTTGGTATCAAAAGTATTATGTAGACTAAAATATTGTTCTACCTGATAGATCCATCTATTTGGTTCTACACCATTGAATCAATAAAAATTAAGCTTCAGTCCATGATAATTGCTAGAAGAAGAAAACCCATTGTTTAAAGAAGACTCTGGATGTCATCTATTGTTCATGGTGGTATGTTGAAGACTGAGGCTAATAATTTTTTCATCAAGATCTTTGGTGTGGTTCTTGAGGGTGGCAATTTCATCTTCCATGTTTTTTGCTCCTATTTAGGTTACTACCATGACCTGAATAATAATTATTTTTTGCAATGGATAGGAAAACTAGAGCTAAGACATGTTTAGTAAGGAGAGTTTTGAATTTGGGAAAACACAAAAGGGTAAAGGGGAATTTAATAATTGTTTTACATAGTGGGAGTATGATTGATGAAGGCAAGGGAAATTTTAGGAGTGAAAATGGAAAAATTGGAAAATTTGTCAAAGAGGGATAAAGGAGTAGAAAGAGATGATGAACATAGTGGAATTTTTTGAGGCAAATGAATAAAAATAGAAGTTGTGGAAAAACCCAAAAAAGGGAAAGTTGAGATTCATGGGAATTAGGAGTGGAATTGAGATATGGGACCTCAAGGAAGAAAATGTAGGGAATGAAATTTTAGGTGTCTAGATAAAGTTTGAAGATCAATGAGGCTATAGATGGAGAGATATTGTAAAAAAATGATTTTTTTCTATTTTTTGTTTCTCTATTTCATGTCTGGTGGTAAATCTTGTGAGAGTCTCTTGATACTTTGTGGATAGTTTTTAGATTCTATTTTGTATCAAATATCTACCTACAAGTCCTTTAATAGTTTGTAGATACTCTGCTGATTGATTTTTTTTGAGTTTGATAGAAATATTTTGAAACTAAGAGAAATGGGCCCTAAGTTTCAATGGTTACCTAAGGGTTTTTAAAATATCACTCTAGCCACCAATGTCATCTAAGTAAGTACCAATCTCTATAAATTTTTTGGCCATAGATTTTTCTCTTAGTGACAACTCTTGCTTTTCCTCACAGATGGGAACTACTCAATTGGGAAGGGGTTGTTGCCTATTTCACTAGTAGGTCCTCTCAATGGGCTAGTTACTTTGGGGTTCTAATGGTACTCCTCATAATTAGTTTTAGGGCTTTTAACCAAGCACCTCCCATAGTTATGTGGTTAGGTTTTACCCTAATACAAAATAGATTATTGTTATACAAAAAATAATTTAAATGAATTATGCCACAAAATAGAGTTAAGATATTCTAAAATAATATTGAAAGGAAATATGTAGCAAAATAGAGGTAAGACTTTATAAACAAAAAAATATCCCTAGAAAGTGATTTGATACTAGATGAGAGGATCCTCCTACAAAAAATAGATAAAACTGCATGAAATAATAGATTTCTAAAATTAGTTAAAGTACTTAAATGATTATATTGATTGCAGACCACTTTGAGTGGGTAACCTCATTTGAGCAAGCTCAATTCAATAAATTCATGGATGCCTTCATTGGACCCAACACTTACTTAAATATTAATTCTATTCTATGTAACTACTACTTCCCATGAATGTGGGATAAAATAAAATGCTCACAAGATGAATTACAAAGCTTATGCATCCATAACAACTATTAAACTAAAAAAGTAAAAAGAAGAGATATCATAGGTTCATAATGGAATGATGAAGATAAGGATATCTAGAAAGCATGAAACTAGACATCCTTGATAAGAAAGATGAATATCATGTGCCAATTGGATGATAGTGCCCATGTTGAGGAAGACCCTACTCATCTCCACATTGAAACAACTAAGGGGAGTAGGTAAGTTGAGGACACACATTAGGAAATAAATGAGAATTACCACATGATTTTAAAGACCACACAAGTTGATATCAATGTAGAATGAGAACCAAAGATGGCTATTATGGGTGCATATTGATTTGATGTGGAGCTGACACAAATTGTCAAACTAATAAAGGAGTTTCAAGATTTGCTTTTACACAATTACCAAGACATGAAGGGAATCCAACCATCCCTTGGAAAAATGAGCATAAAATTTGTGGATGGTGCATGACCTATCAAAAAACATCTCTAGAAAATGAACACCAATCTTTATGCCAAGTTCAAAATAGAAATTGATAGTATGCTAGCCGTAGGAGTGATCTACCTAGTACAAGATTCAAAATGGGTGATCCTAATGGTGATTAACATTAAAAAGGATGGGTGTATTTTATTTTGCATGGATTATTGTTTTTTAAATTATTCATATGGCACTGACCCCTTCCTAACTCCATTCACTGATGAAGTCTTGGATGGAGCCACAAGCTACAAAATCTATACTTTCACTGATGGTTTTTTTGGATACCATCAAGTCCCAATTGAAGATGAGGATAGGCCTACGATATCCTTTGTGATAGAATTGGGTTGTTTCACCTATAACATGATGCCATTTGGGCTCAATAATTCACCAACCATATTTTTTAGAGTGGTCATCATTACATTCAAGGATTTTATCCATAAGTTCCTTTAAGTGTACCTTAATGATTAGACTATCTATGGGCTCGTGAGAGGCCATTATGATAACTTGTGCCTCATGTTTGAGAAGCATAGATAGATAAAAATATATTTAAACCTTAATAATTTCATATTCATGACACCTTTTGTCACATTGCTTAGGCATATCATCTGCAAAGATAGTCTACTTGTTGATCTTGTGAAGATTGTCATTATTATTTAGCTCTAGACTCCTTCCACACAAAGAGACATTCATGCCTTTATTTTACATTATGATTATTATACAATGTTTATAAATAGATATGTAAGGATCTTAGACTAACAAAAGATCTATTGTACAAGGATGGCCCATTCTACTAGGGCACAACACAAGAGGATGTCTTTGAAACTTTGAAGCTCAAGTTGGCTATCATGCCTATTCTTTAGTTTTCTAACTATATGAATCCATTCCATGTCCATGTTGATGCATCTAGGTCTGAAATTGGTACCATTCTAGTATATCCTAGTGAAGGTAAGATGGATCATCTTATCTCCTTTGTTAGTCATAAATTGACCCCGATAGACTAAAATTACACAATTACCAAATGTGAGGTGTTGGCAATGGTCTAGCCCTCCAAAAATTTAGGAAATATTTATTGGACACTTTATTCATCTTTTTAACCTATCATGAGGCACTTAAGTACCTTTTTAATAAGCCCATTCTCCATGGGCACATGTATACATGGATAGTTCTAGTTTAGGAATTCCAATTATCAATTTTAGTGAAACCTTGAAATCAGGCGTTAGGGCTAGACCATTTATATTACATCAATTCTAGAAATGCAATAATGTCGATTAAATATGACACACTAGATGTATAAATCTATAGGCTATAGTACATTTTTAAGACTTGGTGGAGATAGACTCATTTCTAATGTCTGGGTTTACACCCTAGATCATGCCCACCAAAGAAAAGAAACAACTCATCATTCATGCTACCCCATTTTAGATCATTAGTTGGGAGAGATATAAATTAATTCAAGATTAATTCCTACATTGATGTGTTTTGGAACAGAAAATAGACTCTATTCTAATAAGGTGCATGAGGGGATTGTAAGAGGCCATTACATTAGAGATGCAATGGTGTGTAAAGTGCTATAATTGGGCTTGTGGTGGCCAAGTGTGTTCCATGATGCAAATAATTATGCTAATGCATGTGACATATGCCAGTGCATATAGAAGCCCAAGCATCAGTATGAGATGCCTCTCATCCCCATTTTTCCCAAGCATCATTTAAGAAATATGCCATTACTTTTTTTGGGCTAATTACTCCTGTAGCAAGCCACATAGGCATAAGGTATATTTTGGTGACACCTAAAAACTTCATAAAGTGGGCTAAGGTAGTGCCTACTAAAAATTAAATTACCACCATTTCCATGTGATTCATATGGGAAAACATCATAAGTTACTATGGGTTCCTTCTCATTTTAACTAGTGATGGAGGAACACACTTCCTCAATGAAACTATGAAAATTTTTCTAGTCGAGTACATGGTGGTGCACCATAATACCAGCCCATATCATCCCTAATAAAATGTCACAACTAAGGCATTTAAAAAAATATTGAGAATGTGCCTCATGAAACTATTGATGTTGGTCATAATGACTGGGATGATCAAGTGTCAATGGTATTATGGGCATACATCATAACATACAAGCACTTGAATAAATATACATGATTCCAACTAATGTTTGGCATTGAGGCAATTAGACCAATGGAGTTGTTGGTTCAATGAAACTATGAAAAAATTTCTAGTCGAGTACATGGTGGTGCACCATAATACTAGCCCATATCATCCCTAATAAAATGTCACAACTAAGGCATTTAAAAAAATATTGAGAATGTGCCTCATGAAACTATGTGATATTGGTCATAATGACTGGGATGATCGAGTGTCAATGGTATTATGGGCATACATCATAACATACAAGCACCTAAATAAATCTACATCATTCCAACTAATGTTTGGCACTGAGGCAATTAGACCAATGGAGTTGTTAGTACCATCATTATGAATTACATGAATTGGTTGCCTAGAAGACCAAGATTCATTATGTTCAAGGTCAAAGGACTTGGAGTGGTTGGATGTGGTGCACACCCAAGTAAGATGGAGATATCAAATAAAAAAGGCATACCTAAAATTATGGCATGATAGGCATATCAAGTGAAAAGTACTAACTAAAAGATAATTGGTATTGATATATGATTCCAAGTACCTAAGGAACCCAGGTAAGCTATAGATAAGGTGGATGCACTCATATGTTATACACCACATATTGGTGATAGGTTCATGTAAGTTTTGCATGTTGGTTGGAAAAATGTTCCCTGGGTATTTCAAAAACAATAGACTAAAGCCTTATAGGCAATAAATGATGTTGTTAAGTAGGAAATATACTATAGTGGGGTGAATCAATATATTATATATATATATATATTAATTAATCTAATTTGTTTTCTTTAACCACTTAATCACACATTCAAGATATGCAATAAAATTGAAACCATAACATGCACCACATGAGAGAGAGAGAGAGAGAGAGAGAGAGAGAGAGAGAGAGAGAGAGAGAGAGAGAGAGAGAGAGAGAGAGAGAGAGAGAGAGAGAGAGAGAGAGAGAGAGAGAGAGAGAGAGAGAGTAGATTTTTATGTAGAAACCCAAAGTGGGAAAAACCATAGAGAATAATCTCAAGTATATGAATGATCACCAACTCAAATTACAAAGTTCATAAACACCAACTTATAAGAGCACCAACCCCTTTGTCGAGAACTAACACAACAACTATTTGTGAGCACCAACCCATAGGAGCACCAACCCCTCTTGTGTATAAAATAAAACTATCTCTCAATGTTTTTTACTCAAAAAATGATAGAACTCTACAATATATCCTAATTTTATCTTCTCTTTTCTTATATAAAAAAATTACAAAACCATGCACTATCTTGAATATTACAAATGACTTCTCAAGCCTTTATTTATATCTTTCCAAATGACTTTTGGCATTCACCCTTTGTGATGCTTCAATCCTCATGGAAAAGGGTGCCAAACTTGTATGACCCTTTGTATCCTTGAATTTTAAAAGTCACATAGTGACCCTTCATAATCCAATGCATCCTTTCCTCTTTCATCTTTATCTTGGTGACCTTTCAAAGTCCTTAAGGTGACTCTTCATAGAAAAATGCACCATACCCTCTTTTGTCTTCACTTGGTGACTCTTTAAATTTCTCAAGATGATGCTTCATGGGAAAATCCATCCCATTCCTCTTTTTTATTTACCCCATGACTCTTTGACTTCTCCATGGGCCCTCTTTTGACTTTTATGCAACCAAAAATATATTCATTAATATTAAATAAATATTAACACACATTAGCCAAAATATGAATATTAAAAACACCATTAAATTCTATGGGACCTTTATCACCAATGCTAGACCTTTGACATCAATGATAATATTTCCAACAATCTCCCCCTTTGTCATTGATGGTAACCTCTAATTGAAATTACCACATCCTAAAATTTGCACTGTACGTGCCAACCTACACATACTACCATCTAAGAAACATATAATAACTCCCCCTTACTATAGCAACTTGTACCTATTTTTTCACTTGTACCTATTCTTGTACCTATTTCTTTTTTTATCCCCCTTTGACATCAATGGTAAAGGGCCTATCTTGGAGCTAACACTTATCTCCCCCTCTACTGATGTTGATCCTCAATGGTAGAAATTAAAAGAAATTACCACCAACTTTTCCTATAGATACTCAAATGTGTCTTTTGGTAGTATCTCTGTGAAAATATCTACAATCTATTCTATAGTACTGATATATTCCATCTTAACCTAGTGATCTACAATTTGCTCTCTCAAGAAGTAATATCTAATGGGAATATGTTTTGTTCTTAAATGCATCACTAGATTATTCAAAATATTAGTAGTACTTGTGTTTTCACAAAAAAATAGAAATAGGTTCATCATATTTTACCTTGATATCTTCTAAAGTTTTCTTGATCCAAAGAACTTGAGTACAACACAATACTACTACAATATAATATGCTTCAACTATAGAAAGTGATACCAAGTTCTACTTCTTTCTCAGCAATGATACTAAGTTATCACTGAGGAAGAAATTTCCTCCACTTATACTCTTTTTTTCATCCAAGAAACTTAGCCAATCTAAATTTCTATAAGCAACCAAAGTGAAATCTCTATCTGTGAGATACCACAATCCATAATCCAATGTCCACTTGATATATCTGAATATTCTCTTCACCAACTAAACATCACTATCTTTTAGAGCTAATTGATATCTTAAAACCATACCTATTACATGCATGATGTCTATCCTTGATGATGAACAAATATTGATTTGTAATAGATGAATCTTCATTCCTTCTCACCTTATTTCCTTTATTCACTGGTGTGCTAACTAGTGCACAATCCTCAAAATCAATTTTTTTTTATCATTTTCTTGGCATATTTACTTTGAGATATGAAAATTCCTTTATGTAACTAAAATATTTAAAACCTTAAGAAAAATGATAATTTTCCAAGCATAGACATCTCAAATTTTGTTTGCATATTATCAAAAAATTCTTTTGTCATCTATTCAATTTTTCCTCCAAAAATGATGTCATCAACATATACCACAATAGTCAATTGATGCTCACCTTCTATTTTGATGTAGAGATTACTATCAGTAAATCCTCTCTTGAAACCTTGATCATATAGGCACTTATCAACTCTTGCATACCAAGCTTTGAGAGTTTGTTTCAATCCATATAGTGCTTTCTTCAATCTACATACATGGCTAGTAACATTTGAGAGAATAAATCCCTTAGGCTGCTTAATGGAGACCTCTTCTTCTAGATTCATATTTAAAAAGGTAGATTTAACATCCATTTGAAACACTTTGAAATTTTTAAACACTACATATGCAAGAAACATTCTAATAGCATGTAGCCTTGTTATTGGTGCAAAATTTTCTTCAAAATCTATTCCCTCAATATGAGCATATCCTTTACATACTAATCTTTCTTTATTCTTGGTCACCTCTCTATTTTCATTCAACTTATTTTTGTAAACCCATTTTTTTTCTATCACATTATGATCTTTTAGTCTAGGCACTAATTCCCAAGTATCATTCTTTTCTATCTAATTTAATTCTTTATCCATTGCCTTAACCCAATGCTTATCATGTTTAGCTTTTGAAAAAGTTCTAGGCTGAATTTTGGATAAAAAAGAGAAATTAACTTGCTTAGATTCACTTACCATCATTCTTATAGTGTGAATTCCTTCATTTATGTCCCTGATGATGTCAATTTCATTATGATTTATCTAGACATATTTGGATGTGGTTTTGGTGTCCTTTTTTTCCTTCTTCTCATCTAATTCTTCAAAATCTTCCTCTTCAATGATTTTAGGGATGTCTATTGGATCACTAATTCTTTGTGATCCATCTTTTTCTATCCTAACACTTGCACTTTCAACTATCTTCTTGGTTCTTTTGTTATAACATTTATAATCTTTAATTTTCTAGGATTAACTAATAAATATACCTTCATCTACTCTAGATTCAAATTTACCAAGTTTTTCATCAATTCTTTTTACAAAGCATCTACTATCAAAAACTCTAAAATAATCAACTGTAGCTAGTTTTTCTTTCATATCTCATAAGGATCCTTGTCACTATTGATTATCAATAATGCTTTATTCTAGATATGTACTGCTATACCAATTACCTCTCTCTAATATTTATCTAGTATCTTGGATTCATTTAGTATTATCCTTACCATCTCCTAAACTATTTTGTTTCTTCATTCAATTACTCCATTTTGTTGTGGAGTCCTAGTTGCTAAATAGTGTCTCTTTATTCCATGGTCTTCATAATACTCAATAAATTGATCTGGCATGAATTATTCTCCTTGATCTGATCTTAGGAACTTAATCTTCAAACTACTTTCATTCTCAACTAATGCTTTGAATGTTTTGAAATGTCTGAAAGCTTCTATTTTTTTAAAACATTATCCAAGTTGTACATGAAAAATCATCAATAAAAAATATGAAATATTTCTCAACTTGAGTACTTTGAGTTCTCACTGGTCCACATAAATCAGTTGTTAAGCACGGGATATACTAAGAGGGGGGGTGAATCAGTATATCATATATCTAATAAAAACTTTCCTTTAATCAAAATCCACTTAATCAAACATTCAAGATATGCAATAAAACTCAAACAATAAACACCACACAAGATAGAGAGAGACACTAGATATAATGTGGAAACCCAATGTGGGAAAAACCATGGAGAACAATCTCAAGTATATGATTGAGCACCAACCTAAACAATATTCACAAGCACAAACTTGCAGGAGCACCAAACCCCTTTGCCAAGCACCAACCCAGGTACTGTTCATGAGCACCAACCCACAGGAACACCAAATCCCTTTGCCCAGAACCAACCCAGCTACTATTGGTGAGCACCAACCCACAAGAGCACCAACCCCTTTGTGTATACCACACACCTATCTCTCAATGTTTCTATCGCAATAAATGATAGTTCAATACAACATCTCTTTCCTCTCTCTCACCTTTGCTCTTCTAAGCTAGATATAACAAATACAAATCATATTCATCTCTCACAATTATTCTTCTAAGCTAGATATTACTATATCAAATCAACCTCTATTTCTCATATATACAAATGGCTTCTCAAGCCTTTATTTATAGCTTTCCAAATGACCTTTGGTCTTCCCCCTTTGTGACCCTTCAATCCTCATGGAAAATGGTGCCAAACTTGTATGACCCTTCATATTTAAGCCTTTGAAAAGTCATGTGGTGACCCTTCATGATCAAAAATGTCCTTCCCTCTTTTGTCCTCATCTTGGTGACTTTTCGTATTCCTTAAAGTGTCCCTTCATGAGAAATTTTTTCCTTCCTATTTTGTATTCACTTGGTGACTCTTAAAATTCCCCAAGATGACTCTTCATGGGAAAATGCATCCCATACTTCTTTTGTCTTTATCCCATGACTCTTTGACTTCTCCATGGGCCCTTCTTTTGTCTCATATGCAACCAAAAATATATTCATTAATATTAAATAAATATTAACTCATATTAGCCAATATATATTTATTACAAATAACATTAAATGAAATGGGGCCTTTATCACTAATAATGTTAAACCTTTGACATTAATGACAATATTTCCAACAATCTCCCCCTTTGTCATTGATGGCAACCTTAATCCTGAAACTACCACATCCTGTCACCTACACATACTATCATCTAAAAACATATAGTAACTCCCCCTTACTATAGCAACCTATACCTATTCCTTGTACCTATTTTTTGCACTTGTACCTATACCTATTATTCTCCCCCTTTGACATCAACGGCAAAGGGCCTACCTGGAGCTAACACTTAGCTCCCCCTCAACTGATGTTGAACCTCAATGGCAGGAAGTAAAGGAAATTACTCCCAACTTCTCTCGCAGATACTCAAATGTGTCTTTTGGTAGTGCCTTTGTGAAAATATCTACTATCTACTCTGTAGTACTAATATATTCCATCTTAACCTATTGATCTACAACCTGCTCTCTCAAGAAGTGATATCTAATGGTAATATGTTTTGTTCTTGAATGCATTACTAGATTTTTTGAAATATTTATAGCACTTGTGTTATCACAAAAAATGGAAATAGGTTCATCATACTTTACCTTGATATCTTCCAAAGTTTGCTTCATCCAAAGCACTTGAGTACAACAAAATATTACTGTAATATATTCTGCTTTAGTTGTATAAAGTGATACTGAGTTCTGCTTCATGCTTAGCCATGATACTAAGCTATCACCAAGGAAGAAAGCTCTTTCACTTGTACTCTTTCTGTCATCTAAGCACCCTGCCCAATCTGAATCTATATAAGCAACTAAAGTGAAATATTTACCTATGGGATACCATAATCCATAATCCAATGTCCCCTGGATATATCTAAATAGTCTTTTCACCAACTGAACATGACTATCTCTTAGAGATGACTGATATCTTGCAACCATACCTACTGCATGCATGATGTTTAGTCTCGATGCTATCAAATATAAAAGACTACCAATCATAGATCTATACAAAGATTGATCTGTAACAGGTGAATCTACATCCTTGCTCACCTTATTTCCTATACACATAGGTGTGCCAACTAGTACACAATCCTCAAAACCAAATTTCTTCAACATTTCCTTGGCATATTTACTTTGAGATATAAAAATTCCTTTATTTGATTGAAATATTTGTAATCCTAAAAAATATGATAATTCTCCAAGCATTGACATCTCAAATTCTTTTTGCATTCTATCAAAAAATTCTTTTGTCATCTTTTCAATATTTCCTCCAAAAATGATATCATCAAGATATACCACAACAATCAATTAATGCTCACCTTCTATTTTGATGTAAAGATTACTATCAGCAAATCCTCTCTTGAGTCCTTGATCTTGTAGGTACTTATTAAGTCTTACATATGAAGCTTTGGGAGCTTATTTTAATCCATATAATGTTTTCTTCAATCTGCATACATGGTTACTAATATTCAAGAGAATAAACCCCTCAGGCTACTCAATGTAGACCTCTTCTTCAAGATTCCCATTTAGGAAGGTAGATTTGACATCCATTTGAAACACTTTGAAAATTTTAAATACTTCTTATGCAAGAAACATTCTAATAGCCTCTAACCTTGCTACTGGTGCAAAAGCTTCTTCAAAATTCCCTCAATTTGAGCATATCTTTTACATACTAATCTTGCTTTATTTTTGGTTACTTCTCCATTTTCATTCAATTTATTTCTATGAACCCATATTGTTCCTATCACATTGTGATCTTTTGGTTTAGGCACTAATTCCCAAGTATCATTCTTTTCTATTTGATCTAATTCTTCATCCATGGCCTTAACCCAATGCTCATCATGTCTAGCTTCTGAAAATTTGCTAGGTTGAATTTTAGATAACAAAGAGAAATTAACTTGTTCAAATTCACTTACCATCATTCTTCTGGTGCAAATTCCTTCTTTTATGTCCCTGATGATGTCACTTTCATTATGATTTTTCTAAACATATTTGGATGGAGTCTTGGTGCCCTTTTTATCCTTCTCCTTTTATTCATCTTCATCTGATTCTTCAAAGCCTTCCACTTCAATGATTTCAAGAATGTCTACTGGATCACTGATCTTTTATGTTCCATCTTCTTCTATCCTGACACTTGCACTTTCAATAATTTTCTTGGTTCTTTTTTTATAACATTTATAATCTATACTTTTGCAAGAATAACCAAGAAATATACCTTCATCTACTCTAGATTCAAACTTACCAAGTTTTTCATTGGTTCTCTTTATGAAGCATTTGCTACTGAAAACTCTAAATTAATCAACTATTGTTGGTTTGTCTTTTCATAGCTCATAAGCAGTCTTGTCACTATTGACTCTTAATAAAGCTCTATTCTCAATATGCATTGCTGTACTAACCACTTCTCTCCAATATTTATTTGCTATCTTGGATTCATTTAACATTGTCCTCACCATCTCCTGAATTGTTCTATTTTTTCATTCAACTATTCCATTTTGTTGTGGAGTTCTGGCTGCTGAATACTATCTCTTTATTCCATGATCTTCACAAAACTCAATAAATTGATCTGAAATGGATTATCCTCCTTGATTTGATCTTAGACACTTAATCTTTAGATTAGTTTCATTCTCAACTAGTGCTTTGAATTGTCTAAAAGCTTTTGATTTTTTCTTTAAAAACATTATCCAAGTCATACATGAAAAATCATCAATAAACAACATGAAATATTTATCACCTTAAGTACTTTGAGTCCTCATAGGTCCACATAGATCAGTGTGAACAAGATCTAGCATCTGAGTGGTCAAGTACTCTTTTGTTTTGAATCACCATCTAGCCTGCTTCCCATGTTGACAAGGTCCACAAATCATGTTAGATGGCTTTGTGATCTTTGGAAGATTCTTGGCTACTTTATTTTTACAAATTTTGACAAGATTGTCAAAATTTATGCGCCCCATTCTCTTGTGTCATAGCCAACTTTCTTCAATTTGGATCAAACAACATTTTTGACCTTTGATGTCTGATAGCATATATAAGTTATTACCTATTCTTTGAGCATCTGCAATCAATACATCTGAATCTTTTATTTTAATTTCACAACCTTTTGCATAAAACTTTAGTGTGTGCCCCTGATCACACATTTGACTTACACTCAAAATATTATGCTTAAGATCTTCTACATATAAAACATTTTCAATTTTAGTTCTACCATTATCTAAACTTAGTGTACCTTTTCCAACAATTTTGGCAGTAGTATTGTCCCCAAATTTCACTATGCCACCATTGATGTTCTTCAAGGTTATAAACTTGCTCTTGGCTCTTATCATGTGCTTCAAACATCTACTATCAATAAACCATGGATTTTCTTCATTTCTTACATGAAAAGCTGTCTGGACCAACATAGAACTTTCAGATTGTTTCTTTTGCCATGTTTGAACCTTTTTCTTGATGAATGGAGCCCTGAAACTCTAGTCCTTCTTGACAGACTCGAACATGCTTCTACAATACCAAGCTATGTGTCTGAAGTTGTTACACTTGTAACAAATTATGATCTCTTCATCAAAGCTTGATAGAGGAGCAAAAGAGTTATAGCTTTTGCTTGACTCTACATGACCTTCTTTTTCCTTATTTTTGAGATTTTTAGCTCTTTTTCTACATTCTAATTTCTTATGACCATATCCATTACAATAAAAATAGTAACCATAAAAATAAGACCTATTTAAGAATCTCTAACCTGATTACCTTTTATAGCTTTATTACTTCCAGCCTTCTTTGTCCTTTGTATTCTTCACTTCTTCACTTCTTGTTTCTTTATTAGTAAGAGCTTCAACATAGCTCTTCTTCTTTTCAAAACTAATACTTGTCTTATCTGATATTGCCTTTTGGCTTTCTAATATCTTATTTAGCATATTAGTGTTATTCTTAAATTTTGAATCATTGACTATTTTATTATTAACTACTTTCTCAATCTCTTTTTTTAAAGAGGAAATTTTAGTAACATACCTTTCACATTCTTTTCTTGATATTTCCAACTATGCTGTTAGATCTTCAATTATCTCCTTTGAATTGTTTTCTTTTCTCTCGATTTGATGCTTCAATCTTTGATTTTTCTTTTCAACAACTTTCAACTCTTCTAAGGCACACATGAGTTCTCCTTCCATATTCACTTTGGCTTCATCCTCTTCTTCTTCTTGATCAACTATTCTTTTGCTTGTAGAGGCATATTTATGTATTGTCATCTTGTGCTTTCCGAATCTACCTTCAAGCTGTAAAACTTTTTCAAAAAGGAACCTGCTTTGATACCAATTGTTAAGCATAGGATATACTGAGAGGAGGAGTGAATCAGTATATCATATATCTAATAAAAACTTTCCTTTAACCAAAATCCACTTAATCAAACATTCAAGATATGCAATAAAACTCAAATAATAAACACTACACAAGATAGAGAGAGACACCAAATATAACATTAAAACCCAATGTGGAAAAAACCATGGAGAAAAATCTCAAGTATATGAATGAGCACTAACCCAAACAATATTCACAAGCACAAACTTGAAAGAGCACCAAACCCCTTTGCCAAGCACCAACCCAGCTACTGTTCATGAGTACCAACCCACAAGAGCACCAAACCCCTTTGCCGAGCACCAACCCAACTACTATTCATGAGCACCAACCCACAGGAGCACCAACCCCTTTGTGTATACCACACACCTAGCTCTTAATGTTGTTATCTCAACAAATGTTAGTTTAATACAACATCTCTTTCCTCTCTCTCACCTTTGCTCTTCTAAGCTAGATATAACAAATACAAATCATATTCATCTCTCACAATTGCTCTTCTAAGCTAGATATTACTATATCAAATCAACCTCTATTTCTCATATATTCAAATGGCTTCTCAAGCCTTTATTTATAGCTTTCTATATGACCTTTGGTCTTCCCCCTTTGTGACCCTTCAATCCTCATAGAAAATGGTGCTAAACTTGTATGACCCTTCATATTCAATCCTTTGAAAAGTCATGTGGTGACCCTTCATGATAAAAAATGTCCTTCCCTCTTTTATCCTCATCTTGGTGACTTTTCGTATTCCTTAAAGTGTCCCTTCATGAGAAATTGTGCCCTTCCTCTTTTGTCTTCACTTGGTGACTCTTGGAATTCCCCAAGATGACTCTTCATGGGAAAATGTGTCCCATCCTTATTTTGTCTTTATCCCATAGCTCTTTGACTTCTCCATGGGCCCTTCTTTTGTCTCATATGCAACCAAAAATGTATTCATTAATATTAAATAAATATTAACTCATATTAGCCAAGATATACTTATTACAAACAATATTAAATGCAATGGGGCCTTTATCACCAATAATGCTAAAGCTTTGACATCAATGAAAATATTTCCAACATCAGTGTGAATGTGCTCTAACATCTAAGTGGTTGAGTATTATTTTATTTTAAACCACCTTCTAGCCTACTTCCCATGTTGACAAGGTTCATAAAGTGTGTTGGATGGCTTTGTAATCTTTGGAAGATTTTTGACTACTTTTTTCTGATGATGTTGACAATATTGTCAAAATTTATGTGTCCCATTCTCCTATACCATAGCCAAATTTCTTCAATCTGACTCAAACAACATCTTTGACCTTTGATGTCTAATAGCATATACAAATTATTGCCTATTCTCTGAGCATCTGTAACTAACACATCTAAACTTTTCTCCTAATTTTTCAACCTTCTACATAAAAATTTAGTGTGTGTCTCTAATCACACATTTGACTTACACTCAAAATATTATGTTTAGGACCTTCTACATACAAAACATTTTTAGTTTTAGTTTTACCATTATCCATACTTAGTGTACCTTTTCTAGTAATTCTAGTAGTAGTATTATCTCTAAATTTCACTATGCCACCATTGATCTTCTTCAAGGTTATGAACTTACTCTTGTCTCCTATCATGTGCCTCAAACATCCACTATCAATGAACCATGGCTTTTCTTAATTTCTTGTATGCAAAGTTTTCTGTACCAACATAGATTTTTCAAGTTATTTCTTCTACCATGAACCTATCTAAACTTTCTTCTTGATGAATGGACCATTAAAACTCTGGTCCTTCTTGACTGACTCAAACATGCTTTTATAGTATTGAGCTATGTGTCCAAATTTGTTTTACTTGTAACATATTATGGCCTCTTCATTAAAGCCTAATAGAAGAGCAAAAGAGTTGTGGCTCTGCTTAACTCTACATGAGTTTCTTTTTCCTTATTTTTAAAATTGTTAACCCTTTTTCAACATTCTATTTTCTTATGACCATATCCATTAAAATAAAAATAGTAACCATAAAAATAGGACCTATTTGTGTATCTCTGACCTGATTTCCTTTTATATCTTTGTTCCTTCCATCCTTCTTTATTTGATATGTCTTTCATATTCTTAACTTCTTCCCTTTTTATTTTCTCTTTTGTAAGAGCTTCAGCATAGCTCTTTTCTTTTTATGTGTTAACCTCATTTTTGAAAGTAGTGGCCTCCCATTTATCATTTTTAAATTCAATACCTATCTTATCTGACATTGATCTTTGACTTTCTAATATCTTATTCAACATATTAGTGTTATTCTCAAATTTTAAATCATTGGTTTCTCTATCATTGATTGCTTTATTTATTTTCCCAAGATCTGATTTTAAGAAGCAATTTCAATAACATACCTTTCACATTCTTTACTTACTTTTTGAAACTATGTCATTAGATCTTTTTCATTCTTCTTGGCTTCTTTAAAGTGTGTTTGTGATCTTCAATTATTTCCTTTGACTCCTTTTCATTTTTCTCAATCTGGAGCTTCAATCTTTGATTCTTCTTCCTAATATCTTTCAACTCTTCTAAGGCACAAATGAGCTCTCCTTGTAGATTTACTTCAACTTCATCATGTTATCTTTCTTGATCACCTATACTTTTGCTTGTAGAGGCATCTTCATGTATGGCCATAAATAGAATATCTTCTTCTTCTAAATCACTGACTCCACTATCTTTTGTTGATCTAAGATCTTTAGAAAACAGACTCTTCTTCTTGAATCCCTTCTTGAATTTTTCTTTGAAATTATTCTGGTATATAGACTTTCCTTCTTAATTGTCACCATTACCCTTATCTGGGAACTTAGCTGTAAAATGCTCAATCTTTCCACATTTAAAATGTAATTTTCCTTGATATTTACTTGTACCATTTTTTGGCTTATGAATAAATAGAGCTTTATTATTGGCTTCACCACTGCTAGAACTGTCACCTAATTCTTGAATCATAACCTTCTCTTTCTTTGATGTCTTGAAAACAGCTTCTCTCTTTTAGGGTTTCTCTTGTTCAGTTTACATCTTATATGCTGTAAGAATACCATGTCGCTCATCCATCTTTAGCTTGGCTAAATTTTTCATCTTTTTAATTTCCAAAACTTTTTGTACCACGATTGATTCGTCTAACTTTTCTCCAAGACCTTGAATCTGATTGACAATTTGATCAACTTATAAAAGGCGACTTGCTATATTTTCTTCCTCTTCCATCTTCAAACTCTCAAACTATCTTTTAAAAGTCTAAATCTAAGCTTACTAAACCTTTCCATCACCTTTGTAAATATTCTCAAGCTTTACCCAAGTTTCATGAGCATATTTACATTGCATACATTTAACAAATTATGATTCACATAAACCATATAAAATAACATTTAAAGCTTTGACATTATTTTCACTTGCCTTCTTATCCACTAGAGTAGTTACAAGTGTCTATGGCTCTTCATATTCCTCCACCACTGCTTGCCAAATGTTAAATCTAATGGCCATCAAATAAGTCCTCATCCTTATGCTCCAAAATAATAATTTGTCCCATTAAACAAAGGTGCCTTATTTGTAGAAAAACTTTCATGTGATCTAGTCATCATGCTTTCCCAAATCTACCTTCAAGCTGTAAAACTTTTTCAAAAGGAACTTGCTCTGATACCAATTGTTAAGCATGAAATGTATTGAGAGGGGGGTGAATCAGTATATTATATATCTTTTTCTTAATATATTTTCTTTTATTTAACCACTTAATCACACATTCAAGATATTCAATAAAACTAAAACAATAACATGCACCACACAAGAGAGAGAGAAACCAAATTTTTGTGTGGAAACTCAAAGTGGGAAAAACTAGAGAGAAAAATCTCAAGTATATAAATTATCACCAACTCAAATTACAAAGTTCTTAATCACCATCTTATAGGAGCACCAACCCCTTTATCAAGTACTAACACAACAAATATTTGTTAGCACCAACCCATAAGAGCACTAACTCCTTACAAAGATTTATGAGCACCAACCCATAGGAGCACCAACCCATCTTGTGTATAAAAAACAACTATTTCTCAATTTTGCTTACTCAACAAATGATATAAATTTATAATATCTCTTTCTTTTCTCTCTTTTTTTAGTATATAAAACAATTACAAAACTATGCACTCTCTTGCATATTATAAATGGCTTCTCAAGACTTTATTTATATCTTTCCAAATTACCTTTGGCATTCACCTTTTGTGACCCTTCAATCCTCATGGAAAATGGTGCCAAAATTTCATGACCCTTCATATCCTTGCATTTTAAAAGTCACATGGTGACCCTTCATAAGAAAATGCATCTTTTCCTTTTTTGTCTTTATTTTGGTGACCTTTTGAGTTCCTAAGGTGAATCTTTATGGAAAAATGTGCCATACCCTCTTTCATCTTCACTTGGTGACTCTTGGAATTCCTCAAGATGACTCTTCATGGGAAAATGCATCCCATTTCTCTTTTGTTTTTACCCTATGACTCTTTGACTTCTCCATGGGCCCTCTTTTGACTTTTATGCAACCAAAAATATATTCATTACTATTAAATAAATATTAACACACATTAGCCAGGATACGAACATTAAAAATACCATTAAATGTTATGGGGCCTTTATCACCAATTTTAGACCTTTGACATCAATGACAATATTTCTAATAGATGCTTGCACCATCAGACACCAACTTCTCAATCACAAGTTAGTTGTATTATGATTGACATGAATGACATTTTGCACAAGCCAAACATTTTATTGTATTTGGTAATTATTGTTCTTTTAGAGTGAATAAGTGGTGTTTTTAGGCTCACAAGGGATATTCTAGAATTTTTATGCATAAATCTAGTTAATTGAGTCGAGCATAGATGCTTTTCAATGCACTTGAGGCCAGACACCTAAGTTTATAGGTGCATGAAATGTTCCAAACTTTGAATAAATGAAACCAAATAAGAAACAGAGGCACAAAGGGTAATTATGTATAAATGATGAAACAAATGTACATATGATAAAATTGCACAAAAATTAGAGTGAAGATGCACAACATGATCATGCATATGAGATCAAAATAAAGTGAAGCGCTAGAGGACAAGCATAAGGGATTTGTATGGGGTAGGATAGGACAAGGTAAAGAGATGAAAGCACAAAAAAATTGACCAAAATAAAAAATCACACTTGAAATGAAATCATAGCTAGAAAAAAGATGGAACCATGGAGGCTGAATCACATGCATATTAGGCACTACAATCATGTTGCCAGAAGAAAGGCAAAGGTCACACCAAGTGAATAAAGTGTAGGAGAAAGATCATCATGACATGTTGGCATCCACCCAAAGTGAGGTGGGAAGAGACTTTAAACTACATGTCACTTCACTTAAAATATAGTTAGGAGTTATTGAGGTGATGGTAGAGGCACAAAATATTTTCATTGAATTTGTAGGTGACAATGTATTTTCAAAAAATTTGTGGGACTTTTTGCATTCCAAGAACTCTAGATGCCACTGTGACATTAATCACCTGAAATAAACAAGGTAGATGAAATTAGGGGTATAAAATAGCAAAGGGCCAACTATTTTAGGTTACAAACCTTGAGATAATTTTCACCCAAAAATTAGACCAATGAACTAGAGATGAAGTAAACAAATGCTACCAGAGTGAACCCTTGAGTATTCACAGAAACCAAAAGTGAATGATTGAATAGAGATAAATTGCATTCACATTGATATTATCATAGAGAAGTGTGGGGCACAAATTGTGCAAGAACCAAACAAAATAAAAATTGCATTGACACCAAGGCTACCATTAATAGTAATTGAAGGTCAAAAGCTGAAGACATAGTTGTGGACCTCACAACTTTGAGAAGTGCCAAAAAACATTGAAGGCATTGATAAGCTAAATATACTATGTTTCAACACCAATCAATTTATAATGGGAAAAAATTCATGAGTTTTGGCCCATATTAGGTGTAGAAAGACACCAAGAGGGCATGGATGATAAAAGAAGTAGATGTAGTAAATAAGAAAGTGCAGCTGATAAAGGGAGTTAGTGTCACTGAGGCTGATCTTGAGGCACTTGGAAAAATATCCTATTAGGAGATGTAGTTCCCTAAGGAAGTCTTGGTAGTGTAAATATGGGTATCCTTTACGTACACCTACTGGCTCAAATAATATAACCATCTTACCTCAAATAATTCACAAGACCTAGTACAAGACTAGATGGTGGACATAGAGGCCAAAATAGAACTAGGTGTAGTGTTGTTCGATGTCTCCAACTGAGACAAACTTGTAGTCACTAGTGCAACTCAACTCTATGAGTTGTCATGTTTTTGAAAGTGAGAGAAACTTGTATAGTTCTTCCTCTTATGAATCCATGGAATTTTCATCTATTTTTTAGGGAGGCACATGTAGATATTAACACATCTAATATGCATAATTACTAGGCTTCTAGACTCTAGCATAGACATCTACTAGATGATGGTAGATGAAGCTAAAGTTGAAAGGGTCAAAAAACTCCTAAGGTACTATAAGGGAGGTTTATCATTCCCAATCATAGACATTAAAGACAATATAATGAGAGAATCTACATGCCTCATGAGTTCAAAACTTTTCCCCAATGATGATGGGTAGATGTCATCAAGGCCTACCTATGCATTACCTATCACATGGTACATGGGGTTGAAATTAATATATAAAAAATTCATAGTAGAGGAAATGGTGAAGAATGTGCTTGAGTATCATATAGTGTGAGAGACCTTCCATTAGTGGTCTATATTAATTCTAATTACCATAGAGGAGATTAGAATGTTTGATGGTGATGAAGATAATCTTTAGATCTTCTCAGTGCACTAGGACTCCCCAATGTAGAAATACACAAACTTCACCTGCCCCCCGCCTTTTTCCTAGAATTACAATACTATAATAATGGAGTGGTGTACCCAATATGTCAAATCATTTAGGAAGTAATGACACATCCTAGAGGAGCTCCCCCAAAATATGTTTAGAATGAAAACCTTCATCATTATGAAGCATTTATATGTAGTGTGCCTACCATTAAAATATGACAACCTCTTAGGTTGTCTTAATCTTCCTTATGTATTATCTACAAAATACTTCAATTAGGCACTAAGAAGGATCCCTAGTGCATAATATCTTGACATCCAAGTGAAAAATATGGATTTGGAATGTAATAGGCTATAATACTTATATGTGCACTTGGAGGTAAAGTGACCAAGGATGAGGAGGATCACTTAGATCACACCAACATCCATCACCCCCAAAAATAAGTGATTATAAAGCACATAAATATGATTTATTATTATATGAAGCCAAGAAAGAAGGGTGCAAGTGCTGATAAGGATTATGACCTCCCCCTCTAGATCAACGATGAAGGGAATCTAGCACAAGTATCATAGAAGTCTCCCTAAAATAAAAATGGGGATACACTTGAGGAAATGAAGGAGAATATTAGATTAAATATCACCTCCAATGATGAGGCCACTTCCTTTACACTAAATAAGAAGAAGCATGTGGCCTTTACAATAGGGTTTTCTTCACCCAAGCTAAGGTAGAAGAAAAATAAGTCAAAGTGGGTACTTACAATACCTATAATAACTTTGGTAGAGATAGAAGTACAAGAGGTGCACAAGGAATTAGAGGAATAAGAGGCATGTGAAGAGATGGAGGATGAAAAAGGAGGGATGAGAGTCTACATCATCTAAGAATAAGAAGCGATAGAAGAGCCTAGTGCCAATCAAGTCTAGGAGGCCCTCTAAGGTAGTACTACCACAATGCTTAGAGAATTAGAAAATCCACCTAGTACCTCATCCAAGGATCCCTTCATAAAGCCTCTAGAAATTGAGGAAAAGAGAAGGTGTTGGAATAAAATGAGCCTCAACAATTAACATATAAAGATGGCATTAGAGCTAGAGAAAAAGAAAGAATCTATGAAGGCATATGGCATGACCCAAGAAGAAATTAATAAGGTCAAGGTTGAGGAAATAAGGGATGAGGAAGAAAATACCATGGTAATAATAAATAGGAGAAAGGCTAAGAAAAATAAGGCCTAGGAAAAAAGGGCCTAGAAAGAGAAAGAAGAGAAAAGGGTTATCACAAGCATGGAATCACTAGCAAAGAAAGTAGCTAAGATGCCTAACACCCTTACTAGCACAATAGAAGAAGCTTCACCACAAGCATGCCCAAGTACTAAATGGGTGCCTAGAGATAAATAAGGTGATTTTGGTGCCTTAAAAAAATAAATGAAGATTTAAATTGAGACCTAATAAAGGGAAGAAGGTGAAGCTAGCACTAAGGTAGAAAAAGAGACAGACCAAAGGGACAAGTCTAATGAAGAATCACTACAAGAGAAAGAAGAGGAAGTGTCCTTCAAGGGAAGCATTGAAGAAAGTGATATCATCAAGGAAGAGGAATAATAATAGATGAAGCTTGTCATCACTAAAGAAGATAGTGCCATGCCAAGCCTAAGAGAAAAGGCACAAAAGGAGTGGACTAATAAAGACTATTATATATTTAAATATATTCCCCCAAGAGCTACCATAATAAAGATGTGCCAATAACTATCATTTTCCTTTGATATTTATATGTATAAGCCTCATTTTAAGGTGATGAAAAAGGCTTTATTGGCACATAAAAACTAATATAATGATGGTATTTACTTCTTGTAAACCCCCATATAATGAACCTAGTCAATTCAGCCACTGTACTCTTATAAATCACTTCTGAAGTAGTATGGAAGAACACTATCAATAATGTTAGGGATTCAAAGTGTAATAAGATCATGTTAGAAGTAGAAAAGGAAATAAAGGCCATGACATTTAAATTGAAACAATTGGCTATATGTAGAGGAAGTTGAGCCATCCCTCTTGGATGGCATTAATACTTTAAACTTATTAAAGGTTGATAAGGTGTGTGCACTAGTGGAGCAAATACTCCCAAGGTTAGAGGTAGAGATAGTGCCTAAAGAAGAGGAGGACCCATGCACCATAATAAAGTAAGATATAGTTTCAAAGATTAAAAAGGTTGAATACCTCTTCAAAAAATTAGAAGAATGCACATAAGCAATTGATGCCATATTTATGAACTTATCCAACCAAACATCTATAATCAACACATGCCTCAAGAAGATAAATGGGGAGAGGGAAGAGATGATGGAAAAGGTGTACACTATTATTAGGTCCAAGCATGTATAGATCATGGAAAAATTTAATACATTGAATACCTAGATCACGAAATAGGAGTAAAACCTAGAAGAACCCTTCTATGAATTGCAAACAAAGGTTGGGGAATAAGGAACAATATTAGATAGAAGAGTTATCAGGTCAAAGGAAAGGCTATAAGCCTTCAAAAAAGAGTTATAAAAAACTAAAGTGCTTGCACTTAGTACTGCTTCAATAGATATTGATGGTGCCATTGAAGAAATTAAGCTCACCATCAATGGCTTTGAGGACTTCAATGCTAAATTGAAGGAGAATGTACTAGATTTCTATGTGCTTATGGAATTGAAAGAATATTTTGAGGATGGACTATAAATTTTTCATGGGGTAATTTTGGGCCCATTTTTACCTAAGTCTTGACCCATGATAACTCAATAGACATCTCAATGTGAGGAAATCATTTGAGATGATTTTTATTTTGATATATTTTTTGCAAGATGGATGAATAGATCACACCTTATGCTAGTTGGTAGGTGGTTAACAAATTTTATGATTTTTTAGGCATCTTAAAATAGTAAAATCATGTGGTGATCATAGTACAAAGGGTCAAAATTAATGGAGCCAATGAAATGATTGAGAGAAGCTCCAATTCAACAATCAACATGCACAACTCCACCTTGATAGAAGGTGCTCCTGTAGGTTATAAAAGAAATCTCAAAACACTATGAGAGGATGTGAATTTGACATAGTTAATCCCTAAAAAATTAGTTCTAGACATTGTGAAGTGACCATCATTGAAACTAGGATTAGTATGGATGCATTTGAGGCTTTGCATTATAGTGGCCAAGCTTTCATGTGAGCCTCTAGGCCTTTAGTAGTTTTAGGTGAACATATATTCTATCTAATTTTGTATGTACCCTTTATATTTGAAATGTTTTTAATGAATAATGGTATGCCTTATTCAATTTTTTAACTGGTTTCGGTGGTTATAATTATGTTCTTTGAATAGGGTTCATTTGCACAATGTTTGTGATAGTTATAATGCTTAACTTTAATATATGAATATTAAGTTCTAGAAAGCTTTCGATCAATAGATTTGATGGTGTCTTTGTAACTTATGATGACATCAACATATTGGGTAGAATACTCTAAGTATAGGGAAACCCTCATGCCAAGCCATGATACATGTGCTTAAAGTGTTAACCCAACATGATTCCTTGATCTAAGATATTCCATTGAACCCTTCAAGTGTTTGAAGAATGCTAAGAATGATAAAATATAGGCTTGTACCCATGAGACCATATAAAAAACTAATATAGACTTGTGCCCACATGATTAGAAGTATCTACCTAAATAGGCTTTGTGCATATAGACCTTCAGCCTAGCCTAGAAGTGGCTTACATTGATGAACTTGCAAATGTTGTTGTTGTAAATGAACAAACCCCTTAAAGATTGATTTTCACCATGGCATGAATATCCCAATCTAGGCCCTAATTATTTCTCTATTATGATTCAGGTGAGCACATAAGGATCATGCCTTATGTGAATTGATTTTGGTGCAATCAAGTGACAAATGATGAGCACCACGGGTTTATTCTATAATTGTGCCTAGTTGTAGATAATTTAGAATTAACTTGGACAACTAGCTAAGAACTTGACAAAGTAAATGAGTTAGACAACTAACCCTTTTCTAAAACATTCCATTACCTTGAAATATATTTTTGGTTTTTCATTGGAGCATCCTAGACCCCTTGTGGATATCTCTGAGTTTCTTTGGAGCCTATAGTATGACCCCTGGTTGGTTCAGTAATTGGTTATACTACATATAAATAATTTTGAAGTCTTCTTAAAATCTAATTTACACATTATTTAATTCATAGACCAACCATAACAATTTATCAAGTAAATTACCTCTTTTGGCATGATTATATGGATTTGGTGTGACCTGCATAGGATTAAAATTCATTTTAATGGGTATACAACCTATACATAGTTTCTAAATGGTGGATCCTTAGTATTTTTCCTAAATAAACCTTCATATAGATTTTATGGAACATCAAAATCATTTATTGAAAAAAAATTATTCCTCTTGAGCGTGTTCATATGGCCTAGTATTATTTAAAATAATATAAAATTATTTTTTGGGTAGAAAATTTATTTTCTTTTATGTTTATATTCATAAAAAGCTTGTTTGATGGATTGTACATCCTCCTTCACTCCTAGTTTGGTCTCCTACATTCTCATTGTTGTGGCATGCATCCCTCCTTCTACCATGGATGTGTCTTAAAGGTAAGATTATAGTTTTCAAACTTTATTGTTAAATATATTTTTTGATAAATCAAAAATCCATGCCAAACAAAGGGGGCCCCACTCTAAAAACCTACATTTAACCTAAAAGTAAAAAGTATTATAATTGTTGTTTTACATGTAGGTTAATTTTATTTTTTAATTTAAATAAAATTAAAAAAAATACTTTAAATATCATATTATGCATGTATGATTCATAAAAATGTTAAATAGAAGTTAGTAGCTGTAATTTTGTAAAACACATGTAAAGGAGAGGTACAAGGTTCAAAACATGATAAACCTATTATTTTGGTGAAAACCTTGCTTGGTAAAACTCTTTTTTTTTGGGATAATATAAATAATTAAATTTTTATTTTATTTTTGTTCTTTGTGAAAGCCTTTTTTAATTTTTGTGACACTTGCAACTTTTATAAAAATTGTAATTTTTTGTGATTTATGTAATAGTTTTACAAATAGTTAAGTCATTATTATTGTTTAAACACTAAAATATTTATTTCATTAAAAAATAAATAATAAAATCACATTAAATTTTTGTGTTTAAAATTTTTTTTAGTGTCATTTTAGTATATAACAAAAATTGGAAAGTGTAAAACATTGAATGAAAGTTATGGCTTCTCCAAATTTTGTGCTACATTAGTTACAAATTTTGAATGGTCAAACTATAAAAATTATAAAATTTATATTAAATATAATTTTATGGCTCAAAAAATTTGAAACATTGTTGTTGGGACTATAAATCCCTCATTAGAGAAATATGTCATGACCAAACTTACCAATGTATTTCAATAAAAATCATAAAAATCCATGTCAATCATTTTGACCTATAAAGGATAATTTCGTACACAGTAATAGTAATCAAGAGTCACCCAAAAATTCCTATGAACTCTTTGAATCTATGCATGAGGCACTTATATCTCAAAAATCACTAAACTTATAATTGAATGCTTAGTACTTCTATGAAAGGTGATGAAAAAGTAGTTATTTTATTACAAAAATAAAAAAATAAATCATAATTTAGTGGTTGTTATTGTAATTTTAATCAAGATAAGATTTTTTACTTTATTATTCAGTTGAACATTCATATTTTATTTTGTAGTTTCATTTTTATTCTTAATTCTAAATACCAAATAGAATAAGACATGTATGACCTCACTACATTGTCTTCTCTTCTTATTCAAAAAGAATAAGTGATGTCCAACATTAATTCTAAATATAATGCCACTCAAGAATTTATCATGCTTAATAGTGTTTTTGAAAACACTAAAATCAATAAATATAATTCTAAACCTAAACATTTCAATGGCAAATATGGGAACAATAAATATGAAAATAAGAATCATAAAGTCAAATTTAATGGAAATTACAATCTATATGATAAAATTGGATATAAAATAGAAGATTATTAAAAAAAATTAATATGTATAATAATAAAAAATCTAAAATTAACAAAGGGAAGAAAGTTTCTAATTAAAATAAACAAAAAAATCAAAACTAGAATCAAAATGACAATCAAGATCATAATACTAACACTATTATAATATATGTTATCTTATTTACTTCTAACAATAATGAATAGATTTTAGATAGTGGTGCATCACTTCAAATGAATTTTTTTTATCAAATATTTTATTTGAAACTAAAGATATATATGAAAGTATTCATTTAGTTATAATTCATTAAAAGCTAAATTTGTATATGTATTTTGAAATGATTTTTTCTGTCTTCCTAAACTTATGAAAAATTTGTTATCTTATTTAGTTAAAAATTTTGAATGGTCAAACTATAAAAATTATAAAATTTATATTAAATATAAGTTTATGGCTCAAAAAATTTGAAACATTGTTGTTGGGACTAGAAATCCTTCATTAGATAAATATGTCATGACCAAACTTACCAATGTATTTCAATAAAAATCATAAAAATCCATGTCAATCATTTTGACCTATAAAGGATAATTTCGTACACAATAATAGTAATCAAGAGTCACCCAAAAATTCCTATGAACTCTTTAAATCTATGAATGAGGCACTTATATCTCAAAAATCACTAAAATTATAATTGAATGCTTAGTACTTCTATGAAAGGTGATGAAAAAGTAGTTATCTTATTACAAAAATAAAAAAATAAATCATAATTTAATGGTTTTTATTGTAATTTTAATCAAGATAAGATTTTTTACTTTATTATTCAGTTGAACATTCATATTTTATTTTGTAGTTTCATTTTTATTCTTAATTCTAAATACCAAATAGAATAAGACATGTATGACCTCACTACATTGTCTTCTCTTCTTATTCAAAAAGAATAAATGATGTCCAACATTAATTCTAAATATAATGCCACTCAAGAATTTGTCATGCTTAATAGTGTTTTTGAAAACACTAAAATCCATAAATATAATTCTAAACCTAAACATTTTAATGGCAAATATGGGAACAATAAATATGAAAATAAGACTCATAAAGTCAAATTTAATGGAAATTACAATCTATATGATAAATTTGGATATAAAATGGAAGATTATTAAAAAAAATTAATATGTATAATAATAAAAAATCTAAAATTAACAAAGGGAAGAAAGTTTCTAATTAAAATCAACAAAAAAATCAAAACTAGAACCAAAATGACAATCAAGATCATAATACTAACACTATTATAATATATGTTGTCTTATTTACTTCAAACAATAATGAATAGATTTTAGATAGTGGTGCATCACTTCAAATGAATTTTTTTTATCAAATATTTTATTTGAAACTAAAGATATATATGAAAGTATTCATTTAGTTATAATTCATTAAAAGCTAAATTTGTATATGTATTTTGAAATGATTTTTTCTGTCTTCCTAAACTTACAAAAAATTTGTTATCTTATTTAGTTACAAATTTTGAATGGTCAAACTATAAAAATTATAAAATTTATATTAAATATAAGTTTATGGCTCAAAAAATTTGAAACATTGTTGTTGGGACTAGAAATCCCTCATTAGAGAAATATGTCATGACCAAACTTACCAATGTATTTCAATAAAAATCATAAAAATCCATGTCAATCATTTTGACCTATAAAGGATAATTTCATACACAATAATAGTAATCAAGAGTCACCCAAAAATTCCTATGAACTCTTTGAATCTATGCATGAGGCATTTATATCTCAAAAATCACTAAACTTATAATTGAATGCTTAGTACTTCTATGAAAGGTGATGAAAAAGTAGTTATTTTATTACAAAAATAAAAAAATAAATCATAATTTAATGGTTGTTATTGTAATTTTATTCAAGATAAGATTTTTTACTTTATTATTTAGTTGAGCATTCATTTTTTATTTTGTAGTTTCATTTTTATTCTTAATTCTAAATACCAAATAGAATAAGACATGTATGACCTGACTACATTGTCTTCTCTTCTTATTCAAAAAGAATAAGTGATGTCCAACATTAATTCTAAATATAATGCCACTCAAGAATTTATCATGCTTAATAGTGTTTTTGAAAACACTAAAATCCATAAATATAATTCTAAACCTAAACATTTCAATGGCAAATATGGGAACAATAAATATGAAAATAAGAATCATAAAGTCAAATTTAATGGAAATTACAATCTATATGATAAATTTGGATATAAAATGGAAGATTATTAAAAAAAATTAATATGTATAATAATAAAAAATCTAAAATGAACAAAGGGAAGAAAGTTTCTAATTAAAATCAACAAAAAAATCAAAATGACAATCAAGATCATAATACTAACACTATTATAATATATGTTGTCTTATTTACTTCTAACAATAATGAATAGATTTTAGATAGTGGTGCATCACTTCAAATGAATTTTTTTTTTCAAATATTTTATTTGAAACTAAAGATATATATGAAAGTATTCATTTAGTTATAATTCATTAAAAGCTATGTTTGTATATGTATTTTGAACTGATTTTTTCTGTCTTCCTAAACTTAAGAAAAATTTGTTATCTTATTTAGTTACAAATTTTGAATGGTCAAACTATAAAAATTATAAAATTTATATTAAATATAAGTTTATGGCTCAAAAAATTTGAAACATTGTTGTTGGGACTAGAAATCCCTCGTTAGAGAAATATGTCATGACCAAACTTACCAATGTATTTCAATAAAAATCATAAAAATCCATGTCAATCATTTTGACCTATAAAGGATAATTTCGTACACAATAATAGTAATCAAGAGTCACCCAAAAATTCCTATGAACTCTTTGAATCTATGCATGAGGCACTTATATCTCAAAAATCACTAAACTTATAATGGAATGCTTAGTACTTCTATGAAAGGTGATGAAAAAGTAGTTATTTTATTACAAAAATAAAAAAATAAATCATAATTTAATGGTTGTTATTGTAATTTTAATCAAGATAATATTTTTTACTTTATTATTCAGTTGAACATTCATATTTTATTTTGTAGTTTCATTTTTATTCTTAATTCTAAATACCAAATAGAATAAGACATGTATGACCTCACTACATTGTCTTCTCTTCTTATTCAAAAAGAATAAGTGATGTCCAACATTAATTATAAATATAATGCCACTCAAGAATTTATCATGATTAATAGTGTTTTTGAAAACACTAAAATCCATAAATATAATTCTAAACCTAAACATTTCAATGGCAAATATGGGAGCAATAAATATGAAAATAAGAATCATAAAGTCAAATTTAATGGAAATTACAATCTATATGATAAATTTGGATATAAAATGGAAGATTATTACAAAAAATTAATATGTATGATAATAAAAAATCTAAAATTAACAAAGGGAAGAAAGTTTCTAATTAAAATCAACAAAAAAATCAAAATGACAATCAAGATCATAATACTAACACTATTATAATATATGTTGTCTTATTTACTTCTAACAATAATGAATAGATTTTAGATAGTGGTGCATCACTTCAAATGAATTTTTTTTATCAAATATTTTATTTGAAACTAAAGATATATATGAAAGTATTCATTTAGTTATAATTCATTAAAAGCTAAATTTATATATGTATTTTGAAATGATTTTTTCTGTCTTCTTAAACTTACGAAAAATTTGTTATCTTATTTAGTTACAAATTTTGAATGGTCAAACTATAAAAATTATAAAATTTATATTAAATATAAGTTTATGGCTCAAAAAAATTGAAACATTGTTGTTGGGACTAGAAATCCCTCATTAGAGAAATATGTCATGACCAAACTTACCAATGTATTTCAATAAAAATCATAAAAATCCATGTCAATCATTTTGACCTATAAAGGATAATTTCGTACACAATAATAGTAATCAAGAGTCACCCAAAAATTCCTATGAACTCTTTAAATCTATGCATGAGGCACTTATATCTCAAAAATCACTAAACTTATAATTTATTGCTTAGTACTTCTATGAAAGGTGATGAAAAAGTAGTTATTT